>JABWTJ010000526.1:0-569562 GCA_016801875.1 Solanum sitiens | reverse complement strand
TAAGAGTTTACTACGAATAGTATCAAACCATAACCTACCTTCACCAAGGATTCTTGATCAAGCAAGCAATCTCTCAAGCTTTTTGTTTCCTCTTGGTTGTCTCTCTCTATAGATCGTTCCTCTCTTCTCCTTGTTCTCTCTATTTTTTTCTTCTTCCAAACTCTCTCTCTTTTCCCTAAATTAGCATATAATTAGGTATAAAAGATGAGGAAACCACCCACTAAGTAACTCAAGGTCATCTCCTTTTCACCCCCAAGGATTTGAGTTTTTAACATTGACCCACTAAAATTTATAATTATAGCAAGAATAGTCCAAAACTCCCCTTTAAAACTTACCCAGAAATTTGACCCAGACTGGGATTACGCAACCTGTGACGGTCCGTCGTGCCTACGACGGTCCGTCCTGCACTTCCGTCATGACGGACAGAGAATTGCTCTCAGTACCCAATTCTCAAGATTGGAATGGTTTGAAACGGAACCTCACACGGTCCCTGTCCTTGTATGTGACGGTCAGTCCTGCATGTCCGTCACAGACGTCAGAGAATTGCTCTCAGTACCCAATTCTCAAGAGTTGAAGTGTTTTGAAACAGAACCTCACAACGGTCCGTCATGTCTGTGACGGTCCGTCCTGCAGGTCCATCACAGAGTTCAGAGAGTCGATTTCAGCACTCAAATATAAGAATTCCAAGTGTTTGGAACGAGACACCCTCGACGGTCCGTCGTGCCCATGACGGTCCGTCGTTGGATACGTCGTCTCAGACAGTTTTTCCAGAATTAAAATCTGCTGCTCAAAACGACTAAGCAGGTCGTTACATTGATATTCCTTATTCATGTTCCTACATGGGTTGTGTCCTAGTTCTACCATTGGCAAAAAGAACAACCTCCATCGGACTAGGCTATGACTACGGATTCCATGCCTAGCTTGTATGGTCTATGTCGGTTATTTCTTATTTTTATCATATGGGTTACACTTTAGTGTTTGATAAGTTCTAGAACGCTTTTGTAGTGGAATGGGACGCTATCTAGACATGGCATGAGTATGATCTAGAGATACTAGTGTGTAGGTTCCCTATGTCTCCCATGACCATTATGTGAAGTATTCAAAATTCTTAACTGAATCTTAATTGACTTAATGATGATTGTGACTTAGGATAGTTAAGGTTAAGTGAAAGTATACCTATCTAGGGAAGCTTTGATGGTTGCTTAGGTAGACTTGAAGAGGGTGTATGGGCAGACTCTTAATGTTCCACTCAAGTGCATCTTAGAGTAACCTTAGGTGGTGAGTTAATGAAATATAAATGAAATAATCTTTACTTAGGTAGTCTTAAGGATTGTTTAGGTATGCTTTGAGAGGGTGTATGGGCGGTCTCTTCTTGTCTTACTTAAGTATGTCTTAAGATAACCTTTGGTAGGAGGCTTGCATGCTTATATGGTTTGAAGTGCTGATAATGCTCTTATATGATTACTTGGAATATGTCTTATATGTGAAGTTTATGTTAAAGGTTTATCTTATACTTGTGTTATGAAGTTTTCTTCAAAAAGAGCATGTTTCATATAAATGTCATTTTAGCATGATTTTATTGCATATAACCTACTTGGTGCATACAATGTGTTGATTCCATATGTTGTTTAGTTCTAAAGGTTTAGGTGACATTTTAAAGAATTTGGTTGAAGAGAAGCACGGATACGAGCACTCATTCAAGCAAGTCGTGGTATGTACTCAATTGATTCGATGACAATAACATGTTTAGTTTTTCTAGGTAAAAGCATTGTAATAGACTTTGCTAAATCATATTGAATTGTTGTATGGGATGTGACCCAAATATATTCGTGAGTCTAAGATGGCTTCTTGAGACATAGTGATTTCATATGTTTTCTATAAAAGTGATTTTTTGAATATGTTGTGAAAAGTTTTAATTCGGCCCTACTTTTCATATATATTATCCAATGAACGATGTCGAAGGGCTTGTCAAGACCTCGGAGAGGTCAAGTACGCCGTGTAATAGTTCAACATCAACGTTTATTCTAGGGTATACTCTTGGGTCATTACATGGCCCCCCAAAGACCTTGTAGAAGATTGATTCCATTTGGGTAGTGGTTGAAACAAAGACTAAGTGATCCCATTCTATTCCACTTAAAATAGATTATAATGCTGAGCAGTTGGCTAATGTTTATGTGAAAGAGATAGTGAGGTTGCACGGGTTGTAACTTTCTATCATCTCAGACCATGGTACGCAGTTCATATGATACTTTTGGGGAATATTTCATGAGAAGTTTTGCACTCAACTAGATTTTAGTACAACCTAGCATCAACATACGGACGGTAAATTAGAAAGAAAAATTCATGCATTTGAAGACATGTTGATCTAATGTGTGACATACTTTGGAAGGCGTAGGGATAAGATCCTACACTTGTGTGAGTTATCCTATAGTAACAGTTACCACTCCAACATTGACATGGAGCATTTCGAGGCACTCTATAGGATGGGATGTAGATCCCCCATAGGGTGCTTTAAAGCTGGAAATGTGAAACCTTCAAGGGTTGAAGTAGTGATATATTCTCAAAATAACGTAAGAAGCATTCATGCTAAACTTCAAGTAGCTCAACTTACTTATTTTTTTGCAAACTTAATTCTTAATATTTAGAAGATGACCCAGGGCATGTTCATGATAGTTTTCCATTACTTTTGGTTCTAAAGGTAAGGATTTTACTCCCCTAATATATTTTTTCGATCTATAGAACTTAGATTCTTTTGTTGTTATCATTGGGGGAGGATTTTGTACTAAAGTTAAATGTAGGAAAAGTCCTACCTAAACTGATCATTGGTTTTGTTTTGTTATTTTTTGGTTTGTTATAATCTGGATAAATTATACCTTAATTATTGATCCTTGCGTTAATTTACTATGTTGTAGACCTAGAACAAGCGGAAAGAATTTGGAAAGGGAAGTCTCAAATGTCTTAGGAGGATTCAATCTTAGTTTTGAGGTAGCTGATGGTTTGATTTCCTGTTTGTGTGATATATTTCTGTTGATTGTTATATTGTGTTGCATGTGTGTATTTTAATTGGGAAATGGGAATCGAACCTAATGAAATTATCATGTGCGAATACCTATATGAAATGGCCCACATACTTCACTATGTGCCTATATGTACTATTCACTACAGTGTGGCTGTGATTCTCGTTGTGATGATTATATCGTGTGTCCCTATCCGACACATGCATTGGATCTAGTGTAAAGTTTTGACATATATACTTTACTAGGTGTCACATTCTGACATATATATTGGACCAGGTTTCACGTAGTGACACATATATTTGACCGAGTATCTAAATTTTGACACATACATTGTATTGGGTGTCACGTTCCGATGCACTAACAGTTTAAGTATTCTTTATATGTGTGTATACTTCTTTGTGATTGGTTCCTTATGTTTAACTTATTTTAGTATCCGCATGATACTACTAGTACAATGTGGTTGTGTACTAACACTGCACTTGCTCAATAATGGATGAATACAAGGCATATTTAGGTGATTAATGATCGACCTCAGCTAAGAGATTAGTTATTGACTAACTTTGATATAATCATAGGCATGACTTGATCATCTCCCTATTATACAGTCTAAAATTGTTATTCTAATTATGTGACTCTAGATCTCTCGAGTAGGGAAAAGTTAGAATGGGAAGGGGTATACAAGCCTAATCTAGCTAAGGTCAGATCTTCCATTTAGGCTAGTAAATTGGTGGGGCAGAGGTGTTTCGCATATTTTGCTCATATTTGGGATGTTGAGGTTTAGTCTCCCTCTATTAAATATATTCATGTAGTGTGTGTATTTAAGGAAATGTCTCCTATAAATTTTCCAGGTGTTCCTCTTGATAGATATACAAATTTATACATTGACTTGGAACCAGTTACTCGCCCCGTTTAAATCAATTATTATAGTATGGCTTCGGTAGAATTAAAGGAGTTGAAACCCAAATTAAAGAGCTTCTTGATAGAGGTTTCATCCGTCCTAGTTCTTCCCCGTGCGGTTCTCCTGTCTTGTTTGTTATGAAAAATGGTAGTATGTGAATGTGTATAGACTACCGGTAGTTGAATCGAGTCACTAGTAAAAATATGTATACATTACATAAGATGATGATTTGTTGACCAGTTGCAGGGTGCGTCAATTTTCTCTCTAATTGATCTATGGTTTGGTTACTATCAATTAAAGATTGGGATTAAGGATGTACCTAAAAAAATATTGACGGCCCACTATATGCACTATGAGTTTTTAGTCATGTCGTTTGGATTGACCATTGCGCCTGCAACCTTCTTGAGCTTGATAAATGGTATGTTCAGTTCATTCTTGGATTATTTTTGTATTGTCTTTATTAATGGTATTTTGATTTACTCAAAAGCAAGGAAGAGAATGCTGACAAACTTTGTATAGGTTTTGGTGTCATTAGGAGACAATTGTTACATGTAAAGTTTTAGAAATGTAAGTTCTGGTTGACTTTAGTTGCCCTTTTGATGTATGTAGTTTCAAGGAAAGAGATAATGCTAAATCCTCAAAAGATTCATGGGATTAAGAATTTTTTCCATCCTAGCTCTGTGATAAATATAGGAGTTTTGTGGGGCTCTCTATCAAGTATCGTCGGTTTTTGAAAACATTTACTATTATTGCGAAACATTGGGCAAGGCTGACCAAAAATGAGGTACCTTTCGAATGGAACGAAAAATAAAAAAGAGCTTTCAAAATATTTTCACACTACCACTGGACGGTAAATATTTCATTAATTATTGTGATGCATCATATTCGGGGTGGGGTGCTGTGTTTATGTAGGATAAAAATGTAATAGCTGAAGTGGATCCACTAGATAAATAACATTTGGGGGAACATAGTTTATTTGATAAGGATATTTCTAATAGAATCCCAAACTCGACTAATGTAGAAGTTCTCCATATCATGAGATATACTTTGGGAACCCGGACTCAACTTGTGTTAAAGGCCCCATTCGGAAGCAAGACTCAACTAGTGTAAAATTTTCCATGTCATATTCATTAACCACTCAATTCTATGTATTAACTCCCATAACATATATATTAAGTCATAACTTGAACAATTAAGATAAACTCATTAGATCGTGCATGAGAATATCCGTTCAATAGGTGAGAAATCCTTTCAACCTTAGAAATTTCATATTGTGAGAAAAAGTTTCACATAATATCATATTCATTCATAAATGTGTATATGAGAATAACATTCAACAACACAACATATAGATAATAATCATATTCCCTTCACTCTAAAAGTGTTCTTAAAGCATATACAAGGACTTAATAAACATGCATAATATCTTAATTTTCTCTTTCAAGGATCAAATATCATATCGAATAAACACATCAAGAAATCACTACATTATACATGGATATTATCATTATTCAAGCAATTCAATTACTACATGCATAATCTCATAATATATATCTTTCATCCACAAACCCACATCACAATGTCATAATTGGGAAATCTAGGGATCTAATGGGTTCTTAGAGATTTCAACATAAAACCATAATAACTCATCAATGAAATCACAGTATAAAGTAATTCAAGCATTAGAATCATTTTTGAAAGGAACCCATAACTTTGGAATCAAACTCTAGCTTTTTAGGGATTTCTATTTTTGAAATTGTATTTTGAAGGGGCTCAATCCATAAAGATCTACAAAATGTTAGCAATGAAACCCAATGAATTTAACAAGAAAACCCTTCTCCTTGAACCCTAGCTCCAACTTCCTTCTTCTTCATCATCCTTGTTGAAGTTATAGAGAAAGAATTTCATTGATGACAATGAAGTTTGGGAATTCATTAGGGTTTTAGAAATAATGAGGTGAATGACTCAATTTATGGAGATATCCTTATATGGATGATCTAATTTAGGCTGAGACTACATCACTTAATACTAATTAAATTGGAAAACCCCAAAATTCCCCTACACATAACCCTCAAAACCATCTCCAAGACCCTATCGACGAACCTCACTGATGGACTGTGGTTGTCACACCCGGGTCCTAGACCCTAGATGAGACCGGCGTCGTTAACCTCTCAGAGGTCGCAGACAAGCCTCTTCTTAGCTTTCATCAAAATTATACAGATAAATTTAGCGGAAAATTTAAAACTTTTTTATATTTACTGAAGTGTACTTATACATCATATAATTCTTGCATAAGAGTGATATACTAATAGCTCAAAATAAACAACCATCTATTAACAGATTGAACTATTGAAATGAAGGATTCATACTATAATTAATAGTTTCCAAACCAGCCTTAATACAAAATCTTGAACAAATGTTTGTGAGGAAACACTAGGGACAACATCCATTAGCTATGTCTAATCTACTAAAGCTAGAAAATAAAGCGTAGGCATCCTCGAACTCAAGAGGACCTACCAAAGTTTGAAGGTACTAGTCCAAACAGCTTCAACTGATCTTCAATCTTCTTCAAGGACCCGCACCTATAAAAATAGTAAGTATATGGGATAGTACACACTTGTACTAAGTATGGGTGTATGCACATAAACACATAAGGACTATGCATGATCAAGGAAAGCTCTCCCTATAGCAACATGCCATTTTTGGAAAGTGAAGTCACTTCACTTTCCTAATTCGTTATTTATGAATCATGATATGAATATGACATATTTTCATGAATTTAAAGCACACAACTCATTTTATATATGAACATAAGACCTTGGAATCCTGAACATAATTTTAGAACAACTCAAGCAAAAACTTAATATTTTTGCTCCCCTTAGGCCGAGAGTTCCCTCTCCAAGACTTAGTTTATTTTTGAGTCTTTTCTTCTTTTTGTTGTGTAGTTCAATGATCTCCTTTGATCCTATGTTTTACTTACGAGTGCAATGATTCATTGTAGTCCCATGTCTACAATGAATCAATTAAGTATTCCAAAAGACTAAGGAAATGATTTGACTACCCTACTCACAAGTTGTTCTTTCCATTCTTGTTAAATTGGGAATGAAGTCTTTATAAGCCAATCTTTATTGGCTATGCCCATTCTTTGATCATTTTCATAATATAAAGATGCTGGGGCATATATTCATACTCCAATCGATGAGTCATTATGTTTTGCTCTCTTTATTGGCATAAACCAATAACTGTTAAAACTTCATTCTTATGAAACAATGATGATTTGATATTCTTATGCTTTTTCTTATTTAGTTCACTTTGAACTTACATTTCTTATTCTTTGATCTCATTTACACTTTGAACATGCTAGGTTGACTTAGGATATTTTCTTTTTTTCTTTCTTTTTTTCTTAGGATATTCATCTTCGTAGTTCTTTCTTTCTTTCGTTCTTTCTTACTTTCTTAAAGAAATCCTTAGCATTTTACCGACATAGATCATTTGATCTAACATTAAATCCACTGTCTTCCCCACACTGAAAAAAGAGGTGGTTCACCTGCCAAAGTGAAACCGAATACTTCCTTGCTTTCTTAGGTGGATCCACTAGCTAGTAACCTATGCTGGCGACATAGTTCAAAGACTATGAGAATTTGGAGACCCTTATACACCTTGGTGGTAGTCTCATCTCATGAGGCTTACATGTGCTTGAACAAACTCATTACTAGTCTATCGATGCTTAGCACAATTTATTATACTTTACAACTTTTAGAGTTGACTCATTCACTATGGAAGCTTTCTTCTAGTATGAGGTATGCTTAGCTCAATGGATGACTTGTCATCCCTTTCTATACTTGATGAATGTAAACTTAAATCTTACATTATGATCATGGTGTTAATGAGACTTGTCTCACGATTTCTAACATCCTATTATGTGAGCATCATTAACATAACTGTTTAGGTGCAAGTGAGACTTGTCTCATTTCTTTTAGCACCCCATTCTAGGTCAATTTCATAACTCATAAGCTTTTCGTTCTTTCATTACTCACCATATCTTGTTCAATGTTATTTGGTAGTCTTGTACCATTCTTTATGAAAGTTATAAGGACTTATTCAATGTGCTACTATGTTCACAAGTTCATTCAGATAGGGTATGTTGGGACTTGTCCCAATCATTGGCATACCCTAGGTTATTAGTTCATTGAGTTACATCTTGTCAAGTAAATCTTTAACATGTATTTGGCCTTAAAAGAAACATCATAATTTACGCTGGCCAAATAAGATTGGTATAACTTAGTCATTGGCCAATTCTATTACATATTTTAAAAATAATATTGCTGGCCAATTTATTGGCATAAACAAAAGTTCCACTAAACACTTGTCATTATATTATCACTAGCCAAGTCAATTAACTTCATGTATATACTATAGTAATCTCATAATTTTAAGCAAGCCAACTTTAACCTTTGATTAGCTTATAATAACAATTCAATGCTTAGTTTGGCCAAGTTATAAAGTTGATTTGGCATTGAAGATTCATTAACTAGCTTTGATTCTCATTTTTATTTGTTCTTGGAAAAATTACATTTCAAACACTTAAAAACATATCTACTGTAAACACACATAGTAATTGGAACCTTCATTCCTTTCAACAGTAAACTGAATTTCATAAACGACTTATACCAATTTCATATTTTCGTACACAATTAGGCATTACAACATCTCTTATCTCATGTAAATGATACTCTAATCATACGATCTAACCTATAGGTCTCATTTGACCTTATGAAATCACAGAAACCTACACATAATAATCAATTAGCACCACATACCAATAACATGCTCGAGGTTTGCATTATACATACTGCTAGAATTGGAAATAGGGAGAACTAGGGAGATGAACATTCGACAATTTCATTGGCAACAATCCTAGTTTAGGTTTTCTTGAATTCAAATCGTTTGAAAAGCCTCCTGGGAAAGGAATCCAATCCAAGAGAGAAACCCATACCTTACTGTAGAATTGAATCTACGAAGATCACCCTGTTCTTTGCAAGAAAAACTTGAAGAATTGCCTTGAAATAGCCTAAGGAGAGCGAAGAGTATTTTTTTTGTTTTTCTTACGTTTGTTCACTGATTTTCAGTCGTGAGTTTCTACTGGATAACCGTGAGTCTAAGTCATAGGAACTGAATATTGACTAATTCAACTTAGGCTAATTAACCTAATTAAATAAATAAATTAGCTAATTACCAAAACTCCCCTCCAAAATTGACTAAAAATAGGAGAGAATTTGACTTAGCCAAATTCTGAAAATTTTCTAAGGGTCTCGAGTTTGACCATGAATTTAAATTAATTAATTAAGTTGCTAATTTTATTAGTTAAGTGACCTAGGGTAATTACTAAAGTACCCCTAAGTCAGTAGGACAATAACCAACCCCTTTGGACCATCCTAGATTAGGTACTAGGATGTTTCTTTAGTTAACTACTTGGCTAGTGTAACCCGGTTAGGTCTTAGGATTTCGGGCACACTAGTTAGTTCATTTTAGTTAGTCCTAGGTTAGTTATCTAGTTAGGTAAGTTAGTTAGATCCTAGTATAGGTTAGGAATCTCAGGCCCACGTGGCTTGAACCTACGCGTGCCGGCCCCCTAACCGCCCTAACCGCCCTAACCGAATCGGTTGGGGTTGGTCGCTTGGTCTTTCGACTGGTAGCACATGTGCTTGTACATGTGTTGTCGTGCACTTTCCTCACCGTGCACTTTGTAGTTGCACTTGTAAAGTTCACTTCTTGTCCCAAGAATCCTCACTATGTCCTTGGGCACTGCTTAATCTGCATGATCATTTTAAATGATAATGTGCTATGGTACCTAGGCTTGACACTTGGATGTCTCGTACCTAATGTGTGTAAGCGATGAAATTAATTTTTTTAGCTTAGGGTCTTTATTGCAGGTACAATTCCTAAACAAGCTTGGATTAGAGCATTTGAACGTCAAAGTGTATTTTAAGTTACTTGTTAATAGATAGATGGCTAACACCCTTAAGCCAATATTCTCTAACATGCCCAATATTACTCAATATTGGGCATTGGGATGCCTATGTACCCCAATACATATTCTTAAAACCTAATAGACACTTCACTAGACAAGTACATTTTCTGGATTGTTACATTATCCCCCCCCCCTTTAGGAACATTCGTCCCCGAATGACATTACACATCATTTTGAATCAAAGAGGGTATATTCGAAAAACACATCAACATACTTGAAACTTTACTCTTTTTGAATATTTTATTCACAACTTACTCTAGATGATGCACATCACTCAAATCTTATTTGAAGCTTCATATCTGAGATTGAGGACTTCCTTTTCGATCTCACTTTAACTCAATGCAAACTACAACTCATGCGACATAAAAATCATGTCAACGCTATACAAAAACAGCAACATGAATGCAAGCATGAATCCATATTAACTTATATAGTGCAAGTATAAAACACACATTCATGGAAACCGACTAATGCACTAAAATTTAGAGTTTCATAAAAAAAATCAGACTTAGGAAGAGTATATCTAACCTCTAGAACTGAACAGGTGAGGGTAACGGGATCTCATGTCGGCCTCGGCCTCCCATGTTGCTCCCTCAACAAGGTGGTTCCTCCATAACACCTTTACGGTGGAAACCTCTTTGTTCCTCAACTGGAACCTCTTCATAAGAAAGGTTCTCATCGACTCCTAACCCATTAAAAGGCAGGATGGATGCTGGATCACCTAGATTCTTTTTAAGCATCGAAACATGAAACACTGGATGAAAAGAAGCCAAGTCATTTGGTAACTTCAGTTCATAGGCAACATTCCCTACTCGATGTAAGACCTCATAAGGACCAATATACATCGGACTCAACTTCCCTCTCTTACAAAACCTCATCACCCCTTTCATGGGTGATATCTTCAGGTAGACTTAATCACCTACCTCGAATTCAAGAGCCCTCTTCCTTTTATCAGCATAGGATTTTTGACGACGGTAAGCAGTAGCCAATCTATCACTGATCATTCTCACCTTTTATATAGCCTCATGTATGATCTCAGGGCCAAGGATGGAAGACTCTCCTACCTCAAACCACCTAACTGGGGACCTACATCTTCTGCCATACAGTGTTTCAAAAGGTGCCATCCCAATAGTGGAATGGTAGCTAATATTATAAGAGAACTCAATCAGCGGCAAGTGATCATCCTAACTCCCCTTAAAGTCAATAACAAATGCTTTCAGCATGTCTTCAAGGTTCTGAACGGTACGCTCTTCTTGTCCATTTGTTTGAGGATGAAAAGTGGTATTGAGCTTCACCTGTGTACCCAAGCTTTTTTGGAAAGATCTCTAAAAGTGAGAAGTGAATTGGGCTCTCCTATCCAAAATGATATATAAAGGGATCCCATGCCACCTCACTATCTCATAAATATACAGCTTGGCATCATCTTCGGCCCTGTAAGTAGTCTTCACAGGAATTAAGTGAGCATAATTAGTCATTCTGTCAACAATAACCCAAATGGAATCATGCAGTTTCCTGGTACTTGGCAGACCAACCAAAAAAGTCCATATTAATAGCCTCCCACTTCCATGTTGGTATCTCAACCGACTAGGTAAGACCTCCAGGCTTAAGGTGTTCGGCCTTAATCTGTTAGCAATTGGGGCACTCCTCCACAAACTTAGAAATATCTCGCTTCATACCTTCCCACCAATAGATCTCCTTGAGATCATGATACATATTGGTGGAACCTGGATGAATGAAATACCTTAAACCATGTGCCTCTTCAATAATATTAGGTATCAGACTATCAATATTGGGCACACACAATCTTCCCTGGTATCTAAGCACACCATCCCCCCAAAGGGAGAATGATTCATTCATCTTACTCAATATTGAGTCTTTAAACTCCATGAGTACTGGGTCGAGATGCTGCTGAGCTTTAACATCTACAACGAATGATGATTCAGAAATGGAATGAAATGAAACACCCCCACTTGGTGTATCTACCAGTCGTACACCTAACCTAGCCAATTGGTGTACCTCTTTAACCAGCTCCTTCTTCCCATCATCAATATGAGACACAATACCCATGCTCAATCGGCTCAAAGCATAGGCCACTACATTGGCCTTACCTGGGTGATAGTGGACACTCATGTCATAATCCTTGAGCAGCTCTAGCCATGTTCTCTGACGAAGATTCAATTCTCTCTGTGTAAAAACATACTGAAGACTTGTATGGTCAGTAAGACATCAACATGTACACCATATAAGTAGTGTCTCCAAAGTTTAAATGCAAATACCACAACAGCTAACTCAAGATCATAGGTAGGGTAATTTTTCTCGTGGATTTCAAACTTTTTTTGATGCATATGCAATAACCTTGCCATCCTGCATAAGAACACATCCCAAACCTACTCGGGAAGCATCACAGTACACCACATACCCTTCAAAACTCCTCGGCAATGTGAGAACTAGGCTGAAGTGAGTCGGTCTTTGAGATCTTGGAATCTCTTTTAACAAGTTTCAGACCACTCAAACTTCACCTTCTTCTTTGTTAAAGTTGTCAATGGAGCGGAAAAGACCTCAACAAACCTGCGATAGTAACAAGCCACACCCAAGAAACTCCGGATGTCTGTAGGAGTGAGGGGTCTCCGCCAGTTCCTTACTTACTCAATCTTTTTTGGATCAACCTCTACAACATGGTCGGACACAACATGACCAAGGAAGGTCACTGATCTCAGCCAAAACTCACCTTTGCTGAATTTCACATACAGCTAAAGTTCCCTCAGTATTTGCAATGTTCTCAAATGCTGTTCATGCTCTTCTCTAGTCTTAGAATATATGAAGATGTCATTTATTATTACTATGACAAAAGAATCTAGGAATTCATGGAAGACCCTATTCATAAGGTCCATATACGCGGCTGGTGCATTAGTGAGACCAAATTACATGACAAGAAACCCGTAATGACCATACCTAGTATGAAAGGTAGCGTTAGGAATGTCCTCTTGTCTCGCTCTAAGCTGGTGATACCCTGATCGGAGATCTATTTTAGAAAAGAAACTTGAACCTTGGAGCTGATCAAATAGATCATCAATTCTGGGAAGAGGGTATTTGTTCTTTATAGTGACTATTGAGTTGGCGATAATCGATACACATTCTAAGGGTTCCATCCTTTTCTTAACGAACAACACTGGAGCACCCCATGGGGATATGCTCGGCTGGATGAAGCCCTTATCAAGTACATCTTTTAACTGCAACTTCAACTCTTTGAGTTTAGCTGGAGACATTCTATAGGGAGGAATGGAAATTGGTTTGGTGTTGGGATCTAAGTCAACACCAAAGTCAATTTCGCGTTCAGGAGGGATTCGTGGTAAATCCTCCGGAAAGACATCTTGAAACTCATTCACTATGGACACAGAGTCTATAGAAGGAACTTCATGTTCTAAGTCATTGACTCTGACTAAGTTGTATAAATACCCCTTTGATAACATCTTATTGGCTTTAAGATGGAAAACGATTTGGCCTGCTAGATTTGAATTACGCCCTTCCGATTCTAGCTCTAACTCATTAGGAAACAGAAACCTTACTACACTGTTTTGACAGTCTATGGTAGCATAGGATTTATGGAGACAATCCATACCCAAAATTATATCAAATTAAAGCATGGTTAATTCTATTAGGTCAGCATAGGTAACTCTATCAAGAACAGTTATTGGGCAATCTCTATATACTCTTTCAGCTCTAATGTTGTCTCCTATGGGAGTACTAACTAGAAAAGGTTCATGCAAGATCTCAGGAAGCAAGTCAAATTTACTAGATAATAAAGGAGTAACAAAAGACAAGGTGGATCCTGGATCTAAAAATGCATACACAGGAACAGAAAATGCATACAAGGTACCAGTGACCACATCAGCTGACTTCTCCTACTCCTCTCTACATTTCAAAGCATAGAACCTGTTCCTCTTGGGAGGCTCGGCTGCAGCAGTAGGATTAGGCCGAGGCTGAGTATCTGATTTGGCCTGATTCTTCACATGTGGGCAGCACCTGATCATATGCCCACTCTTGCCGCACCCATAGCAGGAATTATAACCTACCATGCACTCACCTCCATGCAAACGACCACACTTACCATACAACTTTCTGTCACGCTGGGCATTTCTATCATTGCCCTTCTTGGGGCCAGACTTTCCCCCTTTTGCATTAGTGTTCCTGGAAGGAGTAGGATTACCTGAGTGCTGGTGCCCCTTCTTGAACTTGGGACTATTCTGACTCCAAACGAACTCGTACCAGTGCTAGAACCTGCCTTATCCGAGGGCCTAGGCTTCTTGCCTTCTTGGCCTCTCTTCCTCTGACGACTCTCCTCCACCTGCTCTGCATTTACCATCAACCTTGCAAGGTCCACGTTAACATGCAACATGGCTTCCCGACATTCCTCCTCCAGATCCTCCGATACACCAGTCACAAACCTGCTCATCTCATCCCTACTACTGGACACTAGGGAAGAAGAATATTTGGAAAGTTTAACAAACTTCAAAGAGTATTCCTTAACTGACATACCTCCCTAATGTAGGTTGATTAACTCCTCAACGTTTGTCACGACTGGAATCGAGACCCAGACGAGACCGGCGTCGTTGACCTCTCAGAGGTCGCAGACAAGCCTACTTACGTCATTCTTACTTTACATAGGTTAATTTTAGCGGAAAATTTGAAAATTTTTGTTTCTAAATATTGCTTACTAAACATTTCTAATACATTCATAATTTGTTCACCATCAACCATCTAACATTAAGAGATAATCAAATGAAAGGAATAGTTCAATAAATCTTAATTGTATAATTGCCAAAACGGTCCAATACAAAGTCTGAATCAAAACAGGAAAGAAACGCTAGTGGAACATGCTCCACTAGCTCAACTCTAAAACTAAGTTGGAATGTAAAACAGTAGCATCCTCGAAAGCATGAGGACCTACCAAACTCCGGATGAATGCTGACGTCCGGATAGCTGCAACAATGATCATGTATCTCTATCGCCTACCTGTGCCTGCACCTAAAATAGTATAGATATATAGGGTTAGTACACACTTGTACTAAGTATGGGTATATTCAAGCACACACCAAGGACATGCATGAGAAAGAATAGCTGTTTCCTAACGACATGATTTTTGGAAGTCAAGTCAGTGGACTTGCCAAATTGAGATTAGGAGGTTCCCAAATTTGAATTAGGAAAGTCAATGAGCTTTCCAAATTTGTTTTTGGAAAGTCAGTGAGCTTTCTAGATTTGGAATAGGAAGCTTATGCCATGAGAATAGCATACATCATCATACTTTTCACATTTGCAAACAACACATAACATTTACATGTAGCACATATCATATAGCTTACAACACACTTTGTATGTAGCACATAACTCCTTTAATATCATTCATTCATATTCCATGAGACCTCGGAATCATAAACTTAACATTAAGACATCCCAGAAATGAGGGCTCAACAGATGGGACCTCAACTAGAGAGTCTTCATTAGCAAACACAGAGTCTGCTTTGTTCATTCATACGTACTCCATTTCATTTCGTTCATAGGCCAGTGTAAACACCAGCTATACCTAGGATGTAGTTTAAGACTTTCATTAGGTTCGTTGTGCAATGACCAAGAATGACCTAATGTCATTACTTGAATCTAACTCACCTTTTGATTATCCTATTCTAACACCTTTGGTATCATTTATTTCATTATGTGCTTCATTTGAGGCTGGCCTCATTCATTCATTGGGAACTTTAACTTTAACCGACATAGATCATGTGAGCATCATGAAATCCAGTGTCTCCCCCACACCGAAAAGAGGTGGAATCACTGGCCAAGGTGACCCAAAACATGCTAGTGTACATGGGAATTTAAACCCGCCAGATCCCTATATTGGCAGTATAGGTTCGAAGACCAGGAGATATAAGGAGACCCATACCCGGCAAGCTGGACAGTCTCATCTTATGAGAGTTACATGAACCTCCGCCCTTCCCGAAAGAAGGCATCACCGCTCATAGCTAGTCTATCGGTGCTTAGTATAAAGTTCCATTACATTCAACTCATACTTCATGGAAGATGACTTCTAATATGAGGACATCATAGCTCAATAGATGATTTCTCATCTCATAATTAGTATTAAGTGTGTTAATCTCAATACTTTTATTAGAGTGTTCATAGAGACTGGTCTCTTCATTAACTTTACACTCTCATAGGTGAGTACGTTTTGGTAACAATTACTTAGGCTCATTTGAGATTGTTCTCATCTTTTACATTAGCCTCATATCATGTTGTCACCACATTCATTAACATTAGCACAATTGCTCTTCATAATTACTCACCCCATTTTACGTGAAAGTTCATTTCATCATATGCCATGTACTTGGACATTTGCGTATTTCACACTCTTACTTAACCCTTCTAGGGTTTCTTCGTTTCTTTACATACATCTTAGGTTCACTTATTTTTAAGCGTATGCTAGACTTATGGGTCTATACATACAAGCCATGAGGCTTCATTCATAGTTCGTTAAGTGACTCATATCTTCCTAAGATTATGTAGTACAAGACTTATGTACCTTGTATATATGCCAAGATATCGATTTCGATCTAAGTAGGTGGCATTATTCTTGAACATTTAATTCACGTATGATTTATGTATCAATATGGAAATTTGGGCAAGGGAACCCAATTTCGAATCCCTTGGACAATACTTACATTTTTCCTTGACTTTATTTTTAGTCTTCATGATATTGGGACCCTAGGTCGAACCCCAACATCAATATTTCTTTTTAGTTCCTTTTCTCTAGAACTTCTCTCCTTTGGCCGAGGGGTTGTGGGTTCGAACCCCCACAGCCCCCTCTTATTTTCCCATTTATTTTCCTTGTTCATTTCGGCTTAACCAGGAGGTTGTCGGATCAAACCCCCATAGCCTCTCTTTATTTATTTATTTTTTTATTTCGCTTGGGACTTAGAGGTTGTGGGTTCGAACCCCCACAGCCTCCTTATTTTCATTTTCATTTAAAAGTTAACTACTTAAGTGTTGGCAGTGAGGTTGTGGGATCGAGCCCCCACAACCTCACTTTATTTTCTTTTTAATTTCTCTCTTTGTCTTCTTCTTCAGGCAAGAGGTGGTGGGTTCGAATCCCACTCCTCCCATTTTTTTATTAATTTAAAATTCCCCTCTTACTCTCTTGTTTGACCGAGAGGTTGTGGGTTCAAATCCCACACCTTTTTTTTTCCAGCTTTCATGTAGTGAGGTCTTGGGTTCAATCCCCACTGACCTCACATATTTTAAATATATTTTTAAACCTCTCAAACTTAAGTATTCTGGCCGAAAATTCCATCACCAAGTGCTGCAAATTTTATTAGATCTTCTAGCCTTTATTTAACAACATTCATACGTTCGTTTTGAGGTACTTTCATGATTCGTTTAACATATTCTTAGGTGTAGATTCATTGTTGTTTTAGCTTAGATTTTTACACTTATAATCAGCCACCTTACACTTCATTTAACATCGCAATTTACACACCTTATGCACAATAATTTCAATCATCAAACAAGCCATTTTAAGACTTCAAAACGGAGAACAACAACAAACATTTTACACATTGCACCACATCATTTTCGGTTGACATCATTGAACATGCTTGCTATTTCCAAACATAAAATCACAAGGAACATCATATTTCACACTTATCTACCAGCAACCATACCAACAACATGATTTCTAAACTAATTTAGATTGAAATCGGAAGGAGACTAGGTACAAGGAGTTCAACATTCAAGGGGACAGCCCTAGTTTCATATGTCAACTTTTGTAGAAAGAAATTCTTCTTGGAGAAAGGATTCCAAGAGAGAAAACCCATACCTTGTTGTAGCTTTCCACACCTTCCAAGTGCTGCCAAACTCCTCCCCTAAACCTTCAACACAAACCCGTCGAGAAGATGATGCAAAGTTTTCGTTTCTTAAGTTACCTTGCTTGCTTGTATATTTTTTTTTGTAAGTTCTTTGAGTTTATAGAACTTTTGATTGCTTTCTAATATTTTTATCTTATGTTTTTTGCAGCCAAAAAAATAATTTGGATGAGAGAGAGAGATTTAGGCTTGAGGGAGAGAGATAGTGTGAGATAGTGCATCTTAAAACTAGGATAGTTGGCAAGACTTAGTCAATTTAAAAAAAAACATTAATGAATAAGTAAATAAATAATAAATAATAAAAAAATCTGATTTTCCTTTTAACATCAGCCATTAATTATAAATTTATTAAATTAATTCACCAATAATTAAAAAAATCATATTAAATCCTTGCTCCCACCTAGGTTCGAACCCGGGTGGAGCAAGACTTCATTTCAAGAGACCAATTTCGGCTCTCTCTCCCCAAATTGCCCCTCCACTTTATAAAAAAATTAATTAATCATATATTTAGGGTAATTACGATACTACCCCTAGCCTGGTAAAGACCATTTTACCCTTAGAGCCTCAAAACTTAAAATTTCTTCTTTTTAAGTCCGGTAAAGACTCCTTCGATTAAATCTTCATTATCGAGAGCCTTACTTGGTTGGTTCCAACCTTTTCAAGTTCAACTAACTCCCCAAGTTAGTTGGCTTGGTCGTAGTAAGGGTTCTGAGGTCTGGTTCTACGCGTATCAATCCGTGTGAACCTTGGTCTAATCGCAAGCATTCTTGACACCTTAAACATTTAGCTTATTCATTTTTTTAGGGTTGTTACATTATCCCCCCCTTATGAACATTCGTCCCCGAATGAAACTACTCTTTACTAACAATAAGTATGTCATCTATAGAACGTACACATACGTAGGTACTTCAATACTTCCATGGGTGAATATCTGATTCACATCATAACATGATGGTACACATCCTTGAAACCTACTAGTAGCTTCACATTAATAGACTAAGGAATTCTTCCCTAAACTAGTCTCAGCAAAGCATACATCATAAGTCAACATAAAAGTCATATAAATCAGCAACCAACATGATGACTTCAAACATATTAACCTCATACTAGGGCATAAACACCATACACAGTCAAATATATGAAAGGCTAATTAAGGATACGCACCCGAGGCTTCATCAGAAGTGCCTTCCCCTGCACCCCTAGACTTGAGTGCGAAGAATCGTTGCTTCCTTTGAGCCTCTTCATTTGGGCGATTAGTCTGAACTCTCTCCTTCCCTTGTTCTTTGACTTCTTCTATTCGGACAATCCTTCACCATGTGTCCCGGTTTTCCACAGCTGTAACAAGCGTTAGAGCCCATCATACACTCTCCTCCATGCTGTCTGCCACACTTCCTGTAAGGTTGCCTTTCCTTAGGTGTATATACTTTATTGTTTCTCTTATCTCTGGACTCGGAATCCCTATCATAGAGACCACTGGATGAACTTGACTCCCTTTGGTGGGAGAGTCCCTTCTTAAACCTTGGCTGCTCACGGACGCCAAAGTTATTTCTGTGGCCTCCGTGGCTGGGACCTGCCTGATCTTGAGGCCTAGGACTCCTAACATCATGAATACCCCTCTTTCTACCTTCACCTGCTGTACATGCACCATCAACCTGGAAAGGTCCATATTATTACGGAGCATCGCAGACCGACATTCCTCTTCCAGGTCTCCATTGATTCTTTTGAGGAACCTACTCATTTCATCCCTGCTGTTCGAAACCAGGGAAGTAGCATACCTGGATAATTCAACAAGCCTCAGTACTCTCCTCAATCTTGCTATTAAATACTAAGGAAAGTAATATACCTGGATAGCTTAACAAACTTCAGGGAATACTCCCTGACTGTCATGGATCCTTGTTTAAGGTTGATGAACTCTTCAACCTTGGCTTCCCTCATCTCCCTGGGAAAGAACCTCTCCAGAAATGTTGTCTTGAACAGCTCCCAAGTGACTGGCACTCCACCTAAGACACGACTATCTTGCCACATCTTGCACCAAGTCTGTGCAACATCCTTAAGCTGATAGGAAGTCAGCTCAGCCTTCTCAATATCAGTGGCCCCCATAGCCACCAGGATCTTATGCACCTCATCTACAAACTCTTGAGGATCCTCTGATGTCTTAGCCCCTGTGAATATGGGAGGGTTCATCCTCGTGATATCTCGCAGTCTGTCAGCCATGCTACGAACCGGTGGGTTCTCCCTCTGAACATCCTACCGATTGACTTGGGCAGTCATAGCCTGAGCCTGCATCGTGATGGCCTGTGCCATCTGGGCCAAAGATGCACTCACCTCAGCATCGGTCAACCCAGCTGGGTTAAACGGCATGGACACTCCTTCAGCTGGGGCCTGGGGTGGAACTCGATTGCCCCCAGCAGCTGCCCCCTCCTCCTCTGACCAATAGCCCTCCTACAGTTCATTCTCTGAAAAACAACAGGGGTTGATGTTAGACACGCTCATAACACCAAGAACTCAGACATTAGGAAAAGCACGATAAGATTAGAAGAAGGGAAATTTTCCTACGCATCATGCAGTCTCTAATTCAGGATAGTGGTGCACTTCACTACCATGACTTAGAAAATACTCAATGTGGTTGATGTGAACTCATTATTCTCGGAATTTAACCTAGTGCTCTGATACCAACTTTGTCACGACTGGAATCTAGACCCCAGACGAGACCGGCGTCGTTGACCTCTTAGAGGTCGCACACAAGCCTACTTACGTCATTCTAACTTTACATAGGTTAATTTTAGCGGAAAATTTGAAACTTTTTGTTTCTAAATATTGCTTACTAAACATTTCTAATACATTCATAATTTGTTCACCATCAACCATCTAACATTAAGAGATAATCAAATGAAAGGAATAGTTCAATAAATCTTAATTGTATAATTGCCAAAATGGTCCAATACAAAGTCTGAATCAAAACAGGAAAGAAACGCTAATGGAACATGCTCCACTAGCTCAACTCTAAAACTAAGTTGGAATGTAAAACAGTAGCATCCTCGAAAGCATGAGGACCTACCAAACTCCGGATGAATGCTGACTTCCGGATAGACAATGATCATGTATCTCTATCGCCTACCTGTGCCTGCACCTAAAATAGTATAGATGTATAGGGTTAGTACACACTTGTACTAAGTATTGGTATATTCAAGCACACACCAAGGACATGCATGAGAAAGAATAGCTCTTTCCTAACGACATGATTTTTGGAAGTCAAGTCAGTGGTCTTACCAAATTGAGATTAGGAGGTTCCCAAATTTGGATTAGAAAAGTCAATGAGCTTTCCAAATTTGGGTTAGGAAAGTCAGTGAGCTTTCCAGATTTGGAATAGGAAGCTTATGCCATGAGAATAACATACATCATCATACTTTTCTCATTTGCAAACAACACATAACATTTACACGTAGCACATATCATATTGCTTACAACACACTTTGTATGTAGCATATAACTCCTTTAATATCATTCATTCATATGCCATGAGACCTCGGAATCATGGACTTAACATTAAGACATCCCAGAAATGAGGGCTCAACAGATGGGACCTCAACTAGAGAGTCTTCATCAGCAAACACAGAGTCTGCTTCGTTCATTCATACGTACTCCATTTCATTTCGTTCATAGGCCAGTGTAAACACCAGCTATACCTAGGATGTAGTTTAAGACTTTCATTAGGTTCGTTGTGCAATGACCAAGAATAACCTAGTGTCATTACCTGAGTCTAGATCACCTCTTGATTATCCTATCCTAACACCTTTGGTATCATTCATTTCATTATGTGCTTTATTTGAGGCTGGCCTCATTCATTCATTGGGAACTTTAACTTTAACCGACATAGATCATGTGAGCTCATGAAATCCAATCTCTCCCCCACACCGAAAAGAGGTGGAATCACCGGCCAAAGTGACCCAAAACATGCTAGCGTACATGGGAATTTAACCCTGCTAGATCCCTATATTGGCAGTATAGGTTCGAAGACCAGGAGATATAAGGAGACCCATACCCGGCAAGCCGGACAGTCTCATCTCATGAGAGTTACGTGAACCTCCGTCCTTCCCGAAAGAAGGCATCACCGCTCATAGCTAGTCTATCGGTGCTCAATATAAAGTTCCATTACATTCAACTCATACTTCATGGAAGATGGATTCTAGTATGAGGACATCATAGCTCAATAGATGATTTGTCATCTCATCATTAGTATTAAGTGTTTTAATCTCAATACTTTTATTAGAGTGTTCATAGAGACTGGTCTTTTCATTAACTTTACACTCTCATAGGTGAGTACGTTTTGGTAACAATTACTTAGGCTCATTTGAGATTGTTCTCATCTTTTACATTAGCCTCATATCATGTTGTCACCACATTCATTAACATTAGCACAATTGCTCTTCATAATTACTCACCCCATTTTACGTGAAAGTTCATTTCATCATATGCCATGTACTTTGCCATTTACGTATTTCACACTCTTACTTAACCCTTCTAGGGTTTCTTCGTTTCTTTACATACATCTTAGGTTCACTTATTTTTAAGCGTATGCTAGACTTATGGGTCTATACATACAAGCCATGAGGCTTCATTCATAGTTCGTTAAGTGACTCATATCTTCCTAAGATTATGTAGTACAAGACTTATGTATCTTGTATATATGCCAAGATATCGATTTCGATCTAAGAAGGTGGCAGTATTCTTGAACATTTAATTCACGTATGATTTATGTATCAATACGGAAATTTGGGCAAGGGAACCCAATTTCGAATCCCTTGGACAATACTTACATTTTTCCTTGACTTTATTTTTAGTCTTCATGATATTGGGACCCTTGGTCGAACCCCAACATCAACATTTCTTTTTAGTTCCTTTTCTCTAGAACTTCTCTCCTTTGGCCGAGGGGTTGTGGGTTCGAACCCCCACAGCCCCCTCTTATTTTCCCATTTATTTTCCTTGTCCATTTCGGCTTAACCAGGAGGTTGTGGGATCAAAACCCACAGCCTCTCTTTATTTATTTATTTTTTTATTTCGCTTGGGACTTAGAGGTTGTGGGTTCGAACCCCCACAGTCTCCTTATTTTCATTTTCATTTAAAAGTTAACTACTTAAGTGTTGGCAGTGAGGTTGTGGGATCGAGCCCACCAAGTGCTGGAAATTTTATTAAATCTTCTAGCCTTTATTTAACAACATTCATACGTTCGTTTTGAGGTACTTTCATGATTCATTTAACACATTCTTAGGTGTAGATTCATTGTTGTTTTAGCTTAGATTTTTACACTTATGATCAGCCACCTTACACTTCATTTAACATCACAATTTACACACCTTATGCACAATAATTTCAATCATCAAACAAGCCATTTTAAGACTTCAAAACGGAGAACAACAACAAACATTTTACACATTGCACCACATCATTTTCGGTTGACATCATTGAACATGCTTGCTATTTCCAAACATAAAATCACAAGGAACATCATATTTCACACTTAGCTACCAGCAACCATACCAACAACATGATTTCTAAACTAATTTAGATTGAAATCGGAAGGAGACTAGGGACAAGGAGTTCAACATTCAAGGGGACAACCCTAGTTTCATATGTCGACTTTTGTAGAAAGAAATTCCTCTTGGAGAAAGGATTCCAAGAGAGAAAAACCATACCTTGTTGTAGCTTTCCACACCTTCCAAGTGCTGCCAAACTCCTCCCCTAAACCTTCAACACAAACCCGTCGAGAATATGATGCAAAGTTTTCGTTTCTTAAGTTAGCTTGCTTGCATGTATATTTTTTTTTGTAAGTTCTTTGAGTTTAGAGAACTTTTGATTGCTTTCTAATATTTTTATCTTCTGTTTTTTGCAGCCAAGAAAAATAATTTGGATGAGAGAGAGAGATTTAGGCTTGAGGGAGAGAGATAGTGTGAGATAGTGCATCTTAAAACTAGGATAGTTGGCAAGACTTAGTCAATTTAAAAAAAAAACATTAATTAATAAGTAAATAAATAATAAATAATAATAAAATCTGATTCTCCTTTTTACATCAGCCATTAATTATAAATTTATTAAATTAATTCACCAATAATTAAAAAAATCATATTAAATCCTTGCTCCCACCTAGGTTCGAACCCGGGTGGAGCAAGACTTCATTTCAAGAGACCAATTTCGGCTCTCTCTCCCCAAATTGCCCCTCCACTTTATTAAATAATTAATTAATTATATATTTAGGGTAATTACGATATCACCCCTAGCCTGGTAAAAGACCATTTTACCCTTAGACCCTCAAAACTTAAAATTTCTTCTTTTTAAGTCCGGTAAAGACTCCTTCGATTAAATCTTCATTATCGAGAGCCTTACTTGGTTGGTTCCAACCTTTCCAAGTTCAACTAACTCCCCAAGTTAGTTGGCTTGGTCGTAGTAAGGGTTCTGAGGTCTGGTTCTACGCGTATCAATCCGTGTGAACCTTGGTCTAATCGCAAGCATTCTTGACACCTTAAACATTTAGCTTATTCATTTTTTTAGGGTTGTTACAACCTTATCCTCTCTCTGCTCTCTGGGAAAGAACCTCTCCAGGAATGTAGTCTTGAGAATGTCCCAAGTGATGGGGACTTCTCCTGGTGCTCGGCCATTTACCCACATCTTGTACCATACCTGAGGCACATCCTTGAGCTGGTATGCAGCCAACTCAGCCTTCTCCTCTTCATTAACACCCATAGCACAGATAACCTTGTGGACCTCGTCCACAAACTCCTGTGGAACCTCATTGGTTCTGGACCCGAAGTAGACTGGAGAATTAATCCTGGTGAAATCTCTCAGTCTTCCAGCCATGGTGCTAGCATGTGTGTTCTCCCTGGGAGCACCCTCTCTAGTGGGCTGGACTATGATAGCCTGTGCCTGAGCGGTGATGTCTTGGTCCATCTGAACTAGTGTTGTTCTCACTTCTCCATCCGTCAACGCAGGTGGGTTGATAGGTACTTGCATATCCAGCAGCTGGGGCTTGAGGAGGAGTTTAGTTTCCCCAGCAGCTGCTTCTACAACTCTCCTACCTGCGTTTCTTCTTGTGTTCATTATTCTACACGCACACGCAAGAAGGAATATAGATGCTAGAATGACACAAAATGTCAAAACTCTACACAGCACGATAAAGAGTAGAAGAAGGGAATATTCTTAACATCACTAAGTCTCTATGTCATGGTTGTGATGCACTTCACAACCATAACCTAGAAACTACGCAACATGGTTGTTTTGAGCCTTAGTTCCTAGGTAATTTAACCTCATGCTCTAATACCAAGTTTGTCACACCCAGGTCCTAGACCCTAGATGAGATCGGCGTCGTTAACCTCTCAGAGGTTGCAGACAAGCCTGTTCTTAGCTTTCATCACAATCATACAGTTAAATTTAGCAGAAAATTTAAAACTTTTTAAATTTAATGAAGTCTACTTAGACTTCATATAATTCTTGCATAAGAGTGATATACTAAGAGCTCAAAATAAACAACCATCTATTCACAGATTGAACAATTGAAATGAAGGATTCATACTATTATTAATAGTTGCCAAACCGGCTTAATACAAAAGCTTGAACAAATGTTTGAGAGGAAATGCTAGGTACAACATCCATTAGCTATGTCTCATCTACTAAAGCCAGAAAATAAAGCGTAGGCATCCTCGAACTCAAGAGGACCTACAAAAGTCTGGAGGTACTAGTCCAAACAGCTTCAACTGATCTTCAATCTTCTTCAAGGACCGGCACCTATAAAAATAGTAAATGTATATGGTTTAGTACACACTTGTAATATTTATGGGTGTATGCACATAAACACATAAGGACTATGCATGATCAATGAAAGTTCTTCCTATAGCAACATGCCATTTTTGGAAAGTGAAGTTACTTCACTTTCCTAATTTGTTATTTATGAATCATGATATGAATATGACATATTTTCATGCATTTAAACCTCACAACTCATTTTCTATATGAACATAAAACCTTGGAATCATGAACCTAATTTTAGAACAACTCAAGCAAAACTTAATATTTTTGCTCCCCTTAGACTGAGAGCTCCCTCTCCCAAACTTAGTTTATTTTTCAGTCTTTTCTTCTTTTTGTTGTGTAGTTCAATGATCTCATTTGATCCTATATTTTACTTATGAGTGCCATGATTCATTGTAGTCCCATTGCTACAATGAATCAAGTAAGTAATCCAAAAGACTAAGGAAATGATTTGACTACCCTACTCACAAGTTGTTCTTTCCATTCTTGTTATGTTGGGCATGAAGTCTTTATCAGTCAATCTTTATTGGCTATGCCAATTCTGTGATCATTTGCATAATATAAAGATAATGGGACATATATTCATACTCCAACTGTTAAGTCAGTATGTTTTGCTCCCTTTATTTGCATAAACCAATAACTGTTAAAACTTCATTCTTATCAAACACTGATAATATGATATTCTTATACTTTTGCTTACTTAGTTCACTTTGAACTGACATTTCTTCTTCTTTGATATCATGTTCACTTTGAACATGCTAGGTTGACTTAGGATATTCATTTAAGACTTCCATTGGGATCTTTCTGTGCAATGACTAAGAATGACTTACATCATTACTTAGTCTAACCTCACCCTTTGGTCATCCTATCCGAACACCCCTCTTCTTCCTAGTTGTTTCTTTCTTTCTTACTTACTTTCTGAAAGAAATCATTAGTATTTAACCGACATAGATCATGTGAACTAACATGAAATCTAGTGTCTTCCCCACACTAAAAAGTTATGGTTCACCGGCGAAAGTGAAACCGAACACTTCCTAGCTTTCTTAGGTGGATCAACTAGCTAGTAACCTATGCTGGCGACATAGTTCAAAGAATAGGAGAATTTGGAGACCCTTATCCACCTTGGTGGTAGTCTCATCTCATGAGGCTTACATGTGCTTGCACAAGCTCATTACTAGTCTATCAGTGCTTAGCTCAATTTATTATACTTTACAACTTTTAGAGTTGACTCATACACTATGGAAGCTT
Source organism: Solanum sitiens (assembly GCA_016801875.1). Lineage (NCBI taxonomy): Eukaryota > Viridiplantae > Streptophyta > Magnoliopsida > Solanales > Solanaceae > Solanum > Solanum sitiens. The sequence continues at coordinate 542,658 of JABWTJ010000526.1, read as the reverse complement.
TCTTCTAGTATGAGGTATGCTTAGCTCAATGGATGACTTGTCATCCTTTTCTAAAGTTGATGAATGTAAACTTAAATCTTACATTATCACCATTGTGTTAATGAGACTTGTCTCACGATTTCTAACACTCTCTTATGTGAGCATCTTTAACATAACTGTTTAGGTGCAACTGAGACTCGTCTCACTTCTTTTAACACCCCATTCTAGGTCAATTTCATAACTCATAAGCTTTTAGTTATTTCATTACTCACCTTATCTTGTTCAATGTTATTTGGTAGTCTTGTACCATTCTTTATGTAAGTTATAAGGACTTATTCAATGTGCAACTAAGTTAAGAAGTTTATTTAGATAGGGTATGTTGGGACTTGTCCCAATCATTGGCATACCCTAGGTTATGAGTTCATTGAGTTACATCTTTTCAAGTCAATCTTTAACATGTATTTGGCCTTACAAGAAACATCATATTTTATATTGGCGATATAAGATTTGTATGACTTAGTCATTTTCCGATTCTATTACATATTTTGGAAATAATATTGCTGGCCAATTTATTGGCATACATCAAACTTTCACTAAACACTTCTCATGATATTATCACTAGCCAAGTCAATTAAGTTCATGTATATACTATAGTAATCTCATAATTTTAAGCAAGCCAACTTTTAACCTTTGATTAGCTTATAAGAACAATTCAGTACTTAGTTTGGCCAAGCTATAAAGTTGATTTGGCATTGAAGATTTATTAACAAGCTTTGATTCTCATTCTTATTTCTTCTGGGAAACACTGCATTCCAAACACTTACAAACATATCTACTGTAAACACACAGAGTAATCGAAACCTTCATTCCTTTCAACATTAAACTGAATTTCATAAATGACTTATAACAATTTCATCTTCTCGAACACAACTAGGCATTACAACATCTCTTATCTCATGTAAATGATACTCTAATCATACGGATCTAACCTATAGGTCTCATTCGACATTATCAAATCACAAAAACCTAAACATAATGATTAATTAGCACCACATAACAACAAAATGCTCTAGATTTGCATTATACATACTACTAGAATTGGAAATAGGGAGAACTAGGGAGATAAACATTCGACAATTTCATTGTGAACAACCCTAGTTTCGGTTTTCTTGTATTCAAAACGTTTGAAAGGCCTCCTGGAGAAAGGAATCCAAGAGAGAAACCCATTCCTTACTGTAGAGTTGAATCTATGAAGATCACTTTATACTTTGCACGAAAATCTTGAAGAATTGCCTTGAAATCGCCTAACAAAAACCGAGAGTATTTTTCTGTTTTTCTTACGTTTGTTCACTGGTTTTCAGACGTGATTTTATAATGGATAAACGTGAGTCTAAGTCTTAGGAACTGAATATTGACTAATTCAACTTAGGCTAATTAACTTAATTAAATAAATCAATTAACTAATTACCAAAACTCCCCTCCTAAATTGACTAAAAATAGGAGAGCATTTGACTTAGCCAAATTCTGAAAATATGCTTAGGGTCTCGGGTTTGACCATGAATTTAAATTAATTAATTAAGTTGCTAATTTAATTACTTATGTGACCTAGGGTAATTCTAAAGTACCCCTAAGTCACTAGGACCATAACCAACCCCTTTGGACCATCCTAGGTTAGGTACTAGGATGTTTCTTTAGTTAGCTACTCGGCTAGTGTCACCAGGTTAGGTCTTAGGATTTCGGGAACACTAGTTAGTTCATTTTAGTTAGTCCTAGGTTTGTTAGCTAGTTAGGTAAGTTAGTTAGAGACTAGGATTGGTTAGGAAGCTTGGCCCCATGTGGCTTGACCATACGCCTGTCGGCCCCAAACTGCCCTAACCGAATTGGTTGAGCTTGGTCGCTTGATCTCTCTGCTGGTAGCACATGTGTAGCCGTGCACTTTCCTAACCATGCACTTTGTATTTGAACTTGAAAAGTTCACTTCGTGTCCCAAGAATCCTCATTATGTCCTTGGGCACTGCTTAATCTACATGATCATTTAAAATGATCATGTGCTATGGTACCTAGGATTTACACTTGGATGCCTCGTACCTAATTTGTGGAAGCGATGAAATTTAAATTTTTAGCTTAGGGTCTTCATTGCAGGTGCAATTCCTAAACAAGCCTTGATTGGAGCATTTGAACATCATAGTGTATTTTAAGTTGATTGGTATGCCTATGTACCCCAATATATATTCTTAAAACATAATAGACTCTTCACTAGACCAGAACATTTTCTGGAATGTTACAATAGTTGGACCCATGACCCATACTGGTGAACCGTGGGTTGGTGTTTAGAAAGCTTGATTTGCAGGTTGTGACCTACTTACCTCACCCACGTGGTATGTACTGACCTAGTGGATTGGATCCTACTGTGGTCCAATTCTTTTGTGCACTTTATGGAGTCCTCCTGAAGGACCCACAGTTGGTTCTTGGGCGGCGTACATTGACGTTCTAACATGAAACCTGTATTTTTAATTACGGGGAGTATATACATGACTCTAATACTCGTGTTAAGATTTAGTTTAGCCTACTAATTTACGTAGTGTTACAATATATTTCCATCGAAACATTCATCCTCGAATGACGATCTAGACACCTTACGGAAGTAAAGACTCAACACTAGCAGCCCATCATGCCTGCAACATCAAAAGAATGCACAATTTTATTAGGGGAAAATCAACTCCATCTCAAACATAATCAATGCATTACAAGGAAGTTGGAACTACATCTAACAACCATGCATGATATATCAACATTTCATATGTTCATAGGAGGAACTACCTTCTTCAAGATTTAAAGCATGCTGAACACAATCTCATGAAACCATTAGGCCATTTACTCAAGAAAGTGTATAATTATAAAGCCTATTCATCAATTAATATCATGAAGTAAAATAGATGGATCATACTAAATGCACAACTACATGTGGAACATAAATCATGAAAACACATTTTCCTAGTAAACATGAATTTCTCAACAACGTGCATAAAATAAGTAAATCATGGAAACACATAAATCACACATGTCTCCTAACAAAAAAATTCAAGAGGAACTAATTACCTCTTGCTTGACTAGGAGTATAAGGAAAGAGATGAGGAGATCGGGACTTCATGTTGTCCTCGGCCTCCTAAGTAACACAAATAACTATGTGATTCTTCCACAATACCTTCACGGAGGCAACTTCCTTGTTTCTATTTCTTGACTTTTCGGTCTAAGATTGGAAGTGGTACCTCTTCATAAGAAATATTCTCCTTAATCTGTAAGACCTCTAATGGAACTATGGTTGATAGATCCAAATATATTTCTTCAATATTAGAACATAGAAAACTAGATGCTCGAACGCCAACTCATTTGGCAAATCTAACTCATATGCAACCTTTGTAACATGCCTCAAAATTTTAAAAGGACCCACATACCGTGAACTAAGTTTCCCCTTCTTCCCAAACTCATAACATCCTTCATGGGTGTGTTTGAAAAACACACCCAATCTTGGACATCGAATTCGAGCTATTTACTTCTAATATCGGCATAGGACTTTTGCCGACTTTTGGCCGTTATCAACCTCTATCTAATAACACGGGTCATCTCAATGGCCTCATACACCAATTAAAAACCTAGGAGAGAAACTTCCCCCACTCCAAATAATCATATCAAAGACTTAAACATCCTACCTAAAGAGCCTCAAGGGATCCATGTTGATACTAGAATGATAAGTCTTATTATATTAAAACTCAACTAAAGGCATATGGTCATCCTAATTTCCCTTAAAATCTATCATGTATGCCCTCAACATGTCCTACAAAGTCTGAATTGTGCACTCCGTTTGACCACACTTTTAAGACTGAAAAGTTCTGCTAAGTTTACCATGGTACCTAACCCGTTTTCTATACACTTTCGAAATAGGGAAATAAATTGGGGACCTTGAGTAAAAATGATAGACAAGGGTAGTCCATGTAGGCTTACTATCTCCCTCAAGTACTATTTATCATATTCTTCTACCGAGTAGGTTACCTTGACGAGAATGAGTGACCGAAATTAGTCAACCGATCCACTATTACCAATATCGAGTCAAGTTACCACCGATTATGTGGCAATCCTACAATAATATTCATGTTCACATCTTCCCACTTCAAAGTAAGAATAGCAATATCTTGTGACAAGCATCGTTGCCATTGTTGCTCAATCATTACTTGTTAACAATCATGACATTTACATGAAAACTCCGCGATGTCTTTTCTCATCTCATTCCACCAATAGACTTCCCTCAGGTCATGGTGCATCCTTGTGGCTCCAGGGTGTATTAAATACCAAGAACTATGGGTTTCATCTAAAATTTTCTCCCTCAAGTCATCAAGATTTGGAATACATAACCTATACCTTGATACCTTAGTACCCCTTTTCCCCCTTTGGAGAAAGCCTCAACAGACTTTTTGAGTACCGCCTCTTTTAACTCAACCAAGATAGGATCAAGACTTTTCTTAAACTTCACATCCATCATAAAGGACGATTCAGAACCATTATGGACAATCACACAACCTTTGGTGAATTCCACAAGTTGAACAGCTAGTTCGGCCAACCTATGCACATCATGGACCAACACTTTCTTTTCATTCCCTACAAAAAACCACACTACCCATCGACAACGTACGAAGAGAATCCGCTACCAAATTAGCTTTATTGGGGTGATAAATACACTCATGTAATAATCCTTGAATAATTTTAACAACCTTCTTTGATAAAGGTTCAAGTCCTTTTGACTAATTACATATTGTAGACTCTGGTAATCGGTGAAAACATCCAAATTGACCCAATACAAATAATGCCTCTATAATTTTTAGGCAAACATAACTATCGGTAAATCAAGGTCATTGGTAGTATAATTCATCTCATCGACTTAAAGATGTCTTGAAGCATAGACAATAACCTTAAAATTTTGCATAAGCACACATCCCAACTAAAATCTAGAGGTATCAGGATTCACTACAAAACATTCGTACCCTACGGTTAAGTCGTAAGTCTATGTTTCAACTCTTAGAATCTTTTCTCACATGTTTCCAACCACTCAAACTTAACTTATTTTATGTAAAAGTTTTCAAATGAGAATCAATGGAAGAAAATCCCTCTACTAACATTCTATAACTAGGAAAACCCAAAAAGTTTCTAATGTCGAAAGGAGTTAGAGGTCTAGGCTAACTCTTTACAACATATGTCTTCTTCAGATCTACCTTAATACCCTTAATTGACATAATATGACCAAAGAAATCTACAGACCATAACCATAATTCACACTCGCTAAACTTTGCAAAAAGTTGTTTGTCCGTAAGAACTTGCAACACAATCCTCATATGCTCCACATGTTCCTTTTTACTACTTCAATTTTTAACACAATCACAAGCAATTCTAGGTATTGCATGAACACCCTATTCATAAAGTACATAAATTCCATTGGAGCATTAGTAAACCTAAACGGCATTACTAGTAATTGATAATGACCATACATAGTTTGGAATGTCTTTGGGCATATCAACCCCTCTCACCCTTAATTTGTGATAACCCGAACGAAGATTAATCTTTGTGAAATAACTAGCCCATTGAAGTGTTTCAAACAATTCATCTATCCTTGAAGAAGGATAATTATTATTAATATGCACTTTATTCAATTGACAATAATCGATACGTATTCTAAGAGACCCATCTTTCTTTCTAACAAACAACACGGGAGCACCTCATGGAGAGATACTTGGTCAGATGGAACCCTTATCTAGCGAATCCTTTAGTTGGTCTTTCAACTCTTTTAACTTGGCCAAAGTCATTCTATAAGTAGGAATAGAGATAGGTTGCATATACCAAAGAAGCACAATACCAAAACTTATTTCCCTTTTGAGAGGAATATCGTATAAATCATCGGAAAAAACATCCGGGAAGTAATTAACCGCTGTAACCGACTAAAGAGAAGGGGTTTCAGAAATATTCATCGCTTACCCTAACAAGATCTTAAATTCACCCTCTGGAGATCATCGTCCTATCTTTAAAATAAGAGATAAACTTACCCTTAGGCATATAATTTCCTTCCTTTTGACTTTAAGATACGCTCATTTGGAATCGGAATCTAACCACCCGAGCAATTGAATCTATATAGTCATAAAATGCATGCCACCAATCCAAACCAAGAATCACATCATAGTCAAACATGTCAAGCTCTACCAAGTCCACTAAATTAACTCTATGCGATAAGTAACAAGACATCTTGTATAAATCCTCTTAGCCACCATAGAATCACCAACCAGGGTACAAACCAAAAAAGGTTCTGATAATACTTTAGAGAGCATATGAAACATTATGAACACATAAGGTGCCACAAAGGAAAAAGTAGCATCGTGATCTAAAAAGGCATATACATCAATAAGGAAGACTTTTAGCATATTGGTCAAAACATCTAGAGAGGTCTCTTTGTCACCTCGGGATTGGAGAGCATAAATGCGTGTTTTCATTTGGGCATTGGAGTTGTTTGAACCGCTTGGAGAAGCGTATTTATCTTCTCTTCCTTTACCGTTGAACATCGGACAATCTCTTATCTTGTGGCCACTCTTTCTACAACTAAAACACCCATATGTGCCAACTAGAAACTTACCATCATATTTTCTTCAAACACTTTGCTCAAATTGGCCTATTCACATAAGAGCAACTAATATTACCTCCTTGAGTTTTAAGGTAAGACACCCTATACGTGTTGACCCTAGAGTAGCACTAGAGGAACCTTGTTTAAAAAACATCTTTCTAAACCTTTGTTGATCTTTTCCATCATTTAGCATCGGAGAGGTTCCCATAACCAGTTCTAGCTATTTTCACCCCCATATTCTTTTCCTTAAGTTTTAATTCCTCGATTTGTAGAGAATAGACCATAATCCTTGAGATAGAAATGTCATAGAGGAGAATTTTTGTATGATAATATTTTTTAAGCAAGTCAGACACACCCAACATAAACTTACTCATCCTAGCCATTGAGTCTTTTACCATAGATTAAGAATATTTGGACAGTTGGGTGAACTTCAAATTATACCCCTTCACACTCAAACCTTGTAGAACAAGATTGATGGACTCTTTTACCTTTGCCTCCCTTAACTTGAGTCAAAAGAATCTATAACTAAATGTCAATTTGATCAATTCCCATCCTACCGGGCCCCCTCATATGGGTCTTTCACACTTCCACCAATCATACCATACTCTAGCCACATCTTTTAGTTTGTAGGCGGCTAACTTTACCTTCTCTTCTGAAGACACCCCATAATAGAAAGCACTTCATAAACCTCATTGATAAACATTTTAAAATCCACTTCCGCTTTGGAACCATGAAATTCGTAAGGGGGGAGGGGGTTCATTCTTTCAAAATATCTCACTCTTGAAGCCATTAAATTAACATTAGGATTAAGCGGAGCTAAAACCTCTTTATTGATTTGAGCCGTCACAATTGAGCCAACATTTGAATAGTAGATCTAAACTCTGTATGGGTCACATTCTCAACCAAAGGCTCTATCGGATCATGGGGAGCTTGAGGAGGAGACTTTTTATTCACATTATAGTCTTCAAACCTTCAATAATTTGACCTTCGTGTATTTTTATCTTGAAGAGATAAGAGAAGGATTATGAAAGAGAAATATTTTACAGTTAAACTCAACGGCACAACTCAAGTGTAATGAAGAAGTGAGATTTAGTAAACATCTTGTAGCCTCTAGTTCATCAGTGTGACTACATCACACTCATGAAGAAGAATCTATTAGAAGTGGCTTATGAGACATCTGTAACGACCCGAAAGTACCCCCTAGAAGAAGGGAGCACCCTTAAGTTGGAACAACTGCGTACTTGACCTTTCGGAGGTCTTGTACAAGCCTTAGCTATCATTCATTACATACGAAATGAAAAGTAGTGCGAAATTAGAACTTTTCACAAAAATAATAATAAAAAGGAAACATCATTCATAAAAGATAAGGAGTGATCTCGTCTTCAGAAGCCGACTTAAAGACACGACATAAATATCTTAGGGACACGACCCTTTACATTAAATGAAATTTACATAATAAGTCTTAATACTATAATCTAAGAAAGAAAACTATGCCCTTGGATATATGAGGACATACTTAGTCTTAAGAGAGTCGATTCCCAAGCTTTGCCTTCTAGTCTTCAACTTGCCTCCAACCTATACTTATTAAGTATAGAAAAGTATGGTGTTAGTATAAAATAATGTACTAAGTATGGCATATGCTAAAAACATGCAAAAAGGGACATTTTTTGTAAAATAAGATTTTGTCCCAAGTAAGTAAAAAATTCGTGATTATAGACTTAAAATATTATAAGAATCATCATTTATCACATAAAATAGAACTCCCATAATTTTAGAACCAAAAGACAACTTTACAGTAAACCAAGCATATTACAGTGAATAATTTATTCTAAGCATAGTGAACTCATTTCCTATAAGGTTTCCCTAAAAAATTTATCCTAAGTCTCCCTAAGGTATTAAAAGAAGGAAACCACCCATACACCCCCTTCAAGACACACCAAACCAATCCTTAAGACTACCAACCATAGGCTTACATCGCACTCGAAACAAGTCCACCCTCTTGGCTAGACATTTGAAGGACATTCATACATTAAGGACTTCATGAAAGTGACCTTCTCCCATAGGACTTTTAGGTTACACTAAGTGCAGTGTGAGAGTAGCATCCCATACTACTACTCCTACTTAGTGCTCGTTGAGGATTCCGTTTGATTAAGCACTCTACATTAGTCATTCATAACTTCATTACATAAAATTTAACTTTAACTTGGTTCTTTAACATTAGAACTTAAGTTATCTCACTTCATTTTTAACACATGATAACTCATTCGTATACTTCATATAGAACACACCAAGACTCCCCTTTCGGAAGGTCTACTTAGTGCAATGGATAGGTAGTGTCCCATACCATCACCTACCCTAAGTAGTACGTTCTTTTAGGAGACTTATTTCATACAATTCATATACAACACACCAAGACTCCACTTTCGGAAGGTCTACTTAGTGCAATGGATAGATAGCCTCCCATACCACCACCTACCCTATGTAGTACGTTCTTTTAGGAGACTTAGTTCATTCATTATTTTGTGGGGTAATAGATTTAACCGATATAGACCATGAGATCTAGACATGTAATATCGATCCTACCCTTATGGGATAAGGGTTCACCACTTCCTAGGCTAGGGTCTTTCTCTTAGGTTTTACATGGCTTTTCCGATAGCTACACCTATGCGGGCAAATAGTTAAGGGATAAGGAGATTGCTACTAAGTAATTCACTCTCTACTGAAGAGGAGTACTAATCTCAAGAGGTACATTGGGTACAACATCTCTACTCAAAATGTGCACCCACCCCTTTTTCAACTCCTCGCGGTGCTAAGCATAACTCCTCCACAGAGTCTTAAACATTCATTACTAAAGGTCAAGGATAACTTTTTGGCATACCATCTCAACCCATAATGAGTGTCCATCCTCCAACCTACATTAGAAATCTCTCGGGAGGTAGTGAGGTTGCTACTAAAAACTTCATCTCAACTCACAATGAGTGTTCACCACAAAACTCCCCTTTAATTCACATTCTTTAACTTCATTCATTCATTATATTCATTAAAAGTGTGAGAGTATGTGTACATGTGAGCACACCTTTCACATAATCATCACTTTCATAAAATTGACTTCTAAACATGCTTGCATCTTCATTCATCATATTTCACACTTGAACATGCTTCACATAATCATATAATTCCTTAGACATTGTCTCCAACATACTTCACATAAAAAGCTTCTTAAAGAATATCAACAAGAACAACATCATTATCATCATACTCCAAATAATACTGCACATTCATATATTTCAAGTAAACACCGCTACCAAAGGTGGACCATACCACTAAAGAGCATTTCATAATAAGAGCTTAAGCAAAGTAACCAACTTACCATTAATACAAGCGTTCACCACATATAATCAATTCCTCAATAATATGTCATAAAATAGCCCTTAGGGAAGTAGTTAAGTCACAACATAACCATAAATAAACTCTAACTCTAACATTACCAAATCCTGTTCATTAGAACCATTCCATAAGTCAAAAATTGATAAAAAGTAATAACATGGTTTCATTGATGTTTTAGGATTCAAATCACAAACTAGCATTAGAAATAGCATATTTGGATCCTCTAAACCATTTTCATGCAAGACCCATACTCAGAGTCCAAGATAGAAGAAGTTAGGGTTTGAAAACCTCTTTTGAAATTCCTTAGAAATGGCTCCATGAATGGACGAGTGTTAAAGGATGACTACCATACCTCAATGATAAGGAAACTTACTAATTTTTATGAAGAAAGACGTCCACCACCAGACCTCCAAGCCCTTCCTTGAGTCCCAGGCTCTAATGGGTTTTGAGAGAGTCTTTCTTGAGAGATGGTTTTGGCTTTTAGGAAATGAAGTTTAAAATTAGATCTTAGTGTTTGAACACTCTTAATATACATGTGCAGGCTTGGCTTTTCTTGCAGGTCCAGTTGACATCCAAGGTCAACGGTCCGTCCCTTGTGGCCGTCCTTGGTCACTGTTTGGCAGCCTCCTACCAAATGGATGGGGTCTTCTTCTAAGGACCCTTGTGGGTCCTAGGTGGGGTCGTACCCAAACGTTAAACCCCTATACGTAGTCGTATAGGTATTAGGAACATACCACATCAATTTTGATTAAAACAAACACGTTAAACTCATTAAAACACATGAAGACACACAAGGACTTTCGAAAGCACACCTTTCGAACGTCATGGACGTTTGACCTCCAATCATCAGCAAACTTTATACACTGCCTAAGAACATCATTGTAAATCATTTTATCACAAAACTAACTCATGAAACATTTACGAAGCTCTAGTTCACCTTAGTTTGTTTTATGATATTACTACATCATCCTAGAATCATTCTAAACCTCGTGCTTTGTTACCATTTTTGTCACGACCCAGGGTACTCCCTATACGTAACAAGGCACAAAGAACAGCTAAAGTCTCCGTGCAAGAAACTTAGCATATCATAACAAAAGAATAGAACAATAAAGAGTAAAAATGCATTTCATGTCTAATATTTTTATTCGAGAAATACGGAAATCAAGACTCTAAGTCATAACATAGTAATTTATTACAATATTCGAAGTGCAAAGGAATACAACACATACAACATTTTCCGAAAAGGATGTACAAGAAATGAACTGCAATGATATAATATCCATCCTCAAATAATGAGGAATAACCAAGAATCTAGTAGAACAAGAAAATCCTAGATTTATCCACAACAATGATCACCTTGAAAATCAGACCCTACACTTTGGGAAAATGTAGGAAAAGTAGGTGTTAGTATAAAACTGCACTAAGCATGATAGCATTGCTTAAAAATATTGAAAACATGGTAAAAGAGACATTTTATTTAAAAGTATAAAAGTTACTAAGTTTGAACACAATTATGAAGATAGTGGAAAAGAATAATCCATAAGCATAGTCATTACATAGATCATCTTAACATAAGACTCACCTCATAACAACCATTAAAGCATACTTGTGCAATGCATGAATAAGAACCCATAAATCTAACCCATTATAAGTAAAGTTCATTAGGCCTATATTCATATTAATTACGTTTAAGATCTTAAAACCTCATATAAAATCTTCTTGAGTAACCATAGTTCCAAATTCATATTCATGTTTTGTTATTGTGGGAATAAGCCTTAACCTACATGAGACCATGTGAGCTATATAGGGACCCCTGGTATTACCCAAACCTAGAGGGGTTGTCCTACTTGGCTAAGGTAGAACCATACTCTTAGATTAGGTGGATCAACTATCCAAATAACGTATGGGGCAAACAGTTTATGGAATAAGGATATTGCTACTATAAATCTGAACTCAACTAAGGTAGAATGTCTCCATATCATGAGACATACTTTGGGAACCCAGACTCATCTTGTGTAAAAGCTTCCATATAATATCTAATATCCACTCAATTCTCAGTGTTACTTCCCACATAATACAAATTAAGTAATCACTTCATTCATTACGATTGCTCATTAGATCATGAGTTAGGAAAGCCTTTTACCTTTCTTGTCTCGATACAGATTCAATAGGCGAGAAAGCTTTTCAACCTTAGAATATACATATTGTGAGGAAACCTTTCACATCATATCATACTCGTGCATAAGTGTGTATATGAGAATAACCTTTTAACTACACAACATCTATATCATAATCTTATTTACTCCACTCTCAAGGTGTTAGTAAAACATATGAAAGGACTTCATAAACATGCATAATATCATAATCTTCTCTTTCAGGGATCAAAGCTCATATCTAATCAACACATCTAAAATTCACTACATTAAACATGGATATTAAAATTACTCAAGTAACCCAATTAATAAAAACATTATCTCATAATACATTTCTTTCATCCACAATAGCACATCACAAGATTATAATTGGAAAATCTAGGGATTTCATGGGTTCTTGAGGATTTAAAACTTAAAACAATAATGAATAATCAATTTAATCATGACATAAAGTAATTCAAGCATTAGAATCCTTTTTGAAAGGAATCCATGACTTTTGAATCAATCCCTAGCATTTGGGGGATTTATATCATTGAAATTGGGTTTTTTCATGGGCTCCATGGATAAAAACATACCATACCGTTGCAATGAAACTCAATTAATTTGAGAAGAAAAGTTTGTTCTTGAACCCTAGCTCCAACTTCCTTCTCTTCTTCCATGATGTTCTAAAGGAAGAATTTCTTTGGCTAAGGAATGGATATTAGATTAATAAATAATGATGTGAATGACATAATTTAGAAAATTAAAATACTTTTATAGGTCATCTAATTAAGGCTAAAATGACATCACTTAATATTAATTAAAATAGGAAAACCCCAAAATGCCCTTAAACTTAACCCTCAAAACCCTATCACAGGCCCCATCCGCAATCCTCACTAAGAGGTCGTGGTTGAAATCACGGCCGTGGTGGTGAAACGTGGGTTGAAGATTCAAAGATCCTGATTTATAGTCTTGGAACTACACCCTCTATACATGTGGTGTGGGTCTTGTCTTAGTCCATTGCTTTTGGGTAATTTCCAGGGTCCTCCTGAAGGACTAATGGTTGATCATTGAGGCACGTACCTTCACATTATAACCTAAAGCCTCTATTTTTATGTACGGATAGTTAAATCCCTAAATCTAGCCCTCACGGTAAGCTCTTATTTAGCCTGCTAATTCCCGGAGTGTTAATACTTCGGAGGGCAGTGGGAAAATTTCCTACCTTTGTGTGAGTTCTCCATTAATAACAGTTACCACTCAAGCATTAACATGGAACATTTAGAGTGTCACGACCTAAGGATACACCCTAGGAGTAACATGGCATACTTTACCCTAAAGGTGTCTCACACTAGCCCTTAGCATATCATAAAATAAATAATACAAAAGTATTGAAATTTTAAAAACTTCATCCATACAATCGAATTCTTTCATAAAAGCAAGGGGAAGTCTTATTACACTTTGTTTCAAAAACCATCTAATACAACTTTGAGTACTCTTGGATCAAAACCCATAAAATAGTCTCAAAACATAAAATGAAACATATAAAAGAAGTAGTGTCTTTGTCCTCGAATCTATGAGGATTCACAAAAATCTTGAACTCCTTGCTCCTTAGAAGCGTATCCTAAAAAATGGAACTCAAATCACCATACCATACATTTGATGAGAATGTAGGCAAGAGTATGTGTTAGTACAAAAGTACTAAATACGACAGCTAGCATAACATCATTAGAGAATAATATCATAGGGGTTAGTCAACATAAGACATAATTCATAAGCATAATCAAATAATTAATGAAACATTAACTATATGAATAAGAGAAAATATAATAATCATAAGCAAAGTCCCCAACATAAGAATCATGTAGCATTATTCCACCGTTAGTCCTTCTTATCATAAAAGAACTACTTCTCAAGTGACCTCAAAGTATACTTGTGAAATGCGTGAATGACCACCCATGATCTGATCCACACTAAGTACAACTTTTAAGTTATCACTATCATACTTACCATCTTATGGTCTCATGCTTAGATCACTTCTCATTGATAAGGAAATCTTCACCTTTAGTTAAATTATCAAAGAAACTATGGAAACAGATAGCGACTCTGGATGTGAACTTTCATGATGAAGGTTACTATATTATTAAAATTCAATCCATTCATGATATGCAAGCAATCTACTACAGTGGCCTTTATTCCCTGAATAATAGGTCGATCATCTTTAAATACTACTTCCAACTCAGGTGTCATTGATAGCGAGTAGTAATATAACCCTACCAAGGGTTGGGATCGTTCACACATGGATTATTTTTTATAATTAGTAGCCAAGTGCAAATCAGTTCAAGTTAGTGATAGCTAAAAGAAAATTTACGCATAAAAACTTCTCAAATTAAAGCATGCACAAGTTTCAAATAGCAAAAAGGGTTTTAAATCAAATATCAACAAAAATAGTAAATAATACGAAAATACAAGTATGAAGATAATATTCTTGAGATTTGATAGGATTATGGGCTAAGGTAAACAACCGGGTAAATTGCAATTAATAGTAAACTTCTGCAAATCAGTGAATAAGCTAGACTTTAGTGGGGATAAATTCTCTCTCGAATAGTTTATCCCGAATCAATTGGTTTCTCTCGAACACCAATAAGCCACAATTAAGAAAAAACTTTTCTTTAGTCCATTTAGTCTCTTGAGTTGAATGTATGGAAAAGAGTTTAGGATCACTCTCTCGAGATGAAGTCATGACAACCCAATAGCCATAGACAATCGATTCACTAATTTTGGTTTTGAAACCTCTCTCTCGAGCAAGACATAAACACAAAGCTAATGTTGCATTTTCATACACAAGTCATTAAATTCAATGACAATTATTAAATGAAATCACTTTTAAAAAATAAATAAACTATCAATTAGCAATACCCAACAATAAATTCAACCCGTAATCACATATTCACACCTAAATAATTAAGGTCTTTGCTATACATTGTAAAAATATAGAAATCGTTACAAAAATGTGTTTCCATTGACTAGGTACGATTAATATTGTCGTTACAAATGTACAGGATAAAGAATCTTCAATACCCAATTCATATTTCTAGTAGTTGAAATTCTTCAAAATCTTCAAAGCCCAGAACAATGAAAAGACTAGAAACACTGATAGATTGAATTGAAAATTTTGGTAGATATAATGATAGATAGTAAACTAAGAATTTAAAAATGTATTTATAGTCATAAGCAATTGTGTTGCGTAGGACCAATCAGTGCAATAAGTCGGGATCGCCGATCCACTCGGTGATCCTCCCTTTGGTCATTCTCATCCCTGTGTTACTTTGACCTTCACCATTTGAAGGTTCTATCCATTTGGGAGATATGGGAATGCATTGTGGAAATGTTCGCCAACTCTCCAACTGCTCCTTTCGACCACTGACTTGACTTTTTCCTTTAGAGCTTAGTACACTAGAACATAACATTTAGACCAAGGTCGTTCGGTGCATCGACTAATGGGTTAGGCGATCCTCAAACCTTCTTTTATCTTCTCCTCAATCAAAAAATTTAAAAATCAAGGATTTGATAACAATTAATTGCACAAACTATGAATTTTAGGACAATAAATATATGAAAATAGATCCCCAAATGAGTCCAAATCATGGACTCATCAACAATCCCAACATAAATATATGCTTGTCCTCAAGTAAAACAAAAGTTCGGCAGTTTAAAAAAGGGTGTCTCAAAAATTTCTACAGAAGACTCGATCATGAATGCAAACAACAAGACTCAACTTACTTATGCAAGAATCAATTGTGCACTCAAAGATTCAAATTATTACTCACCACTACCAAATAATCTCAAGCTCACTATACTTGCTTCAAGTGCAAGTTCAGGATCAACTTAAGTGTTCAAATGCCCGGACACAGGGAATTTTTCCATATTCACACACAATGGTTGCATGATTTCACCCATAGGTTTGCCCTTATTTTCCAGCCAACAATTGCTTCAAGTCACTCAAGATTATATAAAAAAAATTCAAGGCTTGCAATCAGTGACTTCTTATCCACATGAAATCTCATGTGATCAACACTTTCTTTCATTTTCTTCATCATTTTCATTGTTTCTCACAAATCATCCTATTATTCATTTTCCATGGACTATTTGAAATCCCATTTTCTTTTTCACTTTCACATCTTTATTCCACAACTTTTACATTGTTTTTATTTTTCTTTTCTTTTCCTTCTTTGTTTAATATATGAAGGGTTCCAATTTTTCTCAAAACCATATGTCAAATGGACTTTCTTGTACTACCTTATGTATCTTCTCTTTCCACCACACCCCAACTTAAGCATTTGTCCTATGTTGGTAATCAAGCTATAAACAACTTCATGAGGATTATGGGTAATGGATAAAGAAAGTTCATAGTTACATCAAGTTTCATCCAAGAAAAAGTCACGGTTAAAGGGGTGTTCAAGCAAAGATCACACACTGAAAAGGTTGGCAACAAAAGAGGTACATGTCGAATTGTTTCACACTTTTCAAAGTTACTTACGATCATATAAAGATATTACATTGCTAAGTCAACTGGACCAACGATAGAAATTCTAGGTGTCACATGCATGGTTCACAGTAAGCTCATCACACAAGCCATTGACACTAACTCCAACAAGACTCAACAATTTATCCTTGGATTCAGCTGCATCCTCATTTATTTAATCCCTATACTCTTCCCTTGGGGTGGAAAGTTTCCCCCAACAACTTTCGGTTTACCCATCTCTTCAAAACTAGATGAAAATTTAGAAAGCATTATCTTGGCAAAAGGATTGGCTCTTGAAGATGAAAGTTAAAATTCAAAAAGGCATATTGGTTTAGATAAAAGGAGATCAAGAAGACTTTTGGTGAGTCGCCGAGTGCCTACGGAGACCAATGGATTCTTTACAAAAGTTACAGTACCCAACATCAAATAAAGCATAAAATTCAAAGCGGGATTAGGATCTTTAGCTAACCAATGAGTGGTTTGGCGAGCTCGAACCTATTCACTAAATGACCCAACGTGCTTACTTTTAACCCAACTTCTCGAATTCAAGGCGGGATTATTGTATAGGTTATCTTAGATTGCTGAATTTATATTGAATTGATTTAGATTCATTGGGTATTATGATTTTTGTGTTGAATTGATGATCATGGCCATGTGTTAGGGCCTTTTGGTATTGTATTAGATGATTTAGATATGGATTGGAGTGGTGAGAATGGGTTGGTGGTACGCTGCCCTAATTGTCTTTATATTATGTAATTTAGTCTTGAATTATGTTGTGATAGGTATGGTCCACTCATGGTGGCGGTGTTATGTGTTTTCCTTGTGAATTATGTGGCCTCGTCGTCGTTACTTTATGTTATTATGATGATCATGGCCTTTTCAACACTACTTGATATATTATGATGGTTTGTGTTGTTGATATATGTGATGTATGATGAGATCTATCTACTTTTGATTAAGGTGAATGTGTGTGTTCTTCTATTTTTGTTGTTAGGTGATAATGGTAGACTTTGACTATGTCCTTATGTGTGTAGTCTTAGGATTGATGTATGATTCTTCCTACTTGGTTACGTGAGTCTTATGATGGTTATATTGATTATACTATAGTAGTGAATAGGGTTACCTATAGAGTATATTGGTTATTCCTATGTGCTTCTAGAATGATATTCTATATGTTAAGTATGTGTGTGTCTTTTCTAGGTAGACTTGTGTTTCTTACTTGATACATGTATGATGTGAATATGATGTCTTGAATTAGTACGCTAAATCTCCTCAGTCTTGTATATGTGATTGAAATGTGGCCTTGAACATAGTGAGAAGGTCAAATTATGTGGATCCCTCAACCTAGTCGGGAGGTATGATATCCTTGAAGTAGAAAGCCGTAATGGTATGCTCCTTTTGTGATTGATGGACTTAAGGTTGGTTGGCCAGAATGACATGAAATAATCCTTAGGAAAGTCATTGAGCTATCCTCTTAGCCATTGTCGGTATCCTTAGTGGACCCTCTTTTGTAAGGTGAATGTGATTAGGCTATGACTAGATATGGAACCTTTTCATGTGAACCTTTATGTGAATTACTCTATGAGAACATAGGCTATCATCGAGCGAGTATGGTTTGGGAGGTAGATCTAGTTAAGGATAAGGCTATAGTACATAATATCCCTTCATATTCCTTCACCATGTGCCTACATGGGATGTTTCCAAGTTCTACCATTGGCAAGTAGAACACCCTCCGACGGAATAGATCGCAACTCCGGATTCCATGCCTATCTACCATGATCTATGTCAGTTATTTCCTATTCTCATCATGTGGATACCTGTTAGTATTGGAGAAGTTGATGTTTAGGTAGTCGTATGGAACACTATATAGACAATGCACAATTAGGCTTTAAAGATATTAGTAAGTCTGTCCCTAGGTCTTTCGGAGACCATTACATGAATGCTCTTATATGTGTTGAATGTTTCTTAAATGGACTAATGAATATAATGACTTAAGTTAGAATGTATGTAAATGAATAAGTACTTATCTAGAGTAATATAAGGATTGCCTAGTTAAAGTATGAAGGGGGCATAAAGGATGGTCACTTCATGTCTTGCCTAGGGAAGTCATAAGAATGACTCTGAATAGGAAAGTTGATTTTTGGAGTGAGAATGATATTATATTAGGCAGTCTAAAGGATCTCTTAGGTGTGTGTGAAGAGATTGTATGGGTGGTCGCTTCATAACTCACTCAAGTGAGCCTTAGATTCACTTTTGGTAGGATGATCTCAGGTTATTTATTTTGGTGTATTGTAAGTGTATTTCTCTCATTATAGGTAGTCCTAAGGATCATTTAGGTGTGCTTAGAGAGGGTGTATGGGCAGACTCTCTTTGTCTTACTTAAGTGAGTCTAAGGATAACTTTTAGTGAGAGGGTTGCATGCTAAATGGGTTCACTGTAATGTTTAGTTCACTGTAATATTCCTTAATGTTTGATAAAATGCTATGTGATGTCTTATATTTTTCTAAGGTGTTAAATATTTTTCTTATGCTTATACTATGATGTTTTAATCAAAAAGAGCATATTTCCATTAAATGTCCGTTATCATAATTTATGCATTATTCCATACTTAGTACATGTGATTGTACAAATTCAATACTTGTATCTATCTCTAAAGTGATTCATAGGTGAAGGTGCTTTTGGGAGCGAAGCTTGGATTATAGGATCTTTCAAGCAAGGTTGAAGTATGTCATTTGACTAGAGGGCATCACTATCTTAGAGTTCTTTTATTAAAGCATTGTAGTAGACTTAGTAGTCTACATTTCGATTGCATGTGCCGTGTCCCAAGTATATTTTGAGTCTATGATTTGATGATATGATACTTAGTATTTCATATGATTTTTATATGAAAGATATTTTGAAAGACTATTCGAAAGTTGTGAATAGTTTAAATTCTATACTAGTTTTCATATATGTATATGTGATGAATGATACAAAAGGGATTGTACAAGACCTCCAAGAAGTAAAGTACGCCTTTCCATGACCTAAGAATTTACTAACTTCTAGGGTATACATGCGGGTTGTGACAAGGTAGTAATTGAAGTTTTGAACTTCTATATGTAAATTCCATGATTGTGTTATAACTCATGTTGATTATGTATGTTGTTGGTTGGGCTGCTAGTATTGAGTCTATCCTTTCCCTTCAAAAGATTTTTAGTGTCATTCGGGGACGAATATTCCTAGGGTGGGGGGGATATTGTAACACTCTGAAATTTCATTACTTAATCTAGAGCCTCACATGAGTGTCTAAGGTCTATAACACTGTTTTAAGGACAATAATAATGAATAAAAGTCATTAAGGAAGTTTTAGAGTCAAGCTATCAAGGAATGTCCACAACGTCCGGAGACTAGTGCAAAAAGTGCTAGTGTGTCTTAGCCTATTTGACTGAGTTTTAGGAGTTGGTATTTGAGGAGATTTGGTGGTAAGGTGTCTAACATGTAGTAGAGTTTATTTAGGGTTGAAATGTTCGAGTACGATTCCCCAAGGACCAACCAAAGGGTCCTTGAGGAGGACCCTTTCGTTTTGACCCAAAGTTAAATGGAAGTAGTGCAGGCAGTAACCATCGACGGTTGCAGGCGATGAGGCATGGCCTGATCGACCGGGCATCTATGGAAACTTAGCCAATTTCATGAAGGGGTCATTTTTGTAAGTCTCAGTCGCAAATGACGGGTGTACAAAACGGAGGGGGGGATTGGCCGTCGACTAACCTATGACCCATAGATCGGGGTCTCGCAGGTTAGGTCTGCATTTTATGTGAAGTTTTATGTTATTTCATTTTATTAATTAGGTGGTTAGTTAATTATTTAGGGGTTAATGGAGGTCTAATTATGTTATTTAATGACATATATAAAGACCTAAACCTAACTAAACTAACCCAACTCTCATATTTCCCAAAAACACAATTGCTCTTCCTTATCTCTTCTTTCTCTTTCCCAAATAGAATAAATCCATTAAAGGGATAGGTTAAGGTCTTAGGGAAGCAAGAAGATTACTTTTATCCATAAAACGTCAACAATTAACAAGGTATGGGATCCTTTCACCTTTGGGATTCCTTTCCCCAAAGAGTTCTTCAAATATTGATTACAAAAAGACGAATTTCAAGTGGGTTTTCTTTCTATTACGAATTTGATATTCTAAATTGTATTGTCTATTGCTTATTTTGGTTATTATACTTAGATTATGATGTAGTATGACTCAATTATGCTAGTTCTTGATGAATTAGCCTAGTATGTGAAGTACATCATGAAATTTACCCAAGTCCCTAACCCTAGGTTATAAACTAGTGATGAATTGATGTGTAGTGATTCAATAGACTGAATAATTTATTTCATTACTATTGTGTGATTATATTACACGTATTGTTTGCCTGAATTGGATGGTTGATGGTAAAACCTTGGATGATGGCTTGTGAAGGAGAAGGGGTAAGTCTTGTGATCTCTATCCTTTACTTCAATTATGATTACTTGTGTTTAGTGATGAATTTATATTGAAGTATACCTTATGATAAGATTGATTAGGTATGGTATGATGTTGAATTGAAATGTCTTTATTTATCGCTTGTGAATTGTTGACTAGGATGTAATGACATAAGGGTGGTGATGAATTTTCCTATGTGCCTTATCATAACATGGTTATGTAAATGTGGTAACTCACATGTGAGAATTGTATTGAAAGGACAATACTCATACAATTCCTATTGAGCTATGACTATGACTATATAAGGGGTAGACCCCTTTGACCTAAACCAAGTTATAATTAATAATGAAAGACATTTCAAAAGAGACTCTAGCTTAGCACCGAGTGAACTAGAAGTGAGGAGTGTACCTTTCCACATAGGGAAGGTAGGATCACTATTGTACTCATGCGATTTGATACTATAATACATGTAGCATAAAGATGGCCCCAACTACATTTCCTAATTCTTGAAGTATGTTGCCCCCATAAGAGTACTAGCTAGTAGATCCACCTAGATGCTATGTTTATGTTTTGGAACTACCATGGAAAGTAGTCGACCTTCTTTCGGTGTAGGGTTCCATGACACCGGATTCCATATTAGATCATGTGGTCTATGATGATTAAAGCAAGATTTTCCCAAAAGTAAAATGTTCTAACCCCATTTCTCCCTTTATCCCCAACATTTTAGGATCCGGTCGTTGAAGGGTTCGTTACCACTTCTGAAGGAAGGCTTGGAATCATTCTCCAAGTGGGTATGTCCTCAAGTCAAGGATGATGCACTGTTATTACTCTATCTATGGTTCTTTGCTATAGTCTAAAGACGGTCATTTCATTATACTTTTATCAACATATTATTGTAAGCCCTAAGTGGCATATATACATTGTGTAAGGGATTATGACCATATTGTTCGATTTCGTGTAGATGGTTTAATATAAGACATCCCTTTTAATACAATATTATGTATGTTTTCTATATGTGGCATAAATTTAGAAGACTATGCAATCTTCTTATACGAGAAGTCTATGTATACTCGCTATGAATATATTATTTGTAGGCGAGAGGTCTAAGTAAACCTCATGAAGTTGATGTAGATGAAAACATTTAAATTTTCTGCACTTTTTAACCTATGAATGTAATGATGAATTCCATGAGGCTAGTCTTAGTTCTCTGCGAGGACTACGATGCCGGTTACGTCTACGAGGTAGTTCCCGGATGTGACAGTGGGTTTGGGATGTGTGCTCATACAACTTGGTAAGGTAATTTCCTATGCTTAATGGAAATTTAAGGTTCACCCAAAGAATTATATGACCCATGATCTTGAATTAGTTGTGGTTCTATTTTCATTTTAAATATGGAGACATTATTTTTCTGAGGTGCATGTTGATGAGTTCACAAATTTGAGGAGCCTACAATATTTAGGTAACAAAAAAGACTTTAATTTCTGACAGATAAGGTGGTTAGAAATTTTAAAAGGGTTATGAAATGAGTGTACTTTACAACGACGACAAAGGCAATGTTGTTATGGATGCCCTTAGTAGATTTTGCATGGCATGTGTGTCCCATGTAGAAGATGAGAAGAAGGTGTTTCTTCATATTTTAAATAGGTTGGCCCAGTTAGGTGTCCCACTAGTTGATTCCACCAAGGGTAGTTTCATAGTCAATCATGGTTCTGCATCATCCTTTGTAATGGATATGAAATACAAGAATGACCTTCATCCCATTTGATTGGAGATTGAAAGAATTTGTACTAAATAAGTCCATGGAGGCTTTCTCCCAAAGGGGAGATGGTGTGCTTAGGTACCAAGGTAGATTATGTATTCTATATGTTGATGGCTTGAGGGAAAAGTTTTTAGAAGAGGCTCATTGTTTGTTGTATTATATTCATCCGAGAGTCACTAAGATATGCCGTGATATATGGAAATTCTATTGTCGGAATGGCATGAAGAAAAATATAGCAGTTTTTTTAAATAAATGTTTGAATTGCAAACAAGTTAAGGCCAAATATCAAAGACCCGGATGTTTGTCCCAAGATATAGATATTCCCACTTGGAAGTAGGAGGATGTGAATATGGATTTCATTGTGTGTTTGCATTGTAGTAAAAGGCAACATGATTCTATTTTTGTCATTCTGATAGAATGATGAAATCCACCCACTTTATTCTAATCAAGGTTTCCTATTTAGCAGAAGACTATACCAACTTGTATGTTATGTGGATAGTGATGTTGCATAGGTTTCCAATATCTATCATTTCAATTGGGGTTAAAGTTACTTGACACTTTTGGAAGGCATTCCAAAAAAGTCTTGGTACCAATGTTAAGCTTAGTACCACTTTCCATCCTCAAACGGAGCATACCATCGAGACCTTAGAAGTCATGTTGAGGTAATTTGTTATATATTTCATGGGTAATTGGGATGAAAATCTTCCATGGATACAATTTACCTACATTAATGGTTACCATTCAAGTATTGACATGTTTTTTTGGAAGAATTGTATTGTAGGAGGTGTAGACATCAGAGTTGTTGGTTTGAAGTAGGTTAGATTTCTCTAATTGGTTCTAAACTAGTTTATTAGGCCATTGAATAAGTCTGACTCATTAGAGAGAGGTTGAAGATTCCCCAATATTGGAAAAATCTTATGACGATGTTAGAAGAGGAGATCTTGAATTTGAAGGTAATGGTTGGGTCTATTTAAAAATCTCACCTATGAAATATGTGATGAGATATGGTAAGACAGCGAATCTTAGTCCCTGATATTTGGGCCCATATCAAATCCTGAAACGTGTTCGGAAAGTTCCCTATGACTTAGACTTGCTAAATGATTTGGCTCTGGTTCATCCGGTATTTCATGTTTCCATGATTAAGAAGTGTATGGGGAATTCAGTATCCAACAGCTTTATAGAGTGTTTGGGAGTTGAGGAGCGCCTTTTTTGTGATGTGATTCCATAAGAGATTCATACTGCCAAGGTAAGAGGTAAAGAAACAAGGAAGTAGATTCTATAAATGTTTTTTGGAGGAATCACTTAGTTGAGGGGTCCTAAATGGGAAGCCGAGGCCGATACGAAGTCTTGTTATCCTAATCTTTTTCAATTTACTCCTATCCAAGCTTGAGCTATGTAGTTTACTAGAGTTTTATATTTTGAGAGTCATATGTGCTATATGTATCCTTTATGATTATTCATCATGATATGAATATTGTCGTGTGAATTCATATTTTAGAATAAATTGAGGTTTCATGATTCTATGTTCCTCATGTTGATTTGAATTTTTGTATGATGATTATATATTTGGCTTTTTATCTAACACGCCATTCAAGGACGAATGTTCTTAATGGGTAGATAATGCAACACTCCGGAATGTGTAGACTTAACTAGAGCAAAAATGCATGGGGTAAGGGTCTAAAGAGAGGGAAAGGTCTAAGATCGGCTAATAAAAATAGAGTGGAAGGATTTTTCCTATGGTCCATTCGTCTATGGGAAAGTATCATCGCCAAAGGGCGTTGGCGATAAGCCAAATGGACTCTCCTCGCCTAGTGAGCAGCCTCCCGTAGACCTAGCTACTAGAATTTTTGGCAATCTAGGTTGGAGTTTGCCAACCCACTTGGAACATCGCCGAAAAGATCTTCATGAAGGAGCATTCTTGAAAGTTAGGTGAGCCAAGGTTCCATTAGGTGCGTCGCCTAGTGACCTTGGCGAGCTAAGGGGTGCATTAGGCGAGATATGTCATTAAGGTTTGGAAAAGTTCAGTTGTAACTTAAAGGGTCCCTAGTTTTTTTCTAAAATGAAAACCACTTTATTCTACTCTTTTCCAATCAATATATAACCTTTTTAGACTCACATTCCCTGTAATTAAGTCACATTTAACATAATCAAGGAGAAAAGCCAAGAACTTTATCCGTCTCACAATAATTGTCTCTCTAAAACATAAAAAACAAGAAAGGAGGAATTAGAGCTAGGGTTTCGTAAACAAGGTATGTTTGCTTTTAATCTATTGGTAGTTTGCACTAATAGAGTCCATTCAAACATTGTTTTGAAGATTCCAATTTTCAATCTATGTTATGGGTCTTCTTCCAAAACGTTTTCAATTGTTTATATATGGTTTATTATGGTTAGATATGGATTCATAATGTGGTTTGGTTGACATTAGAAATATGTGTATTGATTATATTTATGATGAATTAGTTAAATAATCATGAGATTCCTCTTATATTATGCACTAATGGTATATGTTTTTTTTATGAATAATGAGGGCTATATCTTTATGAGAATTGTGTATGAACTTATGATTAACTTAGAAATTTAAGATCCAATGAGTAATATGTAATTGCGATACTGTTACAAGATCATGCTTCCCCTACCCTTAAAAATCATTCTTTATGAATGACTTTGAATTTGGTAGGCTTTTTGAGTTAATTGAAAGGCTATTCTCATGAACACACTACGAATAAAATGTAAACACATATGTTGATAATTCTAAGGTTGAAAGGAAATTTTCACCTGATGAATCTATGAGCTATTATGATGTTATATATGTTTGAGTCCCTAGTGGATTCTTACTTGAACATGAACTTAAGTAAAAACTTTATATGAATTTTAAAGGGAATTATGATTAGCACCGAGTGTATATGAAAATGAGATGGATGTTTTTACGGTAGAATGATCGGGTTCCCAAAGTACGTATCTCATTAGATGGAAACCTTTTACTTTAAAAAATCCAGCTTTCTAGTAGCAATCTCCTAATCCCATAACTATGTGCCCAGAAAGGTCTTATACTAGTGAATCAACATAAATGATATTATGTTAGTTCTACCCTAGGCAAGTAAGACACCTCTTTTCGGTGTTGGGGTAAGACACCGTATTCCATGTAGCTCACATGGTCTATGTGGTTAAGTTCATATTTCCCTATATGATAAGAATATGAATATTAAAAGAACATGAACTATAACTATGACCTTTTAATAGGTACTTAGCATGAGTGGGGGTATGGGACTCCATTGGTGCATTGCACAAGTAGCCTGCAAGGGTGGTTGTGGTAAGGTTCTCTTCTTATATAAAGACCTATGACTTATTTATGTATGATATGTATTTTTTTTAAGGATTATTCTACTTGCGACAAATTATGAATATGAATGCTTCATTGTTCATGAATGTTGGCTAATGATACGGTTAAGGTAAGACATCTATGATTTTGGTGATCTAAAAGTTGTAATTGGGATCTATAGGGTTATGGGATCTTGCCTTTGTATTTTACAAGTATTGCTTTAGGTTTCTTATGATATGTTATGACTATATTTCTTCACAAATGTGCATAATGGATTATAATGTTGATAAATGCATGGTTTCCAAATAAATTTCCCTTTAATGCATGTTTGATGGATTTTATATGCATGGGTTCAATACTTAGTATTTTATACCTTTTCTATAAGTGTAGGTCCTAGTCCTTGAGGATTCTTCTCTTTAGTTGGAAGCTTGGATCGATTTCTCCTTCCTTGATGAGTCCTCATGATTCTAGGACAAGAGACATTTTTTGTAGCTTCCTTTCTTTTATTCTACATAGAGTCTTTATTGAAAAAGGCTATCACCTTGATGGAGATTCTATTGTAGTATACGTGTCATTGAGATTATTTTAGACTCTTCTTTGTTGATATTAATGAAACTACTTCTATGTTAAAAGTGTAATATTTTGCATTATTTCTACTATATATGTTTATGATTATGCTAAGGGCTTGTATGATACACCTTTGTGGTCGAGTATGAAGTGTCGCATCTAGGGGGTACCCCTGGGTCATGACATTTATCTAAAACCATCTAGTACTAATATCCCATACAATAGTCTCAAAACTTAAATAAAAGACAAAAAGGAAATGGTAGCTAGGTTTGTCCTCGAAGCTATGAGGAATGACCGAATCTTCAGCTCCTTTGCTATTTAGAAACCTCTCTCCAATAATGGAATTCAATCTCTGAAACCCGACATTCGATTATATTGTAGGAAAAGTATGCGTTGGTACAAAATTTACTAAATATGTTAGCTAGCATAACACCATAAGAGTATAAGATAAGGGTTAGTCAATATAAGACATAATCCACAATCATATGAAATACTTCATTAAACATCAATTATAAACATAAGAGACAATAACATAATAATAATCAAAGTCTCCAACATACGCATCATATAAGAAATATTCAACTCTTCATCATTAGTACCATAATAGAAATATTCACAAGTAACCTTCATAGTATACTTGTGTAATGTATGAATAGCATCCCATAGTAAAATCCAAGCTAAGTATCCATTTTTGTCATTTTAATCATAGTCTACATAAATAGTCAACACCTAGACTTCATGTACTAAGAGCACTATACTTTTAGGTAACCTCAATGCAAAGTTGTGCAATACATGAAAGGCATCCCATAAAACCATTCACACTAAACAGAACCTTGGAGTCACCAAATGCAAACTTACCACTCATTGGTATCATTCTTAGATTACTTCATAACATAAGAAATCTCTCACCATTAGTAAATACTAATGAGGAAAGAAACTATGGAACAATCCTCTTTAAGCATTCTTGATATAAGAGAAACAATTCATGAGTTACCTTAAGGATAGCTTGTGCCATGCATGAATAAGACCCCATAATCCTACCCATTCTAGGCTAGACACTTTAGGTTCATCATTCATGTTTATCATATCTTAACAACCTAAAGGCAAGGGGAATCACCTCTAAGTAATGTATGTACTAGAGGGCCTCTAAAGCAACAACCCAAACAAGTCATTCGCATGTTCATAAATGTAAAAGGGTAGTCACCTCAAGGCATACATTGTTAGTTAATCATGAAGGAAAAGGGGAGTCACCTCAAGCAATTCATATAATGGAATCATAACGACAAGGGTATTCACCTCTATGTCTATTCAACTCTAGTAATACATACTAATAAATTATAAAGACAAGGGTATTCACCTCTAGTAAAGCAACTTAATGAATCATAGGTATTTTCCTCCATGTACATTATTAGTGGAAAATAGGTATTCCCCTCCATATTAATTTAAATGAGTAATGTAGGTATTCGACTCCACATAATAACACAAGGATCATAGGTATTCTCCTCCAAGATCAATCTAAAAGCAAATGGGTAATTGAAGCATTCCTTTGGAGTCACACATACATATAGGGTAATCACCTCACACTCCCCATGTTTAACTAACTAGGAGTAAGGGAAATCGCAAAACATTCGTCTTATGTAAAAGTATTTTAGTGGAATCACGACATGCCTCATAAAATCTCATAGTCCTAGGGATTAGATTAATTTTTGGTGAATATAGGCTTTAAACCAAGAATCATTCTATGTGAGAGAACGTTTAATTTCATTACAAATTTATGCATAATATCATATCTTGAACTATACATTAGACATGGATGTGATCATCACTCAACTGATTCAACCACTTCATATATCAAACATTCATAAGGTAGATGTACCACTTCGAAAGTCCAAGACCTAATATAGAGCCTCACACCTTGGACTAAGGAAAGTAACATTGTCATAATACCATTTAGGAAGTTTTTGATTCAATATGTCAAGAAACTTCCAAGAAGTCCGGAAGCTTGTCTAATTTAACTAGTGAAACGTCCTTAGGTTTCAGATAGGTTTAGAGGTGTTGTATGAGGTCTAAAACATGTAAACTGACTTTTAATAGGTAGAAAAATGAATATTGTTTTGAAATGTCCTAGTCCTACCCCCCAAGGGTTGCCCTAGGGGTCCACGAAGGGACCCCAAACTTAGCCAATGAAGCTGCCAAAGCAGCAGCCAAAATGTACATGTGAGAAATGGGTCAGTGTCACGGACTTGGTGGGCCTCTGGTCAAAAATTGGGTCTGAGTCCCGGGCACACATAAGAATCTACTGTCTTGAAAAATAATTTAGAAAATCTTGTGGGAGCTGCTCCGCGTCGCGGACTTGTTCCCTGACGAAAATCTGAAATTTTGAAATCAAGTTTGACTTTATTATACGGTCAATTTGAGTGAGGGGTCTTTTGTGTATTTCATGGGGGGCCTATATATTGTCTTTCAGTAAGTTTTCCCTCACATTTACTCAGTCAAATAAAACCCCAAATCAAAACCCAAAAGCTCTCACCTATGTCTACTTTCTCTGTTTATTCAACCTACATTGAAGGAAGAAGAAATCTTGAAGAAGAAGATGAATTCTCTAGTATTTCACATGAATTTCGTGGATTAATATTCATTAAGGTATGGGTTCATCACTCTAGGGATTCCTTTTCTCAAGAGGTCCTCTCAAAGTTTATTTCTAAATTACCCAATTCTTAGTGTTTTTCTTCTACAAATGGGTTTTCTTCTAAACTTGAAATTGATGATTGATTATGAGTAATTGTGATTACACATGTATAATTAAGTATATATTGTTCAGTAATTGATGTTAATTGAGGTAATTTTTTGTGAATCATATCCCTTCCCCAATTTCCCCAAAGATTGGATCTTGCTATGAATTGATGCGAATTGATTGATGGAATTATTGTTCGACTTGTTTTTATCTATTGTAATTCATTAATGGAACACCTAAATTAAAGTATTGTTGAGATTTGAATTATTTCTTGAAAAATTCATGATGAACCCTATTCTCATAACCCTAGGTTATGAATTGAAGTTAATTTTGATAGTGATGATACAGTTGACTTAGTTATTGTATGGATTACTATTGTATGATGTTATTACACCTATTATTGGATGAAATTTCTTGGTTCATAGTAATACCATGGATGATGGATTTTGAAGGAGATTGGGTAAGTCTTTATGATGTTGAACCTTTACTTCTATTGTGATGGTTTTTACTTGGTGATGGAGTTCAATTGAGGAATACCTTATGATTGAATTAAGTGGGTGTTTGTATGATAATTCAATTTAAATGTCTTGATTATTGTGTATTGTGAGATTCTGTTAAGATGTTATTATAAGGTTGGTTATGAAAAAGCTATGTGCCTTACTATGATATGATGATCTTAAAGTGTTAATCTCACATGTGAGGGTTGCATTGAAAGAATGTTCTCATACAATAGCTCTTGAGATAAAGACTATGAATATACAAGGAGTAGTCTCATATGACCTAATCTAAGTTATGATTGTTAAATAAAGATATTTCAAAAGGGAATCTAGCTTAGCATTGAGTGAACTAGTAGTGAGGAGTGTCCCTTCGCAAGTAGGGAAGGTAAGTTAACTATTGTACTCATGAGATCGTAGACTATAATGCATGGTGCATAAAGAGGGTCCCAAACACATCTCCTAGTTTTTGAACTATGTTTTCCCCATAAGAATACTAGATAGTAGATCCACATAGATGCTAAGATCATGCTTTGGTACTACCTTGGAAAGTAGTCCACCTTATTTCGATGTAGGTATCCATGACACCGGATTCCATATTAGCTAATGTGGTCTATGTCGGTTAAGGAAAGATGTTCCCAAATGTAAAATGAAGTAATAAACGGAACTTAAACTAGGATGACACAAGGGGTTTTACTTAGTCGAGGTAGGGGTATGGGACTCTACCTATGTCATTGCACTAGTTGGCCTTGAGGGATGTCTTAGAAGGACGTTCTCATATTGTTATGATCTTATGAAATGAATGATATGCTTATGTTGATTATTCATGTTAATAGTCTAGATTTCTAAACATGATGATGAATAATCATAATGCTATGTTATGAGAAGTTAGATATTATTCATGATCCTTTGGTTGGTTTGCTTGCTTGAGTGGGGTTATGGGGCTTCACTTTAGCATTGAACTAGTAGGCTTGGTAAAGGGCTATGAGTAACGGTTTTACTTATGTTATAATATTATGAAATCATGAACATGCTTTGTTGTTATAACATGATGTTAGAGTTGCTTTGGCTATTGTCCAACTATGCTATACATATGTTTACTTGGCTTAACTTGAGTATGTTGGTTTTATGTCGAATATTCTTTTTGTATTAAGGAATATATGATTATGGTCTCATATGTGTTCTTGGGTAAGGCCTATCAAAGTAACTTGGCATACTTTTATCAAATGTTCCCTTTTTAGCATGATCTCAAATGTTTGTGCGCATATGTTCTCATACTTAGTAGACGTAATGTGCTAACACATATTTCTCCCTTTTTCCCAAAAATTTTAGGTTCCGATCGTTGAAGGCTTTGATCATTTCTCCAAGTGTTGGTATGTCCTCAAGTTCCGAGGATGATGCCTTTTCTCACTCTACCTATGCTACAATGTTATAGTCTAAATACAATCATTTCACTCTTGTTGTTTAAAACTATTTTTGTAAGCCCTGAGTGGCATTTATACATTTTTGCAAGGTCTATACCTATATTGTTCTATTCCGGTAGGATTGTTTAATATGAGATATTCCTATTAAGACCATATTGTGTATCTTATATATATGTGACATAAAAGTAGAAGATTATGTAATCTTCTTATACGAGGAGTCTAAGTAAACTCCCTATGAATATATAACATGTAAGTGAAAGGTCTAAGTAAGTCTCATGAAGTAAATGTAGACAAAAATATTGATTTTCCACACTTTTTAACCAATGAATGTAATAATGAATGCTAAGAGGCTAGTCTTAGTCCTCTCCGAGGACGACGACGCCGGTTACGTCTAAGGGGTGCTCCCCGGATGTGACAGTAGATTCGTTAGGTAAAGGTCTTCTTTCATAACTCTATCCATTAAGCTTCATTCTCAAATATACTTTACTCTTAAAGCCTTAACATGTCTAGTTAATCAAATTAGTTTTATTCTCAAAACCCTAATGATCAACATTCATTCATAAAAGTCTTACGCTCAAATATTTACTTCTTATGTCACATACGGGGAGCACCCCCTAGACGTAACCGGCGTCGACGTCCTCAAAGAGGACTAAGACTAGCCTCTTAGATTACACATCATTACATTCATAGATAAAATATGTGGAAAATTTAAAACTTTTCTTCTGTCTATCATGAGGTTTACATAGACCTCTCGCATACACATAATATATTCATATCGAGTATACCTAGACCCTTCGTATAATAAGATTACATAGTCTTCTAGTTTTATGGCGCGCACACAGACACACACACACACACACACACACACACATATATATATATATATATATATATATATATATATATATATATATATATATATATATATATATATATATATATATATATATATATATATATATATATATATATATATATATAAGATATAACATAGTCTAAAAATCGGATGTGTCTCGTCTCATAACCATCTAAACAAGAGTATATCAATTTGGCATAGCCCACACATCAATACAATAAGAGCCACATACATTCATATTTAGTACTCAAATGAAAGGAAATGAACATAATGTCCTTAAGACTAATCAATATCCAAAGCTACAAAGTGGCATTGTCCTCGAAGTGGTGATGACCTACCCAACTTGGAGAATGAGGATCCAAGTGTTCTTCAAATGTCATCTCAAGCCCTTCAACGACCGAAACCTAAAATGTTGGGGGGAAAGGGAGAAAATGGGGTTAGCACATCACTTGTACTAGGTATAGAACCATATGCACACACAACATAAAATCATGCTAAAAAGGGACATTTCATTAAAGCATGCAATTTACTTTGAAAAGCCTTATGCACATTCAAGAACCAATACAATTCAATAATCCATATTCATTAAGTCAATACCATGTACAACACAAGACCAACAATACCAAGTCTAATCAAGTCAACATATATACCAAAATAATTGAGCACATAATCAAGACAACTCTATCATAAAGTTATAACATCAACAAGCATGTATAAGATTATAACCAAATCAAGGCCATTACTCATGAACCCTCATTAAGTCCACTAGTGCAATGACTAAGAAAATCCCCATAACCTTACTCAATCATGTAATCCCATCAAGAACCATAACCAATGTCCAACTTCACATGTCATATCATTATGAGTACATAACATCATACTTTAGCAATATAGATCAAACAAATGATCATAAGTGAAACTAACATCACAGAGTGTCATTAACATATAAGGTCATCATATACATATCATTTACATTTATAAATATATACATACATAATAACATCCTTCTAAGACTCCTCTCAAGGATAACTGGTGTAATATATAGGTAGATTCCCATACCCGTACCTAGACTAAGCTAAACCCTGTTAGTTCATCGTAGTTAGAGTTTATTCATTACTTCATTTTTACCTTTTTGGAACATCATTCCTTAACCGACATTGACCACATGAGATAATGTTGAATATGGTGTCATGGAACCCTACACCGAAAGAAGGCGGACTACTTTCCAAAGTCGTACCAAATAATGAACATAGCTTCTATGTGGATCCACTTGCTAGTATTCCTATGGGGGAAACATAGTTCAAGAACTAGGAGATGAAGTTGGGACCCTCTTTATGCTACATGTATTATAGTCTCCAATTTCATGAGTACATTAGTGACCTACCTTCCCTATGTGTGAAGGGACACTCCTCACTCTAGTTCACTCGGTGCTAAGCTAGATGTCACGACCCATATTCTGGAATCCGAATTGTAACCGGCGTTGTTGACCTCTCAGAGGTCGCAGACAAGCCTCTTCTTGCATTAATCACATTCATACGGTTAATTTTTGTGGAAAATTTAAAAATTTTTATTTATATTTGAAGTGTACATAGACTTCATGTAAACACGTATTATTAAGGAAGTTCATTGCTCATACATCAACCATCTAGTTATAGAAGCATACAACTTGAAAGAAATAGAATATCATGTCATAAGTAATACTTGCCAAAATGGCAGTATTACAAGCGTCTGAATAAAATAGGAAAGAAACACTAGTGGAACATACTCCACTATTTCAAACCTACTACTAAGAAAGAAATGTAAACGCAGACATCCTCGAATTCATGAGGACCTACCAAGTCCGGATGAAATCTCTGAGTCCGAAAAGATGTAATGATACCTTCAACGTCCAGCTTAGCCTGCATCTAAAATAGTAATATTGTATGGAATTAGTACACACTTGTACTAAGTATGGGTATATGCAGCAACACATAACGGTAATGCATGAACAAGGATGGCTCTTCCTAATCAACATGCTTTCTTAGGAGGTCAAGTCTCTTGACTTGCCTAATTCGTAATAGGAAGGTCATACCATGAATATGTCACACACCATACACACATAGGTTCACATCACATACATTTCATGTTTCATAAATTATACATTTCATATCCACGATACCTTGGAATCATGGACGTAGCATTAAGACATCTCATGTGAGGGCCCAACATATGGGGCCTCAACCCGAGGGCCTCCTTTAGCAAACATATAGTCTTCTTCATTCGTACTTCACATTATTAATTTCATTCATTCATAGGCTGAAGTGAACATAAGTTATACCTAGGATGAAGCTTAAGAACTCTCATCGGGATCATGAAGTGCAATGACCAAGAATGACCTAATGTTATTACTTGACTCCGGTTTGACCTCCTGACTGTCTTGCACAAACACTTTCGGTATCATTGATTTCATTATCTTTCATACTTTGAGGAACTTCAACCTTAACCAACATACATCATGTGAGCATCATGAAATCCGGTGTCTCCCCCACATAGAAAAGAGGTGGAGTCACTGGCCAAAGTGAAACCAAACATGCTAGCTTTAGGGGTTCGAACCAAGCTAGTTCCCTATGGTGGCAACATAGTTCAAAGACTAGGAGATTTAGGGAGACCCATACCAACCTTGGTGGACAGTCTCATCTCATGAGAATTATGTGAACCTCCACCCTTCCCGAAAGAAGGCATCACCACTCATAACTAGCCTATTGGTGCTCAGTTTAAAGTTCCTATTTACATTCAACTCATACATCATCGAAGCTTGGTTCTAGCATGAGGTAGTCATAGCTCATTAGATGATTTCTCATCTCTTCTATACGTATTAAGTGTGAATTGTCCTTACACTTATATGTTAATAACACGACAATTACATTGAACATAATTCACCACGTTCTTGAAAGCAATCCGTAATATGCATCACATGGTATTACCATTATCGTGTACATAAAACATACATATATTCGAACACTCATAAAATGATCATACGCTGTCTGAAGACATCACTTTTCACACAATCACAAACGTTCCTAAGATTAGCTACCAGCAAACATACCAACGCATGTATCAACTTTTCAGAGGATCTAATGACAGGGGCATGCAACGGGGGCAACCTTAGTTATCGATTGGAATACGTACTGAACCTTAGGGGACTCTTTGGAAAGGGACCAAGAGAGAAGAAAATCCATACCTTTTTCAACTTTGACAACCAGCCAATAACACGTCCTAACCCACGCACAAACCTCTTTTGCGAGCCTTGATTCTTGTTCACAAGTGAAGTTCTTTACGTGATTTCTCAAAACACTTTGGCGTACGAATTTTTCTTTTCGTTTTTGCTGGATGAATGCCGAGAACTCTTAGAACAGTAGACTTATTTTACTTTTCTGTATTTTAATTGCAAGGTAAAGCTGAAAAACGTTTG
The DNA here is from genome assembly GCA_016801875.1 of Solanum sitiens. NCBI lineage: Eukaryota > Viridiplantae > Streptophyta > Magnoliopsida > Solanales > Solanaceae > Solanum > Solanum sitiens. Next base: position 506,920 of record JABWTJ010000526.1, on the reverse strand, counting down.
TGGATATATAATTAATAAAGAGTGCACATTGAGTACACTCCTAGTGGGAGTCGTGCACCTCTTTCTTGGGAGTTTGTTGTTGACTTATTAAACACAATTTAAATTATAAAATCATATTATAATCTATATGTTAAGTTACTATAATGCCCCTCCTTATTTTTTGCTAATTTAAAATCATTTAAATCGTCCCTTTTTTAGGCCTCCAACTCGGCTTGAACCCGAGTGTGGAGATCTGGTCAAACTCAAGTTTGACCACCGAGCTTTGACCCATTTTGACTAATTAAAAACCTTATTTAATTAATTAAATATCAACCTAAGGTAGTTACTATACTACCCCTAACCGTGAAATTACCTTTTTACCAATAGAACCCTTAACACCTAGGACTAACCCTCTAAGTTCGGTTAAGACTCACCCGGATGAATCCTAGTGTTCGGGGGCCTAACATGGCTGGAACCAACCCTGCCTAGCTCAACCAACTCACCAAGTTGGTTGTCTTGGCTGGTGCATAGGTGAAGGGGTCCGGTTCCACGCGCATCAAGCCGTGTGAACCCAGTCTAACCTATGTATTCTAGGTACGTTTAGGTCTTACATAGCATAGTCATTTTTGGATTGTTACATTATCCCCTCCTTAGGAACATTCGTCCCCGAATGACACTACACCTTGTTTAAACAATGAGGGTGATTTTCAAAAGCTACTTCATCATACTTAAATGTTTCTCTTTTGTGAACAATTGATTCACACTTATTTGGATGATGCATACCATTTAAGCTTATGTAAAGATTCATATTTGAGATTGAGGATTTTCCTTCTCAATCACACTTAACCTAATGCACATCACCAATCATGCAACACAGAAAACATGCCTATGCTACACAAAAACAGCAACATAACTTCATTTTAACTCATATAGTGCTATGATAAAACATACGATTAGTGACCTATCACACCAATCTGACTACAACACTTAGAACTTAGAGTTTCTTAAACATAAATCAGACTTTTAGGAAAATAATATCTAACCTTAGGAATTGAACAAATGAGGATAGCGGGATCTCATATCAGCCTCGGCCTCCCACGTTGCTCCCTCAACAAGGTGGTTGCTCCATTGGAATTTCATGATGGCAACCTCCTTGTTTCTCAGTCGCTTCACTTGATGATCTAAAATTTCTATTAGGACTTCTTCATAAGAAAGGTTCTCATCAACTCCTAACCCCTCAATAGGAAGGATGGATGCTGGATCGCCTAGACACTTCTTAAGAATTGAAACGTGAAACACTGGATGAACGAAAGCCAAATCTTGAGGTAACTTCAATTCGTAGGCCACATTTCCTACTCGCTGCAAGACCTCATAAGTACCTATATACCTCGGACTCAACTTTTCTTTCATACCAAACCTCATCACCCCTTTCATAGGTGATATCTTTATGTAGACTTGATCACCCACCTCAAATTCTAGAGCTCTCTTTCTGTTGTATGCATAGGATTTATGAGGACTGTAAGCAGTAGCCAATCTGTCTCTGGTTATTCTCACCTTCTCCATAGCCTCACGTATGATCTCAGGGCCAAGGATGGAAGATTCTCCTACGTCAAACCACCCAACAGGAGACCTACATCTTCGGCCATATAGTGCTTCAAAAGGTGCCATCCTAAAACTGGAATGGTAGCTATTATTTTAAGAGAACACTATAAGCGGCAAGTGATCATCCCAACTCCCCTTGAAATCAATAACACATGCTCTCAACATGTCTTCAAGGTTCTGGATGGTACGCTCTGCTTGTCCATCCATCTGTGGATGAAAAGCAGTACTAAGCTTCACCTGTGTACCCAAGCCCTTTTGGAAAGATCTCCAAATAAGAGAAGTAAGTTGGGCTCCCCTATCTGAGATGATAGACAGAGGGATCCCATGCCATCTAACTATCTCATCAATATAAAGCTTGGCATAATCTTCAGCCTTGTAAATAGACTTCACAGGTATGAAGTGAGCGGACATGGTCATTCTGTCAACAATCACCCAAATGGAATCATGTAGTTTCCTAGTCTTTGGCAGACCAACCACAAAATCCATATTGATAGCCTCCCACTTCCATGTTGGAATCTCAATTGTCTGAGTGAGACCCCAGGCTTAAGGTATTCTGCCTTAACCTGTTGGCAATTCGGACACTCCTCCACGAATTTAGAGATATCTCTTTTCATGCCTTCCCACCAATAGACCTTTTTAAGGTCATGGTACATATTGGTGGCACCTAGATCAATGGAATACCTGGAACCATGAGCTTCTGCCAAAATATTAGACCTCAAATTATCAACATTGGGCACACATAACCTGTTTTGGTACCCGAGTACTCCATCCCCTCCTAGGGAAACTGACTCATTCAACTTACTCAATATTGAGTCTTTCAACTCCATGAGTACTGGGTCGAGATGCTGATTGGCTTTAAAATCTACAACAAATGAGGATTCGGAACTTGAGTGAACTGAAACACCCCCACTTGGTGTATCTGCCAGTCGTACACCCAATCTAGCCAATTGGTGTACCTCTTTAACCAGCTCCTTCTTCTCCTCATCAATATGAGACACGCTGCCCATACTCAATCGACTCAACGCATCAGCCACTACATTGGCCTTACCTGGGTGATAATAAACACTCATATCATAATCTTTGAGCAGTTCTAGCCATCTCCTCTGACGAAGGTTCAACTCCCTCTGTGTAAAAACATACTGAAGACTTTTATGGTGAGTATATACATCAACATGTACACGATATAAATAATGTCTCCAAAGCTTTAATGCAAACACCACATCAGCTAACTCAAGATCTTGAGTAGGATGGTTCTTCTCGTGGATTTTTAACTGTCTTAATGCATATGCAATCACCTTGTCATCCTGCATAAGAACACATCCCAAACCTACCTGGGAAGCATCACAGTACACCACATATCCTGCACCACTCATCGGCAAGGTGAGAACTTGGGATGAAGTGAGTCGGTCTTTGAGCTCATGGAAGCTCTCTCACATTTTTCACACCACTCAAACTTTAACTTCTTCTTCGTCAAGGCTGTCAATGGAGAAGCAATAGTGGAAAATGCTTCAATAAACATGCGATAGTAGTTTGCCAAACCCAGAAAACTTTGAATATCGGTAGGACTAAGGGGTCTTGGCCATTTCTTCACTGCCTCAACCTTTTTAGGATCAACTTCTACACCCTGGTCGGTCACAACATGACCAAGGAAGGTCACTTATCTCAACTAGAATTCACATTTAATGAACTTTGCATACAGACGATGTTTTCTGAGTACTTGCAATTTCTTACTTAAGTATTCTTCATGCTCTTCTCTAGAATTAGAGTATATGAGAATGTCATCTATGAATACTATGACGATGGAATCAAGGTACTCATGGAAGACTCTATTCATAAGGTCCATAAACGCGGCTGGTGCGTTAGTGAGACCGAATGACATGACCAGAAATTCATAATGCCTATATCTATTACGAAAAGACGTCTTAGGGACGTCTTCACGCCTCACTCTAAGCTGATGATATCCTGACCGAAGTTCTATCTTGGAAATGAAACTTTAACCTTGGAGTTGGTTAAATAAATCGTCAATTCTGGGACGAGGGTACTTATTCTTTATAGTGAATATGTTGAGTTGCCGATAATCGATGCACATTCTAAGGGTTCCATCATTTTTCTTTATGAACAACACTGGAGCACCCAATATGAGTATGCTTGGCTGGATGAAGCCCTTATCAAGTAGATCTTTTAACTGCAACTTCAACTCTTTGAGTTCAACTGGTGCCATCCTATACGGGGGAATAGAAATTGGCTTGGTGTTGGGATCTAAATCAACACTAAAGTCAATCTCACATTCAGGAGGGATTCCTGGTAAATCCTCCGGAAAGACATCTGGGAACTCATTCACTATTGACACTGAGTCTATGGAAGGAACTTCTTGATCTAAGTCATTTACTCTAACTAAGTGGTACAAATACCCCTTAGCTATCATATTATTGGCCTTCAAGTGTGAAACAGTTTGACCGACTGGACTTGAACCATTCCCTTCCCGTTCCCGCTCTAACTCATTGGGAAACTGAAACCTCACTACCCTGTTTTGACAATCTATTGTGGCATAATACTTATGGAGCCAATCCATGCCCAAGATTATATCAAAATCGAGCATGGCTAATTCCACAAGATCAGCGTGAGTGACTCTATCAAGGATGTGAATTGGGCAATTTTTATACACTCTTTCTGCTCTAATGTCGTCTCCTATGGGAGTACTTACTAGAATCGGCTAATTCAAGATTTCAGGAAGCACATCAAACCTTCTAGCTATCAAAGGAGTAACAAATGATAGAGTTCTATGCTAGATGTAACAATGCATACACTGGGAAAGTAAAGACATGCAACGTACCCGTGACTACATCAGCTGACTTCTCTTGCTCTTCTCTACCTTTCAGCGCATAATATCGGTTTATCTTAGGAAGTTCGGCTATAGCTTTGCATTCGGCCGAGGCTGAGCACCTACCTTGGCCTCATTCATCGTTTGAGGACAGTCTCAGCCCACGTGTCTAGTCTTACCACACCCGAAGCAGGTATTAGTACCTACTAAACATTCACCTCCATGAGTACGTCCACATTTACCACAAAGCTTGCTTTTTCGCTGGACGTTTCGGTCATTTCCCATTATGGGGCGAGACTCATTCACTTTGGTATTCGAATTCCCTAAAGAAGTAGAATTACCTGAATGTCTCTTGAACTTAGGCCTGTTCTGGACTCCAAATAAGCCCCTACCCGAACTAGAACTAGTCTGATCCGCAGTCTTAGGCTGCTTGCTTTCATGAACTCTCCTCTTACGGAGGCTCTCCTCCACTTGCTGAGCATGCACCATCAACCTGCCAAGATCCATGCTATCATACAACATGTCTGCCCGACAATCTTCCACTATATCCTCCGACACGCCAGTCACAAACCTGCTCATTTCATCCCTGCTATTTGCCACAAGAGAAGAAGCATACTTTGAGAGTTTAATGAATTTCAAGGAATACTCCCTGACTTACATACCTCCCTATCTCAGGTTGATGAACTCTTCAACCTTGGCTTCTCGTTACTCTCTGGGGAAGAATCTCTCCAGAAAGGTAGTCTTGAGAACATCCCAAGTAATGGGAACATCTCCACATGCTCGGCTATCAGCCCACATTCAGTACAAAATCTGTGCCACTTCCTTGAGTTGATATGCAGTCAACTCAGCCTTCGCCTCCTCATCTACTCCCATAGCACAAAGGATCTTATGGACCCTATCCATGAACTCCTGGGATCCTCATTGGTCTTGGATCCGTAGTAAACTGGGGGATTCATTCTGGTGAAGTCCCTCACCCTGCTAGCCATGGTGCTAGCATGAGGGTTCTCTCTAGGAGCACCCTCTCTCGCGGCTTGAGACGTGATGGCTTGAGCCTGAGTAGTGATGGCCTGTGCCATCTACAGCAAAGCATTCCTCACTTCACCATCCATCATCCCAGCTGGATTGACATGGACTTGATCAGCAACAATTGGGGCTTGAGGAGGAACTTGATTTCCTCCAGCAGCTGCCTCACCTACCCTCTTGCCTGCATTTCTCCTCGTATTCATTATATACACGTAGATACAAGAAGAGAGTTAGATTCTTAATGACAAAATTATGTTACAATTCCACATAGCACGATAAAGAGTAGAAGAAGGGAAAATTTCCTAAGCATTGTGCAGTCTCTAATTCATGATAGTGGTGCACTTCTCTACCACAACTTAGAAACTACATAACGTGGTTGATATGAACCTAATGTCTTGGATATTAACCTGATTCTATGATACCAAGTTTGTCACGACCCGTATTGTAGAATCCGAATTGTAACCAGCTTTGTTGACCTCTCAGAGGTCGTAGACAAGCCTCTTACTGCATTCATCACATTCATACGGTTAATTTTTGCTGAAACTTTAGAACTTTTTGTTTATATTTGAAGTATACATAGACATCATATAAACACGTATTTGTAAGGAAGTTCATTAATTATACATCAACCATCTAGTTACAGAAGCATACAACTTGAAAGAAATAGAATCTCATGTCATAAGTAATACTTGCCAAAATGGTAACATTACAAGCGTCTGAATAAACTAGGAAAGAAACACTAGTGGAACATACTCCACTAGTTCAAACCTAATGCTAAGCAAGAAATGTAAAGTCAAGCATCCTTGAATGCATGATGACCTACCAAGTCCGAATGAAATCTCTGAGTCCGAACAGTTGTAATGATACCTTCAACGTGCACCTAAGCCTGCACCTAAAATAGTAATATTGTATGGAATTAGTACACACTTGTACTAAGTATGGGTATATGCAGAAACACATAACGGTAGTGCAGGAACAAGAATAGCTCTTCCTAATCAACATGCTTTCTTAGGAGGTCAAGTCTCTTGACTTGCCTAATTCGTAATAGAAAGGTCATACCATGAATATGTCACATATCATACACACATAGGTTCACATAACATAAATTTCATGTTTCATATATTATACATTTCATATCCACGAGACCTTGGAATCATGGACGTAGCATTAAGACATCTCAAGTGAGGGCCCAATATATGAGACCCTAACCCGAGGGCCTCCTTTAGCAATTATAGAGTCTGCTTCATTCGTTCATTCTTACTTCACATCATTCATTTCATTCATTCATAGGCTGATGCGAATATCAGTTATACCTAGGATGAAGTTTAAGACTCTCATGGGGATCATGAAGTGCAATGACCATGAATGACCTAATGTCATTACTTGAGTCCGGTTTCACCTTCTCATTGTCTTGCACAAACACCTTTGGTATCGTTCATTTAATTATCTTTCATACTTTGAGGAACTTCAACATTAACCGACATAGATCATGTGAGCATCATGAAATCCGTTGTCTCCCCCACACTGAAAAGAGGTGGAGTCACTGGCCAAAGTAAAACCAAAACATGCTAGCTTTAGGGGTTCGAACCAAGCTAGTTCCCTATGGTGGAAACATAGTTCAAAGGCTAGGAGATTTAGGGAGACTCATACCCACCTTTTTTGACAGTCTCATCTCATGAGAATTACGTGAACCTCCGCCCTTCCCGTAAGAAGGCATCACCACTCATAACTAGCCTATCGGTGCTTAGTTTAAAGTTCCTATTTACATTCAACTCATACATCATCGAAGCTTACTTCTAGCATGAGGTAGTCATAGCTCATTAGATGATTTCTCATCTTTGTTTACGTATTAAGTGTGAATTGTCCTTACACTTACATATAGAATGTGATTGAGACTTGTCTCTTAATATTCAACACTCTCTTAGGTGAGTACTTTTAGTGACCTTTACTTAGGCTTGGTTGAGACTTGTCTCACTATTCATCTTAGACGCTTATCATGTTGTCACCATTTTTAGTAGCATCATAGTTTAATATAATTACTCACCTCATTACGTGAATGATCATTTCTTCATGTTGCCGTTATCTTACATCATATGACATGCACATGACCTTTAGTGTACTTTACATTCATGGTAGTACCCCTTTTGGGTTACTCATATTTGGCTAAGTGTTTCATGATCATCTAAGTGCATATTGTGCAAGACTTATGCATCTTGCACATTCGGCTAAGGGACCCAAGTTCGATCCCTAGTGGCTGCGTTTAATTTTAATATATGTAAGACTTATGTGCCTCATAATTTCGGTCAAGAGGACCCGTGTTGGAATCCCTTGGGCAGCATATAATTTTTAATTATATGTGAGACTTATGTATATCACACACTTGGCCTTGAGGCCGGGTTCGAATCCCCTCTCTCACACTTTCTTTTTCTTTTAATTCAAGGCCTCTTCTCTAGTATTAGGACCTTAAGGTCTCGGGTTCCACACTCAATGGCAGCATCTCTTTTTTTTTTTTTTTTGAATTTAGCCGAGTCTTCTCTAATTAGCATTAGGTCCTCAAGTTCATTTGTCTTACACTATAGTCTAGACAATTTGGTTTCGATTTTTATATCAACTTTAACCAATACTTTAGCCTAAACTTACGTCCAAATATCAGTACAATTTCTTTGTGTATTGATGTACATGGCCGAGAGTCTTAGATTAATTTTAATTCGGCAATTAGTATTTCATTTTAGATCATCTCTTTCATTTACTTTTCATGAACATCACGGTTTAATCATCATATGTTAATAACACGACAATTACATAGAACATAATTCACCACGTTCTTGAAAGCAATCTGTAATATGCATCACATGGTATTAGAATTATCGTTTAGATAAAACATACATATAATTGAACACACATAAAATGATCATTCGCTGTCCGAAGACATCACATTGCACACAATCACAAACGTTCCTAAGATTAGCTACCAGCAAACATGCCAACGGATGCATCAACTTTTCAGAGGATCTAATGATAGGGGCATGCAACGGGGGCAATCTTAGTTTTCGATTGGATACGTACTGAACCTTAGGGGAATCTTGGGAAAGGGACCAAGAGAGAAGAAAACCCATACCTTTTTCAACTTTAACAACCAGCCACTAACACGTCCTAACCCACACACAAACCTCTTTTCCGAGCCTTGATTCTTGTTCACATGTGAAGTTCTTTACATAATTCCTCAAAACACTTAGACATACGAATTTTTCTTTTTGTTTCTGCTGGATGAATTCCGAGAACTCTTAGAACAGTATACTTATTTTACTTTTCTGTTTTTGAATTGCAAGGTAAAGCTGAAAAACGTTTGTGGATATATAATGAATTAAGAGTGCACATTGAGTACACTCCTAGTGGGAGTCGTGCACCTCTTTCTTGGGAGTTTGTTGTTGACTTATTCAACACAATTTAAATGATAAAATCATATTATAATCTATATGTTAAGTTACTATAATGCCCCTCCTTGTTTTGTATAATTTAAAATCATTTAAATAGTCCCTTTTAATGCCTCCAACTCGGCTTGAACCCGACTGTGAGATACGGTCAAACTCGGGTTTGACCATCGAGCTTTGACCCATTTTGACTAATGAAAAACCTTATTTAATTAATTAAATATCAACCTAAGTTAGTTACTATACTACCCCTAGCCCCAAAATTACATATTTACCCCTAGAACCCTTAACACCTAGGACTAACCCTCTAAGTCTGGTTAAGACTCACCCGGGTGAATCCTAGTGTTCAGGGGCCTAATATGGCTGGAAACAACTCTGCCTAGCTCAACCAACTCAACAAGTTGGTTTGCTTGGCTGGTGCATAGGTTCAGGGGTCCGATTCCACGCGCATTAAGCCGTGTGAACCCGGTCTAACCTATGTATTCTAGGTACGTTTAGGTCTTACTTAGCATAGTCATTTTCAGATTGTTACACTAGAGTCCCTTTTGAAATGTCTTTAATGCCTTTATTAATCATCATAGCTTGATGTAGGTCATAGGGTCTATCTCTTATATAATCATCATTATAGCTCAATAAGAAATGCATGAGTATTATCCTTTCATTACAATTCATACATGTGAGGTTAGCATATTTTCATATCGCATCATAGTAAGGCATATTGGTAAGTTATTACCAGCCTTATAACATTTACATCTTAGCCAAAAACTTACCAACAATAGTTCTAGACATTCCAATTCAACATCATACCAACCCTATAAATCTTAATATAAGGTATAATTCAATACAACATCATCACTTAATCACAAGTAATCATAATTGAAACAACGAATTAAGATCACAAGACTTACCCCAATCTCCTTCACAAGTAATCATAAAGTTCTTACCATCAACCATCAAATTCAACCCAACAATGGGTGTAATATCATCACACCATAATAACCAAGATAATAATAAAGTCAACTGAATCACTACGCAACAATTCATCACTAGTTCATACCCTAAGATTAGAGACTTAGGTTAAGTTCATGATCTACATCACAATCTAGGTAAATTTCTCAAGAACTAGCATAATTGGATTTCAATATATCACAATATACTCATAACTTTACATAATAAAAACATAGAATTGTAATTCACACATTAACCAAGCGAATTGTATAAATACCATACAATTCAATTCAAGACCATAACCTAGGGTTAAGGGGAAAAGGTCATCTTCCACAAACTAGGTCAATTCATCAATAATTACAAAAATGTAACCATAATACATTTTAATATACTCAATATAACCAGAAGTAATCATAAAAAAAGAAATTCACAAGATCAATTTCGTATTGGAAGTAAACCCACTTGAATATTATACTTTTGAAATCAATTTTGAGGAACCCTTTGGGGAAAGAGACCCCAAAGGTTAAATGAATTGCATACCTCACTAATTGATGAAGTTTGATGGAAAGAAATTGATCCTTTGAAGCCCTAGAAACCTCCTTTGATTGGTCTTCTATGGAGTTTCTTTGGGAGAGAGAAAGAAGAGTAAAGGAATAGCAATATGGTGCTTGGGAAATTATGAGAGTTAAGTGAGGTTTTAGGATTAGGGTACTTTATATAGGGACTTAAATAACTTAATGAACCACACCCTAATTCCTAATTAACTTCTTTAACTAAAATTACTAAATAAATAAATTAAATAAAACAAGTTAGCCAAACACAGACATGAACTACGAGACCTTGATTGACGGGCAGTGTGGCCTCCGTGCTGCACGTCCGTAGTTTTTGTCAGATATTTGACAAAACTAACCCTTAAAGAAATATTCTAATTCCTCATCGACAGAGGCATCGATGCCCCATCGATTCATCAATGGCTTGTCGCCTGCAGGTCATCGATGGACACTGCCTTTTGGTAGCTTTTTGCCAAATTTCAAGGGTCCTCCTCAAGGGACCTTGGTTGGTCTTTGGGGAGTATTAATTGGAAGTTTCGATTTTAAATTAACTCTAATACTTGTTAGAAACCTTACCACAAAATTTCATCATTTTCTGACTCTTAAAACTTATTCAAAATATGCTAAGGCACACTAACACCTCTTGAACTAGTTTTCTTGATGTCATGGACGTTTCTTGACGTTTTGATTTTAAAGCTTCCTAAATGACCTTTATACATAATAATTTACTTATAAATAGTGTTAAAACTCTTAGACGGTCATGTTAGGCTGTAGATTAGTCTTTAGACTTTTGGAGTATAAATTATAACCCCCCAAGAATATTCATACCCAAATGACACTATGCAGCATCTTGATCAATGGTTGTTTAACGTTCCATCATAACTCCGACTCATCATTAGTGGTTGAGGTGAAATCTAAGCAGCATCTTGATCAACTTTTGATGCAGTTGAGGGAATTGGTACTTGCTAATCTTAATGAGTCATTCTCCCAAGGGGGATGGCGTTTTTAGGTACCAAGGGACATTATGTGTACCGGATGTTGAAGATTTGAGAAATTGAATTCTAGAAGAAGCCCATGGTTCTCTCTATTCTATACATCCGGGTGCCACCAAGATGTATCATGACCTTAGAGAGATCTATTGGTGGGAAGGTTTAAAGAGGGACATAGCAGAGTTTGTTGCTAAATGTCCAAATCGCCAAGAGGTTAAAGCTGAGCATCTTAAACCGGGTGGTTTAACCCAAATCATGGATGTTCCTACTTGGAAGTGGGAAGCCATCAATATTGACTTTGTTTTTGGGTTACCTCAAACTCCGAAGCAAAATGATTCTATAAGGGTTATTGTGGATAGGTTGACCAAATCTGCCAATTTTATTCCTGTTAAGTCTACTTATACAACCAAAGATTTTGCAAGAATCTACGTTAATGAGATTGTGAGTCTTCATGGGATTTCTTTGTCCATCATTTTGGATAGAGGTGCCCAATTCACTTTTCATTTTTGGAAATATTTTAAAAAGGGTTTAGGTACTCAAGTGAAACTTAGTACCGCTTTTCATCCTTAGACGGATGGTCAAGCGGAACATACCAGTCATAGCCTTGAAGACATTTAAAGAGCCTTTGTCATTGATTTCAAGGAAAGTTGGGATGATCACTTGCCTTTGATTGAGTTCTCTTACAACAATAGCTATAATTCGAGTATCTTCATGGTACCTTTTGAAACTCTTTATGGCAGAAGGTGTAGATTTTCGGTTGGATGGTTTGAGGTTGGTGAGTCCTCACTCCTTGGTCCAGAGATTATCTATGATGGTATAGAGAAGGTTCGAATCATAATAGATAAATTAAAGACAACCTATAGTCAGCAAAAGTCTTTGCCGACAATAGAAGAAGAAATCTTGAGCTTTAAATTGGTGATCATGTCTACTTGAAGATTTCACCTATGAAAGGGGTGATGAGATTCGGTAGAAAGGGTAAGTTAAGTCTCCGGTATGTTGGTCCTTTTGAGGTTTTACAACGGGTTGGAAAGGCTGCCTATGAGTTGAAACTACCTAGTGAAATAGCTTTGGTTCATCCGATGTTTCATGTTTCTATGCTCAAGAAATGCATAGGCGACCTAGTGTCTATTCTACCTATAGAATGTTTAGGGGTGGATGAGAAACTATCCTATGAAGAGGTTCCGGTTGAGATTCTAGATCTCCAAGTCAAGAAATTGAGAAACAAGGAGGTTGGCTCTGTAAAAGTTATATGGAGGAACCATCTTGTTGAGGGTGCGTCATGGGAGGCCGAAGCCGACATGAAGTCCCGCTACCCTCATCTATTTACTCCGTGAGGTTAGACATTTCCTCTTAGTAAAAAAAATTAATGAATAATCGTGAAATTGACTTGTTTTCTAAATAGGTGCATGATATGGTAAAAGTCATACCAATTTGAGTTAAGAGAAAATTTCATACGCTATTCTTGTACTTATGTGAAATATGTATGCATGTGTCTTCTTGAGATTTCTGATGTTTTGTTGTTGTGTTGAGAAGAATGATAGCATGGTAACTCTATGATGTACTTTAAGCTCATGATAACGTTGAGAAGGAAATTCATCACTATGCGTTAAGAAATATTGGGCTCTTATATGTTTGTGCATCATGAATCGGGTGCTATGTGTAATGTTGTAGTATGTGTTGAAAGGAGTTGTGAAGTAATCATATGAGTTGTGACTCATTGTGATTTTATGTTGCTGATTGGTTGGGCTGCTAGTATTGAGTCTATTCCTTACCCTAAAAAAGATTTTAGTGTCATTCGGGGACGAATGTTCCTAAGGGGGATGTCATGACTTAGACTAGAGCTTAATCTATTAAATACTGTTTAAATTGATGTTTCCAGACCTATAATAACATAATAAGTTCATTTGGAAAAGGTTAGAGCCAAAATGACAAAGAAAGACCTTGACATCCGGAAACTAGCTAAGTCCAACTAGTTTACATCCCTATCTTTAGTGAAGGTTTTGAAGTGTCAAATGAACTCCAAAACTTTTAAAATGACTTTGGATAGGTAATATGTAGTACAAAGGGTCCAAACTTCCGGTAAATACGCCCTAAGGACCACCCGAAGGGTCCTTGGAGAGGACCCAAACTTGGCTGAGCAGGCTCCGTAGCAGCCTGCGAACAGGCAGAATAGGAGGAACAAGTGAGGTGTACTGCCTCAAGATGTGAGGGGAAGCCTCGCGACGCGTGGATTACACGCACCCCACTGCCTCAACCCAAAATTTCAGAAAAATGACGGGATTTGGCCCCTTGACACGCAACCACTTCCCTGAATCGTTAAAATCGTATTTTTGGTAATTTAACTTCTTAAAAAGAACCATTTAAGTGGAGGGTCTTTTGGATAATTCATAGGAAGAATATATATTGATTCAGTTTTAGACCACTGTACACGTTCCAAATTAGATCAAACAAGTTTTCTCTCATCTCTCTCATGAACGCTTTCTTTTCCAAACCCTATTGAAAAACAAGAAGAGCTTAAGGAAGAAGACGAACACTTCGAGGTTTTCAGCAAAATTTTTGTGGATTATTCTTCTATATGTATGGGTTTTTAACTCTTGGGATTCCTTTCCCCAAGAGTTCCTTTGAAATATAAGTTTTCAAGACATTCAAATAATAGGGTTTTACTCTACAAAACGTATTCTCTTCGTAATCTAGATTGATGATTCTCGATGAAAAGCAATTGTTTTCAATGATTAATTATGAATTTATTGTTGAGTGTTTGCTTGTAATGACAGATTTTCGTGTGAAACATGTTTATTATCAATTTGATGGTTTCGAATGGGTTATACCTACTACTTGATAATATGAAAACGTTGAGATGGGAACTAAGACTTGTATGAACTCTTAAATGACCCCTTCCCTTATCCTACATTATGGATTGACCTTATATATGATTTTAAGAGGAGTTGTTGGTTATTCTTTTGAGTATTTAACTATGTTATGGTTATGAATGTTGTAAGTTGAATGTAAGAACTTGAATAAGGTTCTTGGAAGCGAGAAGTAAGTCTTCTAAAGTCGTGAGTATTTCATGTTGGTTATGCTAGCCCATAAATGATGTTACAATGCTATTGATTTATGTATGAAGTTGCTATGTATATATGTTGGCTATGACCATCTTAATTGTGAGATCATGATAAGAATAATATAATGCAAGTTCTGATATTCTCTTGTGTGCTCTACACAAGATGATTATGCTATGTTAATCTCACACACTAGGGGTTGCGATGAAAGGAAATTCTATTCTAATCCTAAAGAGCTCTTGATCATGTTTATACAAAGAGTTAATGTCCTATGACCTATGATAAGTTTATGATAAAAGACAACTTAAAGGTTATTCAAGAAAGGGACTTAAGCTAAGCACTGATGAACTAGATATGAGAGGCGTCCCGTCCCTAGATGGAAGGTATGTCACAATAACTCTCATGAGAAAGAGGATGCCCTATAATTTTGAACTATGGGTCTCTAATACATCTCCTATTTCTTGAACTATGTGGCCACCATAGGATACTAGCTAGTTGATCCACCTAGAAATCTATGTCATGTTTAGTTCTACTTAAGCCGGTAGACCACCTTATTTCGGTGTTGGTTTTTATGACACCTGATTCCATGTTTAGCTCACATGGTCTATGTCGGTTAAGGCGAATATTCCCTCATATAAAATGAAAGACAAGTAAATGGACAGTAACTAGGGTGACTTGAGGAGTTTTCATAGTATAGGTAGGGATATGGGACTCTACCTAGTCAATGCACAAGTTGACTCTAAGGGAAGTACTTAGATATTTTTCTTATGTAATATGATAGCATGAAAGATATATGTTTATGATACATGATGTTACGCTTATATGAATGTTGGTCATTATGATGACTATGTTATTGGGTTATATTGTTATATAAGGTGATGACTACTTATGTTACAAGTTATATATAGCAAAGCTTTACTTATGGTCTCCTATCTCATTTACTTGGTTGTGTGGGGTTATGGGGCTTCACATTACTATTGCACTTGTAGGTTGCGGATGAGATCATTTGTAAGTGTTTGTATGTTACGTTTATATGATATTTTGAATATGAAATGTTAACATCACTCTATGATAATACGTATTTGATTATGATCATGCTTTATGTTGATGGAATCCTTAACTTGTATATGTTCTATGGTATGTTCCTTGAAGACATTCACATGACTTAGCATGCTTTCTAAAGAAATGATAAATGATCCTTTTTCATGCATATCATTAAATTTTATGTGCATATACCCATACTTAGTACATGTGGCGTACTAACCCCATTACTTTATATCACTACAACTGTTGGTTCCGGCCATTGAGGTTTATGGAGGTCGATTGGAAGAAGCTTGGAACTCTTCCTCCATGTCTTGGTTGGTCCTCATGTTCGGGGATTCTATCTATTGTATTCTAGGTTATGAAGACTTTAGTAATTATTATGAATATTCTAATTCCATTATGTTCGTTGGATTCTTTTGTACTAAGGCCTATATGACATATTTATTGTTTATTTGCTAAGTCCAGATTCGTACTCTTTAGATGGTTTTATATATGTGAGACAAGTTGTTTTAGAATATCGTATGTCATTATGAATGTTAAGTATGAAGTCTAAGTATACTTCTAATAGAATGTAAATGTTTTAAATTTTCCGCAATATTTACTGATCACATGTTATGACGAATGCTAAGGGCTTGTCTGAGTTCTTTGAGAGGACGGTAAAGTCGGTCACATCTGGGTATGCTCTCCGAGTGTGACACATGAGCTTCCTTAAGAATCCGGTTCCTCAAGCCATCTATATTGGGAACATCCAATCTTCCTTGATACCTCTAGACACCATCCCCCTAAGGAGAATGACTCATTAAGCTTACCACTAACTGACTCCTTTAACTCCATAAATGGTTGATGAAGGTGTTTTTTGGACTTCTCCTCAACCACCAAAGGCTATTCATATTTATGATGGACCATTAAACAACCATTTGGAGCATCTTCCAATCTAACACCCAAACGAGCCAACCTATGAACATCTTTCACTAGGTCTTTGTTTTCTTATTCCACATGAGACACACTATCCATGGTCATACGACTTAAAGAATACACAACCACATTGGCCTTGCCAGGGTGATAGAGAAACCTCATGTCGTAACCTTTCAACAATTCAAAGCACCTTCTTTTTCAGAGATTCCACTCCATTTGAGTAAACACATATTGAAGACTCTTGTAGTCGGTATATATCAACATGAACATCATACAACTAATGCCTTCATATTTTCAAGGAAAATACCACGGCCGTAAACTCAAGATCATGAGTTTGATAGTTCTTCTCATGTACCTTAAGTTGCCTAGAGGCGTAAGCTAGTAGTTTCCCATGTTGCATAAGCACACACCCAAAGACTACTCGGGATGAATCACAATACAAACGAAGCCCTTGGTACCCTCCAGTAAGGTCAACATTGAAGCGGAAGTAAGCATGTCCTTCAAGATTTGGAAGCTTCTATCACAAGCCTCGGACCACTCAAATTAGATACTCTTTTGGGTCAAAGTAGTCAAGGGAGATGAAATGGACGCAAAACTATCCACAAACCTCCTATAATAACCCACTAGACCCAAGAAAGTTCTAATGTCGGTTTGAGTCAATGGCCTAGGCCAATTTTTCACCTCCTCTGTTTTCCTTGGATTTACCTCAACACCCTCACTAGAGATGCTATGATCAAGAAACGCTACTGACCTCAACCAAAACTCACATTTTCTATACTTGGAAAATAGTTGGTTTTCCTTAAGTACTTGTAACAATACCCTCAAATGATCCATGTGTGCACCGTCATATTTCAAATATATTAGGATGTCGTCAATGAAGATAATAATAAATGAATCTAGGTAACTTCGAAACACCCATTCATGAGATCCGTAAACGCCGTCGGGGCATTAGTGAGACCAACGGACATTACTAAGACTTCATACTGACCCTATCTTGTTTGGAAAGTCGTCTTGGGTATATCCTCACCTCTCAACCTAAGTTGGTGATACCCTAATCTCAAGTAAATCTTAGTTAAGTAGCTTGTCCCTTGGAGTTGATCAAACAAGTATTCAATACAAGGGAGAGGGTATTTATTCTTAATAGTTACATTATTGAGTTGGCGATAATCGATGCAAATGCTAAGGGACCCATCCTTTTTCTTCACAAACAAAACCGGAGTACCCCATGGAGAAATACTAGGTCTAATGAAGCCTTTGTATAGTAAATCTTTGAGATCAGCCTTTAACTCTTTCAATTCGGACGGAACCATCCAATAAGCAAGAATTGAAATGGATTGGTATCTGGTAGCAGTCAATACCAAAATTAATTTCCCGTTCGCGAGGGATTCTGGGATTATTATTAGGAAAGACCTATGGAAATTCCCTTACTACGGGGACTAACTCAATGGGAGGATTTTCGGTTTCTGAATCTTTAACTCTTACAATGTGACATAGACACTCTTTTGAGATTTTATAAGCCTTAATACAAGAGATAATACGACATCTAGTAATAGCATTTCCCCCCTTCCACTATAAAACAGGTTCATTTGGAAAATTGAACTTGACAATTCTAGATCTACAATCAATGGGGAAAAAAAATCATGCAACCAATCCATCCCCATAATGACATAAAAATCAACCATATTAAGTTCTACTAATTCTACACGAGTAACTCTATTGGGTAACATTATAGGAAAATTTCTATACACCTTCTTTGCAACCACCAACTCACCTATCAGGGTAGTTACCATGAAAAGTTCATTTAGAATATCGAGCAAAATAAAAAACTTTCTAGCTATAAAGGGAGTAAAAAAAGGTAATGTATCACCCGGATCATGTAAAACATATACATAAATAGAGAAGTCTTGTAACAAACTGGTCTACACATTGGGAGAACTCTGTTTTTCACCCGTAGAGCGAAGTGCATAAAAGTGATTCTTCTTTGGAGGATCCACATTAGAAAAACTAGCTTGAGCTTGCCCGCTACCTTTGTCTTTCCCATTCACATTTGGGAAATCCCTAACCTTGTGGACACTCTTTCCACACCCAAAACAATTGTCCGTCCCAACAAGGCAATCACCATAATGCTTCTTGCCACACTTTCCACAAGTTGGCTTCTTGTTTGGTCAGCTAGTACCTCTTCCTTTTTGAGACTTAGGGTTAGACACCCTATCATCACGAGCCTTGGGAAATTTTATAGAAACCTGATTAGAAAACCTGTTTTTGAACATAGTTTTTTCTTGGATATCATGCTTACCCTTCGAAGAACCACCATCGAAAGACCTTGCCGTCTTGGCATCCCTACTCTTCCTCTTAACCCTTGTCTCTTCCACTTGTTGAGCATGAATCATGAGACGACAAAAGCTCATATTGTCTTGTAGCATAGTCGAACGACATTCTTCATTCAAGTCATTCGACACTCCCGTCACAAAGCCACTCATTTCATCCCTACGGACGGAAACCAAAGAAGAAGCATACTTTGACAATTTTGTCAATTTCAAAGAGTAGTCAAGTACACTCACACCTCCTTGATGAAGGTTGATAATTTCTTCTACTTTGGCTTCCCACTTCTCCCTAGGAAAGAACCTATCAAGAAAAGCATTCATGAAAATGTCCCATGTGACCGGTCCACCCTTTAAGGGACTATTTTCCTGTCATTGGATGTGCAAAGTTTGGGCCATATCATTGAATTGATAAGTGGCTAACTTGGCCTTTTCACTAGTAGTCCACCACATAACATAGATGATCTTGTAGGTTTCATCAATCAACACTTGGGGGTCTTCCTCAACTTTGGACCCATAGAAAGTAGGGGGATTCATCCTTGTGAAATCCCTCAAACGAGAGGCTATGGTGCTAACATGTTGGTATCCTCGGGGTAAAACATTCCGGTTAGCTTGGGCCGTCATGGTTGTGCTTCAGTAGTAATGGATTGTGCTTGTGTAGTAATGGATTGGGAAATTTGGAGAAAGGCTGACCTTATGTCCTCATCCATCAATGGTAGAGAATTGACCGGAGCTTGATCATCATTAGAAACTTCTTCAAGAGGAGGGACTTGATTGCCTCAGGGAGGAATTCTCGCATTGTCAATCTCTTCATCAGGTATTCGAGCGTCTGTTCTTGGAGTATTCATTGCCTATAATCACAATAAAAGGATTAGATGCTAAGGGCACATAGAGTCATGACTCTCGAGGCACGATATTGGATTTCCAAGAAAAGGAGAATTTCCTAAGCATCGTATAGTTTCCTTTTCATAAGTGTGGCGCGCTTCACAATTATGAATAAGAATCGACATAGAAGTGGTTAAGTGAGACATCGACTCTAAATATATTAAACTGCATGCTCCGATACCATGTTTGTCACATTTGTGGAGCATCGCCTAGACGTAAGCGGCAGCGTTGTCCTGAAAGAGGACTAAGAATATCCTATTAGCTTACATCATTACATTCATAGGTTAAAAATATGGAAAATCTAAAACCTTTCTTCTATCTATCATGAGGTTTACATAGACCTCCCATATAAACATAATATATTCATATCGACTACACATGGATCCTTCTTTAAGAAGATTACATAGTCTTCCACGTTTATGGCACATATATATATACAAGATATAACATAGTCTTAAAACCGGATGTCTCATCTCATAACAATCTAAACAAGAGTATAACGATTGGGAATAGCCTATGCATCAATACAATAAGAGTCACATATAGGCTACACAATATTTAGTACTCAAATGAAAGGAAATGAACATAATTTCCTTAAGACTAATCAATATCCAAATCTAGAAACTGACATTGTACTCGAAGTGGTGAGGACCTACAAAACTGGGAGAATGAGGGTGCAAGTCTTCTTCAAATATCATCACAAGCCCTTCAACGACCGGAACCTAAAATGTTGGGGAAAAAGGGAGAAAATGGGGTTAGCACATCACTTGTACTAAGTATAGGACTATATGCACACAACATAAAAATAATGCTAAAAAGGGACATTTCATTAAAGTATGCAAATTTACATTGAAAAGCCGTATGCACATTCAAGAACCAATAGAGGTCAATAATACATATTCATTAAGTCAATACCTTGTACATCACAAGACCAACAATACCAAATCTAATCAAGTCAACATGCATATGAACATAATTTAGCACATAACCAAGAAAACTGTATCATCGTGAGTACATTACTGATCCTACCTTCCCTATGTGGGAAGCGACACTCCTCACTCTAGTTCACTCGGTACTAAGATGGAGTCCCTTTTGAAATGTTTTTAATGTCTTTAATAATCATCATAGCTTAATGTAGGTCATAGGGTCTATCCCTTATATAATCATCATCATAGCTTAATAAGAATTGCATGAGTATTATACTTTCATTACAATTCATACATGTGTGGTTAGCACATTTACATATCACATCATAATAAGGCACATTGGTAATTTATTACCATTCTTATAACATTTACATCTTAGCCAAATACTCACAAAATATAGCTCAAGACATTCTAATTCCACATTATATTAACCCTGTCAATCTAAATATAAGGTATAATTCAATACAACGTCATCACTTAATCACAAGTAATCATAATTGAAGTAAAGAATTTAGATTAGAAGACTTACCCCAATCTCCTTCACAAGCCATCATAAAGGTCTTACAATCAACCATCCAATTCAACCCAACAATGGGTGTAATATCATCAAAGTATAATAACCAACATAATAATAAAGTCAATTGAATCACTACACAACAATTCATCACTAGTTCATAGACTAGGATTAGAGACTTAGGTCAAGTTCATTATCTACTTCACAACCTAGGTAAATTACTCAAGAACTGTAATAATTGGATTTCAATATATCACAATCTACTCATAAATTGGTATAATAACAACATAGCATATTAATTCACACATTAACCAGGACAATTGTATCAATACTATACAATTCAATTCAAGATCACAACCTAGGGTTATGGGGAAAAGCTCATATTCTACTAACTAGGTCAATTCATCAATAATTAGTATAATTTAACCATAATGCATGTTAATATCTACTCATAATAACCAAAAGGAATCATAAACAAAGCAATTCATAAGATAAATTTCGTATTGGAAGTAAACCCACTTGAATTTCATACTTTTGAAATCAATTTTGAGAAACCCTTTAGGGAAAGAGCTCCCAAAGGTTAAAGGAATGTCATACCTCACTAATTAATGAAGTTTTATGGATAAAATGTGATCCTTTGCAGCCCTATAACCCTCTTTTTATTGGTCTTCTATGGAGTTTCTTTGGGAGAGAGAAAGAAGAGAGAAGGAAGAACTATTGGGTATTTGGGAAATTATGAGAGTTAAGTGAGGTTTTAGGCTTAGGGTTGTTTATTTAGGGACTAAACTAAATTAAATAACCAAATACTAATCCATAATTAACCTCCTAAATAAACTTAATAATTAAATTGATTAAATAAAGCAAGGCAGCCAAACACAAACATGACCTATCAGACCCCGACTGACGGGCTGTATGTCAGTCGACGGGCAGTGTGGCCTCCGTGCTGCACGTCCGTAGTTTTGGTCAGATAATTGCCAAAACTACCCCTTCATGAAATTGGATATGCCCTCATCGATGGAGGCATCAACGCCTTGTCGATTCACCAATGGCTCGTCGCCCGCAACTCATCAATGGATACTACCTTTTGGCAGCTTTTTGCCAAATTGCAAGGCTCCTTCTCAAGGGCCCTTGGTTTGTCTACATGGAGTCGTACCCGGACGTTTCGACTATAAACTAACTAAAATACTTGTTAGACACCTAACCACCAAATTTCATCATTTTCTGACTCTTAAAACTTAGTAAAATAGGCTAAGACACACTAGCAGCTCTTGAACTAGTTTTCCGGACATCATGGACGTTCCTTGACATTTTGATTCTAAAACATCCTAAATGACTATAACACTCCGGAAATGCTATGCCTAAGACTAGAACTTAGACTATTTAATAATAGTTAAAATGATGTTTCTAGACCTATATTAATGTAATAAGTTCATGTAGAAAAGATTTTAGACAAAATGACAAAGAAAGACTTTGATGTCCGGAAACTAGCTGATTTGATCTACTTGACGTCCCTTTGTTTGGTGAAGGTTTCGAAGTGTCAAATAAAGATCAAAATGCGTAAAAAGATTTTCGATAGGTAGTATGTAATACAAAGGGTTCAAACGTCAGGTAACAACACCCGAAGGTCCAACCGAAGAGTCCTTTGGAGGACACCGATATGGGTAGGCAGGCTGCCAAAGCAGCCTGCACGAACAGGAACCAAAGGGGCAGCGGCGCGACACACAGCCCACACGAGGATCACTGCCTCAGAATTTGGGAGGCTTTCTAGCGAAGCGAGCCTGACACGAGGCTCACAACCTAGACCTAAAAATGCAAAAAAATAATGGGATTTGGCCCCGCGACGCATAGCCACTTCCCAGATTCGTTAAAGTCATATTTTGTAATTTAACTTCATAAAAGGAACCATTTACGTGGAAGGTCATTTGGGTATTTTATAGGACCACTATATATGGATTATAGGTCTGTTTTAGACAACATTTTCACAAAAAAATCACATTCTAACAAATTTATCTCATCTCTCTTTTCCAAACTCCATTGAAGAACAAGAAGAGCTTAAGGTAGAAGACAAAGACTTCAAAATTTTTCTTCTATTCATCAATAAGGTATGGGGTTTTAACTATTGGGATAACTTTCCCCAAGAGATCCTTTCAAAGATAATTTTGAGGAATTCAACTTCTAGATTTTTTACTCTACAAAATAGGTTTTCTTCCTAACTCTAGATTTATGACTATCGATGAAAAATAATGATTTTCTATTGTTAATTAAGTATATATTGTCGAATGTTTTGCTTGTAAATGTTAGATTTACGTGTGAAACATGTACTTATCAGATTTATGGCTTCGAATGGGTTGTATATACTACTTGATTTCATGTAAACGTTGGAATAGGAATTATGACTTGCATGAACTTTTTAATGACCCTTTCCCTTATTCTACCTTACGAGTTAGTCTTGTTTATGAGTTGAAGAGTTTGTATTGATTATGCTATTGAGTATTTCACTATGTTGTTGGATGGTTGTTGTATATTGAATATAAGTTCTACAATAAGGATCTTGGAAGCAAGAGGTAAGTCTTCTAAAGTCGTGATTACTCTATGATGTTTATGTTAGCCTATAAATGTTGTTACAATGCTAATGAAGTATGTATGATGATGCTATACATATATGTTGGGCTATGAATATGTTAATTTGTGAGATAATGATAACAATACGATAATACAAGTTTATGATATTCTCTTGCATGCTTTGCACAAGATGATTTATGATATGTTAATCTCACAAACGAAGGGTTATGATGAAAGGAAATTCTCATCTAATCCTAAAGAGCTTATGATCATGTTTATACAAGGAGCTAATGTACTATGAATTATGATAATATTTATAAATAAATGATGACTTAAAGGTTATTCACAAAGGGACTAAAGCTAAGCACCGATGAACTAGATATGAGAGGTGTCCCTTCCTTAATTCGAAGGTAGGTTCAGAATGACTCTAAGGATATAGAGGTTGTCATGTAATGTGGAACTATGGGTCTCTAATATATGTCCTAGTTTTTCAACTATGTTGCCACGATAGGATACTATATAGTTAATCCACCTAGAAAGATATTTCATGTTTGGTTCTACTTTGGCCGGTAGACCACCTAATTTCGGTGTGGGGTTTTATGATACCGGATTCCATGTTTTGCTCACATTAATGTCGTTTAAGGTGAATGTTACCTCATATAAAATTAAAGACAAGTAAATGGACATTGACTATGGTGACTTGAAGAGTCTACTTAGTATAGGTAGGGGAATGAGACTCTACCTACACATTGCACAAGTTGACTCTAAGGGAAGTCCTAGGAGATTGTTCTTATGTAATATGATAACATTAAAGGTATGATGCTTATGATACATGTTGTTACTCGTATATAAAGTTGGTTACATTAATGAACTTGTTATTAGTCTATATTGCTTTATGAGGTGATGACTACTTATGTTACAAGTTATATGAAGCAAAGCTTTACTTATGGTCTCATATCTTATCTACTTGGTTGTGTGGGGTTATGGGGCTTCACATGACCATTGCACTTGTAGGTTGGGGATTGGATCATTGATAAATATTTTGTATATTATGTTTATATGATCTATTGAATATGAAATGTCAACATGACTCTATGAAAATATGTCTTTGATTATGATCATTCTTTATGTTGATTGAATCCTTAACTTGTATATGTTATATGGTATGTGCATTGATGATTTTCAAATGACTTAGCATGATTTCTAAGAAGTGATCCTTTTTTCATGCATGTCCTTAAATGTTATGCGCATATACCCATACTTAGTACATGTAGAAAAGTAACACCATTACTTTATATTACTACAAATGTAGGGTCCGGCCATTGAAAATTAAGAAGGTCGATTGAAGAAGTTTGGAACTCTTTCTCCAAGTGTGGGCAGGTCCTCATGTTCGGGGATACTATCTTTTCGTACTTTAGCTTCTGAATACTTTAGTTGTTATTAAGAATAATTTTGTTTCTGTTTACCTTCTTTGGATTCTTTTGTATTAAGGCATATATGTCATTGACTTTTATTGGCTAAGTCAAGATTCGTACTCTTTAGATGGTTTTTATATGATACATCATTAAGAATATCATTACGTATGTTTTCATGATTGTTAAGTATGAATTATAAGTAAACTTTATATAGTATGCAAAAGTTTTAAATTTTTCCGCAATTTTGACTGATGACATGTTATGACGAATGCTAAGGGCTTGTCTGAGTCCTTTGAGAGGATGACGACGCCGGTCGCATATGGGGTGTACTCTATGGATGTGACAAACTTGGTATCAGAGCATGAGGTTATATATCCTTATGATCAATCTCTCACTAAACCACAATATATAGTGTCTTGTTCATGGTTGTGAAGCGCGCCACAATTGTGGATGAGAGGCTATATGATGATTACAAAAATTCTATTTTTTTGGTAATCCTATGTCGTGCCTCTAGATTTTTTACACTATGTGTCTTTTAGCATCAAATCCCCTTCTTGTGGTTATAGGTGATGAACACAAGAAAGACAACTACGAGAAGAGTAGGAGAAGAGATTGTGAATACGGGAGCTACTCCCTAAGGCAATCAAGTTCCTCATCAAGTACAAGCTGCTGCGAATGATCATGTTCTGGTCAATACTCCGGCCATGACGAATGGTAAGGTGAGGAAAGCCTTGTTCCAAATGGCTCAAACCATCACCACTCAAGCTCAACCCATTACGACATAAGCTAACAGAGAGGTTGTTCCTCGAGAGAATCAACATGCTAGTACTGTGGCTAGCAATTTGAGAGATTTTACGAGAATGAATCCTCCCATGTTCTTTGGATCAAAAGCTGATGAAGACCCCCAAGATATCCTTGATGAGGTCTATAAGATATTGTTTGCTAAGTGGGTGAGTACTAGTGAGAAGGCTGAGCTTGCTGCCTATGAATTAAAGGACATGCCTCTGACATAGTACAATCAGTGGAAGGATAGTAGGGCTTTAAGAGGTGGTCCCATGACTTGGGAGATCTTCAAAAAGGCCTTTCTTGACATATTATTCCAAAGGGAACAAAGGGAAGCTAGGTAGAGGAATTGATCAACCTTCTTCTAGGAGGTATGAGTGTTAAGGAATACTCCTTAAAGTTCATTAAGATATCCAAATATGCTACTTCTTTTGTTTCCAATGCTAGGGATGAAATGATCCGTTATGTAACGAGCGTGTCCGAAGAGCTTAAAGAAGAATGTCGTGCAACCATGCTTCATGACAATATGGATCTTTCTAGATTGATGGTTCATGCATAACAAGTAGAGGAGATCCTTCTAAGGAAAAGGAATAGAGAATCTAAGAAGACATGGTCTTTTGAAAGTAGTTCTTATAAGAATAGACTTGATGTTCAACACAAGCCTAAGTTTAAGAAGAGGTTTTCGAACCAAGTCCCTTCAAATTTCTCCAAGAATCGCAATGATAGAGGTTCTAATCCTAAAACTCAAAAGGGGAAAAATGTTGATCCACCTAGAGAAAGACCAACTTGTGGTAAGTATGCTAAGAAACATGTGGGTGAATGCCTTGTTGAAACTAATAGTTGCTATGGTTATGGAAAAGGAGTCCATATGGTGAAAGATTGTCCTAATATGAGAAGCCAAGGTAAGGGGAATGGCCAAAGTCAACCAGGCGGTCCTAGCTCTGAAGCTCAAAAAAGGAACCGTTTCTATGGACTCAAGGCTAGGAGAAACAAGAGAACTCTCCCGATGTTGTGACGAGTATATTACAAGTCTTTTATTTTAATGTTTATGTTTTGCTTGACCTATGTGCTACCCTTTCTTTTTTTACACCTTTGGTAGCTAGGAAGTTTAGGTAGTGGAATAGGACCGTATTTATCCATTGCACTAGGTAGGCATTTTGAAAGGGGAGTCTTGGTGAGTCTTATATTAATTGAATGAACTAAGTCTCCTAAAAGAACGTACTACTTAGGGTAGGTGGTGGTATGGGACGCTATCTATCCATTGCACTAAGTAGACCTTCTGAAAGGGGAGTCTTGGTGCCAAGCCTTCTAAAAGAGTGTACTACTTAGGGTAGGTGGTGGAATGGACGCCATCTACTCATTAAACTAAGTAGGCATTCTGAAAGGGAAGTCTTGGTGTGTTGTTGAGTGTTCTTATAATGTCTTGTGATTGAGTGGTGACTTGTTCTCCCGAGTGGAGTAAGCCTATGGTGGATAGTCGTAAGGATCTCCTTGGTGTGCATTGAAGGAGGTGTATGGGCGTTTCCTTCATGTCTTACCTTGGAGAGTCTTAGGATAACCTCTGTTAGGGAAACTTCTACGGAAATGAGATCACTTCCTCTTGGCAATACCTTGGGAGTTCACTATTTTGGAGTCAAATTGGTTCACTGTAAGGTTTCACTAGTTTACTGTAAAATTTGGAAGGTTTATTATTAAGTGCATCTTTTTATTAAAATTATGAAAATCCTTATCTAAGTGTTAAATGATGTTTCTTATGTTGTTTCGTTTCTAAATTCATTAATGTTTTAATTATTTGGCATGAAAACTTATTTTACTAAAATGTCTCTTTTTACATGTTTTTGCATATGACATACTTAGTACATTGTATTGTACTAACCCCATACTTTTCTATACATAACAAGTATAGGTTTTGGGAAGCAAGGTTGGAGGCTAGAAGAAAAAGCTCGGGAAAGATTCTCTCAAGACAAAGTATGTCTTCATTTATCCGAGGGCATGGTTCCTATCTTCTTAGTTTCTTTATGTTAAGACTTTTTAGGTATTTCTTTTAATGTAAAGTGTCGTGTCCCTAAGATATTATGTCGTGTCTTAAGTTTGGCTTGTGACGATGAGATTCTCTAAGTATTTATGTAAGATTTGCTTTTTATTAATTTATTCATGAAAAGTTTTAAATTCCGCACTACTTTTCATGTCTTATGTAATGAACAATAGTTAAAGGGCTTGTACAAGACCCCAAAGGGTCAAGTACTCCAGGTCATGACCCGGGTTCTCCCTAACTTCTAGGGGGTACTTTCGGGTCGTGACACCTAAGTATATGACTCATGCTTGTTTAATATTTATTCCCAAAGTAGATCACCCTAACAAACTTAAATATTTTAGACCTATTAGCCTTAGTAATGTTTCTAATAAAATCATTTCTAAAATCATGAGTACTAGATTAGCTACAATTCTGCCTAACCTTAGTTCTATTAATCAATCAGGTTTTGTAAAGGGTAGGAGTATATATGAAAATATTATGTTAGCTCAAGTATTATTCATGATATTAAACAACCTAATGAAGGATATAATGTGGTCATTAAGTTAGATATGGTCAAATCTTATGATAGAGTTTCTTGGGCCTACACTTGCTTAGTTCTAAGGAAGATGGGGTTTGGAGAAATCTTCATTGATAGGGTGTGGAGGATTATGAGTATTAATTGGTATTCTATTGTGATTAATGGTAAAAGACATGGTTTTTACATTCCACTAAAGGTCTTAAACAGGGTGATCCCTTGTCTCCACCCTTAATTATCTTAGGTACTGAAGTGTTATCTAGACAACTTAATCTGCTTCATCATGATCCATTGTATAAGGGTTTCCATATTGAGACTAGAGGACCTCAAATTAATCATTTAAGCTTTGCTGATGACATTATTATATTTTCTTCTACTAACAGGATTTCATTAAAGTTAATCATGCAGACCATTACTGCTTATGAAACAGTGTCTGATCAGTTGTTAAGCAAACACTGTTGTGGATATTATTGATTTAATTAAGAAGCAAACTGGTTTTACAAAGAAAGATTGGCCACTTAGGTTGTCCATTATATATTGGTCGACGAAGAATCATATATTATTCTGATTTAGTTGACAAAGTAATTTAGAGAATAATAGGTTGGCAATCTAAATTATTGAGTGTTGGAGGTAAAATTACCTTAGTGAAACATGTATTACAATATATTCCTATTCACAATTTGGCTTCTATATCCCCTCCCAAGACTACCTTAAAATATATTAAAAGTATCATGACTGATTTTTTTGGGGGGAGTGACAGGGAGAAGAAAAAATACCATTGAGCATCTTGGGAAACTTTTGGATACCACAGTAAGGAGGTAGGTATAGGGGTGAGACTTTTGGAAGATATTTGTATGACTTTTCAATATAAACAATGGTGGAAAATTAGGACAAAACATTCTCTTTGGGGGCAATTTTTAAAATCCAAATAATGTAAAAGGGCTAATCCTGTGGCTAAGAAATATGAAACATGGCAGTCTTTGGTTTGGAGATATCTTACTAGGAACAAACATAATGTAGAATCACAGATTAGCTGGACTATTCACTCGGGCACTTGTAGTTTTTGGTGGGACAATTGGCTTGGAGATGGATCTCTAGCTAAGTACTGTGAGAACATTTCTAGTTTGAACAATATTCAAGTATCCTATTTTCTCTAAGATGGTAAGTGGAAGGAGAAGGAAATTAGAAGCATGATCCTCCTCTGTTAGTTCCTATTATTCTTAATATCAATATTCAATACAATCAAGGCAAACCTGGTTCTACTCATTGGATCCCAGATATGAACGATAACTTTTTAATTGCTACTACCTGGGAGTCTATTAGGAAAAAAAAATAATATGGCTCCTATAACTAATTTTATCTGGCATAAAAATTTACCTTTCAAAGTTTCTTTCTTTATTTGGAGAGCTTTAAGGGGTAAACTTCTTACTAACAAAAAACTTTTTACTTTTGGAAAAGAGGCAGTTGATTGTTATTGTTGTCACAGGCCAGGTAATGATGACATTGACCATATTTTGGTGAATGGAAATCTTGCTAATTACGTTTGGACGTATCATGCAACATTAGTGGGAGTACATCATTCCTACACTAATTTGAGGAGTGTGTTAATGCATTGAAGAAGTTTACAATTTCGTAATGAGGTACAAAAAAATTTGTTTTGAATTTTGCCTGTTGTATTTGTTGAAACTTGTGAAAGAAAAGCTGTGTTTGTGAAATATGGGGGCAAGAGATCCAACTTAGATAAAGTACAATATGACATATTTATAGATATGATACAACTGCTAACAATAATTTTTTTTAATATACAATGGCCACCTACCTAGGATAGGCTGATCAGTTTAATCGATCACTGCCAGCACCAGTTTAAGGTGTTTAAGGTATATTGGGAAAAGCCTGCTATAGGCATATGCAAATTGAATACGTATGGCAGAGCTATGAATAATCCAAATAAAATAGGAGGGGTGGAATTTTACGGGATCATCAAGGTAAATTG
The DNA here is from genome assembly GCA_016801875.1 of Solanum sitiens. Taxonomy (NCBI): domain Eukaryota; kingdom Viridiplantae; phylum Streptophyta; class Magnoliopsida; order Solanales; family Solanaceae; genus Solanum; species Solanum sitiens. The sequence goes on along the minus strand of JABWTJ010000526.1, from coordinate 476,610 downwards.
ATTTATGCTTTTTCTACTCCTCTTGGTTTTGATTCTAACAATGTTGCAGAGATTAAGGCAGACTTGTATGGCATCAATTGGTGTCAAAACAGGGATACAAACATTTTATTTTGGAGGTAGATTCCGAGGTATTGTGTAAATGGATTAACAACATATGCTACATCCCATGGAGAAGCAAACAAGATGTCCAAGAAATACAATTAATAGGCAGCAAACTGGAAAGGTTTCACTGCAGACACGTCTATAGGGAAGCTAATATTACTGCTGACTTACTCTCTAAATGGAGTAACAAACATGATATAATACAACATTTATACACTCTATAGCAACTAATTGGATCGATCAGAGGAAGCTATTTTCTGGAAAAAATTGGAATGCAGAATTTTAGGCGAAGCAAACTTAGAAGAATTAAACAGCCACCTTGAGATCATTGTTGTTATATGATTACACTGTTTAAGTGTGTAATTACTTCATTAATTTGAAACTTATTTAAATTTACTATGACTTATATAGGTTTTTCTTATATAGGCATATAAGGTTTAGAATAAGGCTAGTTTTTCTTTTAGATTTCTCTTTGTAAGGGGAGAGTCTCCCTTATTTATTGTATTTTAGAATATTATTTTAGAATACAAACACAATGTAAGGGTTAATTGACTAACCTTAGTAAGTAGGTCAAATTAACCCATCATAGGTTAGAGGTAAGGTATAACCACCCTCTTTGTACATTTTATTTGTAAGATGATAAGGCCTGGGGGTGTTGCTCAGCTTCGACCCACCACAAAGGGTCGTTCCAATTAAAAAAAAAAGAGGCCCAAAACACCAAAATCCAAACATTAAACACTAAACCATAAATATTAAACCCCAAATTCTAAACCCGAAACCGTAAAACCTGAAAGAAACTAAACTCTAATCCTAACTCTAACACTAACCCTAAACTCTAAACCCTAAACTACAATCCCAAAACACCAAAGCCAAAATATTAAACACTAAACCATAGATATTAAACCCAAATCTTAAATCCCAAACCCTGATACCTAAAAAGAAAACCCTAACTCTAATCCTAACCCTAACCCTAACCCTAAAATTGTAACATAAAGCAAAGAGATGCAGACAAAAAAAAAAAAAGGAGCTGGAAAATGTGCAAAACCAACCCTTCATCATTTTATGAAAATTTTCTCTCTCTAGATTCTCTCAAAAAATTAGTTAATTTGACGAAAATCTCTCGATTGGCTAATTTTTTCAAGAAATTCACTCATTGGAATGGATGGTTATACATTGGCAGATCGCTACAAGCCACCAGATCCAGGACAAACAGTTTGCAATGTGAATACAATACACAACAAGAATTGACCTCTGGATCATCCTACAATTCCTCGCGGTGAGAGAAGAGGCGATTCATACTGCGATTGCTGAAAAGAATTTGACTCGTACAAATTTTTCCAAGGAAGAGTCGGGTCAAAATTATGGTGGAAATCGCGGACAGGCTGATAATCCATGGCAAGGCATAAATAATATGCAAAAATTGCCTAATTTCAATGTTCCAGTAGCGAGAAATCCATTAGCGATAGCTGCGACAAAATCGCCTCAAGAATGCGATCTAAATCAAAAATCTTCTCAAGAGTTTCGAGATGAAATGGATACAGGGGATTATTCCCCTGTTATTAGTGAACATAATACAAAAACTTCTAAGGAAATAGATGTTTGAATCAGTGAAGGAAATTTCTCCGGTGAGAACATCGGAGATCCGACGAAGAACTATGACAGCCACAACAATTTGAACGCTAAGGCAATATCACTACTATTAACTAACGACCTTCACTACAACATCAAACTGTTACTACGAATATCGCCAAGGCAGGTCATCATGAGTCACATTACAATGTCAGCTCTTTGTAAAGGAAGTCGAACAAGGTTTGCAACATGGGCAAAATCATCCAGCAGGGGAACGTGGGAAGGCTGGTGTGTTAATTCCTACTAATGCTAATCTGCAAGGCAATGTTAAAGGTAAGAATCCTCAAGCTAAAGGCAATTCTTCTAATGCTGCTCATGTCTTGAATGATAATCATGTCAATATAGGAAACAGACAGACTGTTGTTGATCATAATAAGGTGAATTATCAATCAAACTTTCTTAAGATTTCTAGTAATTTTTATAGAAATGAACAGAGGAAGAATACCAAAAGAAGTGATCCATCCCCTGCTAATCTTCCTAATTTAGCCAAAAAGGACCAAATCCCTGAACCTGCTCCTTATACTATTATTCAAGCCTATGTTGACAGGCTTAGATACAACCAAACTAAGACTGACATTCTTGTTAATCTGATCACGCCGGAAATAACTACTACAAGGCCTTCTTGCTGTCTTGCATGTGAAAGAGGAAATTGTTCAAAACTTGGCTGCTGCTTGCAAGTTTAAACTAAGATTGTGTTTCGTATGAAGGAAATTTTCTGGAAAATCTTTTCCAATTTTCCCATGTTTGGTTGGGACAAAAATTTTGGAAAATGTTTTCCAAATCAACTCATTTTCCTCAAAATTAAGGAAAATGACTTCCCTTCAAAAATTAAGGCAAACATTTTCCAAGAATCTCTTCCAATTTCAAGTTACATTTTTTTTTTTGGAAAAACATCAATTTTTAAAAAATATTTTCAATTTCAAGATTTTATTTTTTCACCCAATCCCTGACCCCCTCCCCCACCAGCCAGCCCCCCCTCCTAACCCCACCCCCCTCCCCAAAAAATTAATTTGGCTTTTTAAAAATATTTTCAACTTCAAATTTTTATTTTAAACTCCTACCCACCCACCCCACCGCCATCCTCGGCCAGCCCCCACCCACCCCCTACCCCCAAAAAAATTAATTTATTTTTTAAAAATACTATCAACTTCAAATTTTTATTTTTTTACTCCTCCCCCCACCCCCCTCCCCCTTGCCCCCATCCACTACCCCCACCACCACCCCAAAAAAATAACAATTATTTTTAAAAAATATTTTCAATTTCATAAATTATTTTTTACTCTAGAAAAAATAAAAGACGTCTCTTAAAAATATTTTTCATTCATAAATCAAACACTAAAAAATTATTTCTGAAAAAAATTTCTACTCACCAACTAAACATGAGAAAATAAGTCCAAAATCTACTTGTTTTCCAGAAAACATTTTCCATGAAAACATTTTCCTCCATACTAAACACACCCTAAGTGGAAACTTTCTTTATACTATGCCTAAAGTGGACCTTATTTAAAAAAAAAAATCATTCTCCAAACTCAACTTTTGGGGAGGTGGGGGTTGGGGGTTGGGGGGTGGGGGGAAAATAACTCACTTTAACTCAAGACATGTGTATATTGACTTAGATAATTAATTAGACTATAATATGGTTTGCACTAAGCAAAGAATAACAATAGCTGGTCAAGTTATGAGGATCCTGGCATGGACTTCTAACTTTAAAGCTGCTGAAGAGACTCCTTTGGTTCCTATTTGCATTTCTCTTCATGAGTTGCCATTGCACTGTTATAATAAAGAATATATTACAGACTTGCTTTTACCTATTGGGAGGGTTCTATACTTAGATTCTGCTTCTATTAAGAAAACTAGGGTAGTCAAGCTAGGGTCAAGGTTCAAGTGGATCTCACTCGAGAGAGATCACCACATATTTGGATGGGGTATATTGGAGAGGATATTACAGATGGTAGGCGGCAGAAAATTGATTATGATAACATACCTCACTATTGTTTTTATTGTAAGCATCAAGGACACCAAGAGAGTGATTGTCACATAAAGCAAAGAGATGCAGACAACAAAAAAAGAAAAGAGCTGGAAAATGTGCAAAACGAAAGGAAAAAAGACAGTGACCCTAAGGTACCACAGTCACAGGAGAACCAGGAAATAGGTTGAATGGAGGAGAACACCAATAGAAGCAATCAACCAAGGGAGCAGGCACAAGTACAAAGGAACCAAGAAGAACAATGGCAAACACAAAATAGGAGGAACAAGAATCAACCAGCACCACAATTGCCAGACAAAGGCTGTTCAACAACACAATCAGCAGACAAGTATAATTTTTGTTCCTACACAAAACACATATATTGAGTTAGAAGTGCAAGAAACTAGTCCAGAAAAATTTCACAGGAACACTGGTAGTAACAATGCTAGCAGAGTACAATCTGCACCAACATTGCATACAGAATAGTAGAAATAGGGATTACAAGACAAAACTGCAGAAAAAAATATTAGAAAAGTAAAACATACAAATCAACAATCTGGTAAAGTACAGGTTCAAAGAAAAGAGAGTGACACTGTTCATCAAAAATAAAATGATCAAGTTGATACAGGTATTAACTCAATGCTCCCAGCCCCTAAACCTCTTGATAATGTTGTTAATTGTTTGTGAATGTTGTTGAGGAAGCTCTTGGAGGAATGGATGGGAGGGTTCAGGAGATACCTACTAACTTGCAGGAAGGGGTGTCCAAAGGGAGGGGGAAATACCTTATGCTCTTCATGAAGGTATGGTTGACCATAGTACTATAGATCCCCTGCTACTCCTATTTCAAGTCACAAAAATACAGGGCAACGAACAAAAATTTATACAGGTCAACAGCAAGACAAATTTAATAATAAGTCTAGATCCAGGTTGAGTAAAAAAAGGAGGGAGGCTATAAAAAAGAGACTGAATATTGAGCATGGTCAAGCAAAGGAGTTGGCTGTTAACACAACTAAAACAGGAAGACCTCTGTAGGATGATTATGGTGCTGTGAATTCTGAAGATGAAATAGACCCTGATGATCAGTCTATTGATGAATCTGAGGAAGAAGCAGATGCCTTTACTGATCATCTTAATCAGGGTTGTGGTACCACCTTGCAGTATAAATGGCCAAGAGGAGTTCAAAAAATTGTTGGACAACAAGGTCTCTCCGCTAGAGGTTGAAAACAAAGCAGACAGACCACACAATCTACCACCAGCACCGATGCAAATTCTAGCAGACCCATTACAAGGGCAAAATCTAAAGATTTTTAATGATTAAGGCCTTGTGTTGGAATGCTCGGAGTATCAATACCAAAAGTTCCTTGGAAAGAATTCAATCTCATTAGAGAGTATATCAGCTATCACTGGTAGGTATGCTTGAACCTTTTGCAGATATTTCCCTACTCAATAGAGTAAGAATTCAGCTTCAAATGGATCATGCAATTAGTGGTGATCTTCATCATCTTGTGCAAGCTCTGGATGATGGATCGCGTTATTTTCCAGGACTGGGGAAGATACCTACAAAAACGAATGATGATGGATTGACTACATGGGTGCTTGAGCATGTTTGTGGCAATATACCTATAGGTAAATCCTCTGTTCCTCATCATATTAGTTTTACTGTTGTTGATAAGGCTGGAGGTAGTGGGATTGGAGGTTCTGGTTGTAATAAAAATGTAGGAACTGTGAGTGTTGGTCTAATTTCTAATGAATAGATTGATAGTACTTTGGAATACGGGATCTGGTGATAATAAAAATGTAGGAGTTGTGAGTCAACAACCTTCATCTCAACATCAATCTTTTCCACAAATTACAAAAAACTTTGTGAAGAAGAACAATCAAATTAAATCTACTGTGAAAGGGCAACAAAATTATGGTCCAATAAGGAGCAACAAAATCAGTTTGAAAGGAAAGAACCAGCTCCATACACTATGATTAAATCTTATGCTGCTAGGCTGCGCTTTAATCTAACTAAAAAAACTGTTCCTATAACTTTTGAGGCTCCGAAATACACCACTAAATAGGACGACCAACTGTGATTTTTACGAAAGAGGATTTTTTGGTAAAATGGATTGATAGATGCAAATATACTCTTATAGGATAGTTTAGTAATGCTATGCCTAAAGTCGATTTGATTCGACAGAGTTTTAAAAATCAAACTCAACTTTCCGAAGAAGTTAAGATTATTACACATTTCAATGCAAGACATGTTTATATTGACTTGGATAATGAGCTTGATTTTGTAACTGTTTGGACTAAGCAAAGATTTACGATTGAGGGTCAGGCCATGAGAATTCAAGCATGGACTCCTACATTTAAACCGATTGAGGAAACACCTCTTGTTCCTGTTTGGATTTCACTGCCGGAATTACCTTGGCATTGTTATTACAAGGAAATTCTGACTGCTATGTTGCAACCTGTTGGAAAAGTGTTATATTTGGATAATGCTACTAGAAATAAAACAAGGGGCAGCATGACAAGAGTGAAAATTCAAATGGACCTTACAAAGGACAGGCCTAAACATGTATGGCTCGGGTCTGATGAGGAGAATCTGAACAAGGGCAAATGGCAATGTATTGAATATGAAACATACCTGCATATTGTCATTACTGTAAACTGTTAGGTTGTGGAGCCTGATTAATATTTGATGTACTGTCATATATATTAATGTTTACGCGGTTTAACCTCCGCGGTGAGGTTGCCAGGGGGTATGGGGGCGGGAGCCCCCCATCCGAAGGCGGGGTTCGGTGCAGCGCCCCAACCCATTTTAGGCTGTACTATTTATTCTCCATTTATTCTCTGTAACGAAAAATACTCTGATTTATTAATATATATATACCGCAACGCCGTGGAAGTTTACTCATGGGGTTTTACCACTAAATTCTCTCTCCACGAAATTCTCTCTCTCTCTCTCTCTAGATCTCTCATCTTCTTCTCTCCAAAAGATCTTGTGTTCTTCATCCAAAAAGTGTGTGTGTGTGAACTAGATCCTAACAACTGGTATCAAAGCAAGGTTGATTCAACACGATCACTGAAGATGGATAGTTCGAAGCTTGGAATCTAGAAGTTTGATGGATCCGATTTCAGTTTCTGGAAGATGCAGATCAAAGATTATCTGTACCAAAAAGGTCTTCACGAACCGTTGACCGGGGTGATGCCGGAATCCATGACGGAGGAGAAGTGGAAGCTCAAGGATCGCCAAGCTCTTGGGTTGATTCGATTGACTTTGTCAAGAAATGTGGCGTTCAACATCGTGAAGGAGAAAACCAAGTCCGGTCTGTTGAAGGCACTGTCAAACATGTATGAAAAACCATCGGCGATGAACAAGGTATATTTGATGCGTAGATTGTTAAATTTGCAGATGTCTGAGAATGGATCTGTTTCAGATCATATAAATGAGTTTAATAGGATTGTGAGTCAACTCAATTCTGTGGATATTGATTTCGAAGATGAAATTAAGGCATTGATTTTAATGTCATCTCTGTCCGAGTCTTGGGATACTGTTGTTGCTGCGATTAGCAGTTCCCGTGGATCTGAGAAACTGAAGTTTGATAAAATCCGTGATGTTGTTCTTAGCGAAAGTTTTCGCAAACGAGAAGTGGGAGATTCATCCGGCAGTGCTCTCAGCGTTGACCGAAGGGGGAGAAGTAAGACGAAAGGCCAAAATCAACATGGTCGATCAAAATCAAAGAATCGAGGAAAATCCCCGAACAGATCAAACGTGACTTGTTGGAACTGTGGAGAAAAAGGGCACTTTCGTACGAGCTGTACAAAGCCAAAGAAGAAACAGAATCAGAAATGTAGAGATGACAATGATTCTGTGAATTCAGCAGAGGACATTGGGGATGCTCTAATCCTTAGTGTGAACAGCCCGGTTGAATCTTGGATTTTGGATTCTGGTGCATCTTTCTATTCGTCTCCAAGCAAGGAGTTGTTCCAAAATTTCAAATCTGGAAATTTTGGAAAGGTATATCTTGCTGACAATAAAGCCTTAGAGATTGAAGGAAAGGGGAATGTTTGCATAAAGACCACCTCGGGAAACCAGTGGACATTGGAGGATGTCAGATATATTCTTGGCCTCAAGAAAAATCTAATCTCTGTTGGTCAGTTGGATAACAGGGGATATGCAGCAGAGTTTGGGAAAGGTTCGTGGAAGATTGTGAAAGGTGCTATGGTAGTAGCTCGTGGCACCAAATCTGGAACCTTGTACACCACTGATGGGTGTATTAACATGGCCGCTGTTACTGAAGGTGCTTCCGGTTCATGTCTGTGGCACAACAGACTTGGACACATGAGTGCTAAAGGAATGAAGATGCTGGTTGCAAAAGGAGCATTAGAGGGTCTGAAGTCTGTTGATATGGGTCTTTGCGAGAGCTATGTTATGGGCAAACAGAAAAGAGTAAGCTTCACAAAGACTCCTAGAGAGCCAAAGAAAGTGCGGTTGGAAATGGTCCACACAGATGTTTGGGGACCATCTCCAGTATCATCACTTGGAGGATCCAGATTCTATGTTACCTTCATTGATGATTCCAGCAGGAAGGTATGGGTTTACTTCTTGAAGCATAAGTCAGATGTGTTTGTAACCTTTAAGAAGTGGAAAGCTGAAGTTGAGAATCAGACAGGTTTTAAAGTCAAATGCCTAAGGTCTGATAATGGAGGAGAGTATGACAAATCAAAGTTCAAGGCATTCTGTGCAGCTGAGGGAATCAGATTGATGAGAACAGTTCCTGGTAAGGCAAGGCAGAATGGAATTGCTGAGAGGATGAACAGAACATTGAATGAGCGTCTGAGGAGTATGAGGATACACTGTGTGCTGCCCAAAACATTTTGGGCGGATGCTATGAGCACAGCTGCATACTTGATCAACAGGGGACCATCAGTTCCTTTAGGGTTCAAGATTCCAGAGGAGGTATGGACAGGAAAAGAACTCAAGTACTCACACTTGAGGACTTTTGGTTGCACTGCTTATGTTCATGTTGATCCAGAAAAGAGAGACAAGCTTGATGCCAAGGCTGTGAAGTGTTACTTCATAGGCTATGGTTCTGATTTGTTTGGTTACAGGTTTTGGGATGAAAAGAACAGAAAGATCCTGAGACATTGTGACGTGACATTTGATGAGTCTGTCCTGTACAAGGACAGAGAGCAGAAGGTTCTTGAGATTACAAAGCAAGTGGGAGTTGAGGTTGAGTTGGAGAAGAGTAACCCCAGAGATGTCGAAGCAGATACTCAACCAACTCTTACTGAAGAATCTGAAGTGTAGCATGCTACACCTGAGCAGGTGTTAAGGAGATCATCCAGAACCATCAGGTCACCAGATAGGTATTCACCTTCATTACACTATCTATTGCTGACTGATGAGGGGGAACCAGAGTCTTTTGATGAGGCCCTTCAAGTGGAGGATTTGATCAAGTGGGAGCAAGCCATGGATGATGAGATGAGGTCACTTGAGGAGAACGACACATGGGTGTTGACTGAGTTACCTGCAGGGAAGAGATCTTTGCTGAACAAGTGGGTGTTCAGAATCAAGACTGAACCAGATGGCAAAAGAAGGTTCAAGGCTCGTTTAGTGGTTAAAGGATATTCATAAAGGAAAGGTATTGATTATGCTAAAATATTCTCTCCTATTGTGAAGTTAACCTCTATTCGAATTCTGTTGAGTATTGTTGCATCGAAGAATTTGCATCTAGAGCAAATGGATGTAAAAACAACGTTTTTACATGGAGATCTGGACAAAGAGATCTATATGCAACAACCGGAAGGATTTGTGGTTCAAGGAAAGGAACACATGGTGTGCAAGCTCACCAGGAGCTTGTATGGACTAAAGCAAGCACCAAGGCAGTGGTACAAGAAGTTTGACTCCTTCATGATCAAGAGTGGATTCTGCAAAGCTGAAAAGGATCCGTGTTGTTACTTCAAGAAATACACTGATTCATATGTCTTTCTACTCTTGTTTGTGGATGATATGTTGATTGCAGGATCTAGTATGAGGGAGATTCTGGGGATGAGGATTTCTCGGGATAGATCTGCTTGCACTTTAAATCTATCTCAGGAGTTGTACATTGAGAAGGTGTTGAGCAGATTCAGGGTTAATGATGCTAAACCCAAAACTACTCCATTGGCAAATCACTTTAAATTGTCAAAGGAGCAGTCACCCAAGACAGCCGAGGAGCGTGAGCATATGGCACTTGTTCCATATGCTTCAGCAGTTGGGAGTTTGATGTATGCTATGGTATGCACAAGACCTGACATAGCACATGCAGTGGGAGTTGTTAGCTGGTACATGGCAAACCCGGGGAAAGAGCATTGGGAAGCTGTGAAGTGGCTTCTGAGATATATGAGAGGTACATCCAGTACTTCACTCTGTTTTGGCAAAGGCAAGGTGACTCTACAGGTTTTTGTGGATGCTGATCTTGGTGGAGATGTTGACTCGAGCAAGAGTACATCCGGGTACATTTACACCATAGGTGGAACAGCAGTGAGCTGGATGTCCAGACTTCAAAAGTGTGTTTCTCTTTCATCTACTGAAGCTGAGTATGTGGCAATAGCTGAAGCTGGGAAAGAGATGATATGGCTGACAGATTATCTGGAGGAACTGGGCATGAAGCAGAGCGAGAAGATTCTTTACTCAGATAGCCAGAGTGCCATACAGTTGGTGAAAAATCCAGTCTATCATTCGAAGACAAAGCACATCAGAAGGCGGTACCATTTCACTCGCAGAGCAGTAGAGGATGGTGATATGTGTTTGGAGAAGATAGAGGGTGCAAAGAACCCGGCAGACATGTTGACGAAATATGTTGATGTTGGGAAACTAGGGTTATGCAAAACCTCAGTTGGTCTTCTGTAGTTGTTGCTACAGATGTTGCGGTGCGGTAAAGATGTTGATGAAGAAGAGATTTTTTTTTTTTGAGAATGTAATTTTTTTTTTTGGATGACTGAATCAGTCTCCAAGTGGGAGAATTGTTAGGTTGTGGAGCCTAATTAATATTTGATGTACTGTCATATATATTAATGTTTACGCGGTTTAACCTCCGCAGTGAGGTTGCCAGGGGGTATGGGGGGCGGGAGCCCCCCATCCGAAGGCGGGGTTCGGTGCAGCGCCCCGACCCATTTTAGGCTGTACTATTTATTCTCCATTTATTCTCTGTAATGAAAAATACTCTGATTTATTAATATATATATACCGCACCGCCGTGGAAGTTTACTCACGGGGTTTTACCACGAAATTCTCTCTCCACGAAATTCTCTCTCTCTCTCTCTATAGATCTCTCATCTTTTTCTCTCCAAAAGATCTTGTGTTCTTTATCCGAAAAGTGTGTGTGTGTGAACTAGATCCTAACAAGGGCAAATGGCAATGTATTGAATATGAAACATACCTGCATATTGTCATTACTGTAAACATCAAAGACATATGATTGATGAGTGTACAGTCAAAATAAAGGATGAGGAATATCATCGAAGAAAAGAGATGGATGCTGGCAGAAAGAGTAAAAATATTGTAAAAAAGAAGCAGCAGGAAACTCCTACTAGTGCTCCCAACGAAATGCAGCAAACTCCATAATCTGCAAATATCACAGCATCTATTCAGCAGTTGCAAGACAAAATAGACCATGGTGGTGAAAAGTGGCAAGTACAGAAAATAAAAGTTAATAAGCAACATGAACAATTTCACAAGTCTGTTTGGACAGCTATAGTTATGCAGCAAAAAGAAGATATGCAGGAGATACAAAAAACAGTCCAGTCAAGTATGCAAATTAATATTCCTAATTCTAACAATTTTATTGACTTAGATACGCAAGAGCAGGGTACATTAGCTCAAATGGAGATGCACAATTCTGCACCAAAGGAGGATGTTGCAGTTGTTATTTCCCAACCAACAGGTCATGCAGGCCATGCACAAAGTTAAGTAGGTCAAATTCAAAATGCAGCAGCTATATTAGGTATGATTTCACAATCCCATCTATCACAATCATTCTTACTATATGTGAGACTAATAAAATTTGTGTAGATGTGGAAGGAAGTGAAAATATGGAAATAGAGGAGAGTATAGAATCTGATCTGTAGGGGAAGGAAATACACAGACAAGGATTGACTGAGCAAGCAGGAGAGTGTAGCTGTACAACTCCTTTCCAGAATGAGGAGCCATCCGATCCTACACAGTCTCCTACAGTACACATCTCAAGTCAGCAACATGATAAGAAAAGTAAAAACCAAGAGGAAGGAAGTTCACATCAAGACAGTAACACTAAATCTAAGAAGAGGCTGAATAAAAAAAGAAGAAATGCTATCAAAAAGAAGGAACAATAGGGACAACAAGGAATAGTTGAAGAAGTGGATGAATATAGCCATATAGCTTCCAAGGATGAGTATGATGAAGATACTAGATCCTTGGACAGTAATGAAGATGAAGAGGAAGTTGAATGCACATTCCACACTGAATATGAAGAAGAAATACAAGATATTAGAGACAAACAAAGGTTGTCACCAAGTTGAAGAAAGGCAACTAGACATAATCTTCAATCTAGGAATACTAGTAGATCAATGACAAGATCTAGAAGTAGAGGCTTATGAGTCATAGCGACGGTCTGTATATGATTACAGTAATCAATTATCAATTACCTTATGTTTTACATGTTGTATAATATGCAATACGCATACTGTTATTCACCCTAGATATAGTGATTACGTCTTGTTTGATGTAGTTATTAGAGTAGGATCTTTATTTTCTTTAGACTTTTCTTGTAAAGGGGAGACTCTGCCTTATTTATATATTTTTAGTAAGCTATGTATTAAGGAGGAGTCCTCCATAGGTACTTAGTTTCTTTTGAATACAACTTGATGTAACGGGTAGAGTTGACTATCCTTAGTAGGATGATCGACTTATAACCCACCTTAGGATCGGAGGTAAGGTTTATGTCCCCCTCTATTGTACTTTTTGATTTTAATAAATGATAAGGCCTGGGGATGTTGCTCAGCCCCTGACCAACTACAAGGGTCGTTCTTAAAAAAAAACTCCGAACATTAAACACTAAACCATAGATATTAAACCTCAAATACTAAACCCCATACCCTAAAACCTAAAAAGAAAACCCTAAACCCTAAAAAAAACTAAACTGTTACCCTAACCCTAAACTCGAATCCCAAAACACCAAATCCCAAACATTAAATACTAAACCATAGATATTAAACCCCAAACCCTGAAACCTAAAAAGAAAACCCTAAACCCTAAACCACAAGCCCGCTATATCCCCTCCCAAGACTACCTTAAAATATATTAAAAGTATCATGGCTGATTTTTTTTGGGGAGTGACAAGGAGAAGAAAAAATACCATTGGGAATCTTGGGAAACTCTTGGATACCCTACTAAGGAGGGAGATATAGGGGTGCGATTGTTGGAAGATATTTGTATGGCTTTTTAATATATACAATGGTGGGATTTAGGACAAAACATTCTCTTTGGGGACAATTTTTAAAATCCAAATACTGTCAAAGGGCTAATCCTGTGGCTAAAAAATATGATACATGGCAGTCTTTGGTTTGGAGATATCTTACTAAGAATAGACATAATGTAGAAACACACATTAGCTAGAGTATTCATTCAGGCACTTGTAGTTTTTGGTGGGACAATTGGCTTGGAGATGGAGCTCTAGCTAAGTACTGTGAGAACATTACTAGTTTAAACAATATTCAAGTTTCATATTTTCTCGAAAATGGTAAGTGGAAGGGGAGGGAAATTAGACAGCATGTTCCTCCCCTGTTAGTTCCTATTATTCTTAATATCAATATTCAATACAAGGAAGGCATACCTGATTCTGCTCATTGGATCCCAGATTTGAATGGTAACTTTTCAATTTCTACTGCCTGAGAGTCTATTAGGAAAAAACATAATACATATTCTATCAATAATTTTATTTGGCATAAACATTTACCTATCGAAGTTTCTTTCTTTATTTGGACAGCTTTAAGGGATAAACTTCCTACTAATGAAAAACTTGTTACCTTTGTAAAGGAGGCAGTAGATTGTTATTATTGTCACTAGCGAGGTAAGGATGACATTGACAATATATTTGGTGAATGGAAATCTTGCCAATTACGTGTGGAAGTATCATGCAGCTTTAGTGGGAGTACATCAATCCTACACTAATTTGAGGAGAGTGTTAATGCATTGTAGAAGTTTACAATTCCATAATGAAGTACAAAAAATTTTGTTTCGAATTTTGCCTAATTGTATTTGTTGGAACTTGTGGAAGAACAGATGGGCTATGAAATATGGGGGCAAGAGATCCTGCTTACATAGAGTACAATATGGAATATTTATAGACATGATACAGCTACTAACAACAATTTTTCCTAATATACAACGGTCACCAAACTGGGATAGGCTGATCAGTTTACTCGATCACTGCCAGCACCAGTTTAAGGTGGTTAAGGTATGTTGGGCAAAACCTCCTATAGGCATATGCAAATTGAATACGGATGGCAGCGCTATGACTAATCTAGGTAAAATAGGAGGGGGTGGAATTTTACGGGATCATCAAGGTAAACTGATTTATGCTTTTTCTATTCCTTTTGGTTTTGGTTCTAACAATGTTGCTGACATTAAGGCAGCCTTGTATGCCATTAATTGGTGTCAACAACATGGATACAAACAACTTATTTTGGAGGTGGATTCTTAGCTATTGTGTAAATGGATTAACAACATATTTTTCATTCAATGGAGAAGCAAACAAGATGTCCAACAAATACAATTCATAGGCAGCGAATTGGTTCACTGCAGACACGTCTACAGGGAAGCTAATGTTACTGCTGATTTACTCTCTAAGTGGAGTCACAAACATGATATAATACAACATTTCTACACTACACAACAACTAATTGGATCAATCAGAGGAAGTTATTTTCTGGAAAAAAGTGGAATGCAGAATTTCAGGCGAAGGAAACTTAGAAGAATTAAATAGCCACCTTGAGAGCTCAAGTTATTGTTATGATTACAGATTGTATAGCACTGTCATTTCACTTTGATACATCCTACTTAACGACTATGACTCGATGTAGTTATTTAGAAAGGTTCTTTTGTTTTTCTATAGATTTTTCTTGTAAGGGGGAGAGTCTCTCATGTTTATGCATTTCTAGTAAACTATATATTAAGGAGGAGTCCTCCATAGGTGCTTCATTTATTTTGAATACAACATGATGCAAAGGGTAGAGTTGACTAACCTTAGTAGGTTGGTCAACTCATTACCCACCTTAGGATCGGAGGTAAGGTTTATGTCCCCCTCTATGTACTTTGATTTTGAATAAATGATAATCCTGGGGGTGTTGCTCAGCCCCTGACCCACCACAAGGGTCGTTCTTAAAAAAAACCACAAGCCCAAAACACCAAACCTAACTATTAAACACTAAACCGTCGATATTTAACCCCAAATCTTAAATCCCGAACCCTAACTCTAACTTAGTCCTAAATCCTAAACACTAAACCCCAAGCCCAAAATGCCAAAACCCAAACATTAAACACTAAACAAAAGATATTAAACCCTAAACCCTAAACCCTAAAAAAAAAACATAAACCCTAATGCTAACTCTAATCCTAACCCTAAACCCTAAAGTCGAAGCCCAAAACATCAAAACCCAAACATTAAACACTAAACCATGGATATTAAACCCCAAACCCTAAAATCTAAAAAAGAAGTTAAACCCTAACCCTATAACCCTAAATCATAAAGCATAAACACTAAACTCTAAATCGCAAGCCCAAAACCCCAAAACCCAAACATTAAACACTTAACCATAGATATTAAACCCCAAAATCCTAAACCATAAACCCCAAATCCTAAAACAAATAAACTAAACCTTAACCCTAATCCTAACCCTACCCTAAACCCTAAACCCCAATCCCACAATACCAAAACCAAAATATTAAACACTAAACCATACATATGAAACCCCTAATAGTAAACTTACAAAGAAAACACTAAACCCAACCCTAATCCTAAACCTAAACCCTAAAACCTAAACCCAAGCCCAAAACACCAAAACCCAAACATTAAACACTAAATTGTAGATACTAAATCCACTCTCTTAAACCAAAACCCTAACCCTAACCGAAAACCTTAAACCCTAAAGCCCAAGCCCAAAATACCAAAACCCAAACATTAAACACTAAACCATAGATATTAAACCCCAAATCCTAAACCCAAAACCCTAAATCTAAAAAAAAACAAAAACCCTAACCCTAACCCTAACGTTAACCCTAACCTTAAATCCTAAACCCAAAACCAAAAACACCAAAAGCCAAACATTAAAAATTAAACAATAGATATTAAATGCCAAATCCCAAGTCCAAAACCCTAAAACCTAAAAAAAACATAACCCTAATCCTAACCATAGACCCTAAACTCTAAACCCCAAGCCCAAAAAGCCAAAAACCAAACATAAAACACTAAATCATACATATTAAACCCCATACCCTAAAACCTAAAAAAAAACTAGACCCTAACTCTATCTGAAAACCCTAAACCCTAACCCCAAGCTAAACCGTAGATATTAAATCTGTCACGACTTGAAAGCACCCCATAGCATTTACGGCAACCCTTAGGTCAGAAAAATTGCGTAGTTGAACTTTCGGAGGTCTTGTACTAGCCATTCGCTATCATTCATTACATTAGACATGTAAAGTAGTGAGGAATTAAAAATTTTCACGACATGAACAATAATAAGGAAATATCTTTTATAAATACTAAAGAGTAATCTCGTCGTCACAAGCAATCTTAAAGGCAACTTAAGTATCTTAGGGACACAGACCTTTGCATTGAATGAAAATACATGATAAGTCATAATAGTAGAAACTAAAGAAATAGAACAATGACCTCGAATATATGAGGACATACTTAGAGCCCGTTTGGATGGGCTTAAAAAAAGTAGCTTTTAAAAAGTACTTTTGAAAGTGCTGGAACTTATTTTTAAAATAAGTAGTTATGTGTTTGGATAAAAGTGCTGAAGTTAAAAAAAAAGTTGTTGATGTGTTTGGCAAATAAGTGATGATAAACACTTTCTTAATTAAAATGTCTGAAATACCCTTAAAAGCTGTTAACATGATAAAAATTGATTGATTTAATAATAATAATAATATATAATATGTAATAATAATAATAATAATAATAATAAATAATAATAATAATAATAATAAAAGCAAAAATAAAAACAAAAATAAAAGAATTAAGGGCAAAAAGGTAAAATATTTGGTCAACTTAAAAGAGCTTTTAAGCTAAAAAAAAAGCACCACTGTTTAACTTTTGGCTTAAAATAAGTTTTTTTTTTAACTTAAAATAAGTAACTTTGAAAATTGCCAAACACTTAAATAAGTCAAAAAACAACTTTTAAGTCAGTTTGACCAGCTTTTAAGCTAATCCAAACAGGCTCTTAGTCTTGAGAGAGTCGATTCCCAAGCTTACCTTCTAGCCTTCAACTTGCCTCCAACCTATAGTTTTAAAGTATAGAAAAGTATGGGGTTAGTACAACATGCAAAAAGGGGACGTTTTAGTGGAAATAAGCTTTCATGTCAAATAAGTAACACTTTCGTGAATGTACAAGTAAAATAGAATATAGATCATCATTTAGCACATAGGATAGAACTTACATAATTTTTAACATTCAAAAATGTACATTACAGTGAACACATGTAAATATTACAGTGAACTCAATTCAAGCCAACATACGGTGAACTCACCCCTAGAAATTTCCCTAACCAAGGTTATCCTAAGATTCACTAAGGTAAAACATGAAGGAACCGCCCATACAATTCCTTCAATGCACACCCAAGTGACCCTCAAGACTACCCATTATAGACTTACTTCGTTGAGGTAATAGGTCCACATATTATAACTAAAAATTTGAGGAACATACTTGCATTTAGAATATCACATACCCAAGTGGACTTGTAAGTTACACAAGTGCAATGTGGGAATAACATCCCATACTACTACTCCAACTTTGTGCTCCTTGAGGATTCCATGAGGTTAGGTACACTACATTCATTATTCATAAACTTCATTATACAAGACATAAATTTAACATGCTTATTAACATCATACATTAAGTCACATAACTTCATTTCATTACATGATAACACATTCATACATTAAAGACAAAGACACACCAAGACTCTCCATTCAAGTGTCTACTTGTGCAATGGATAAATAGCGTCACACACCACCACTACCCTAAGTAGTACATTCTTTAGGAGACTTAGTTCATTACATTCTATTGTGGGGGATAGCTTTAACCGACATAGAACATAAGAGCTAGACATGGAATCCATACATTAACCCCTATCGGATGAGGGATCCCCACTTTCCTAGGGTAGGGTCATTCTCTTAGCCTTTACATGGATTCTCCAATAGCTACACCTATGCGGGCACATAGTTAAGGGATAAGGATATTGCTACTAAGTAACTCATTCTCTACTAACGAGGACAACTCATCTCAAGAGGTACATTGGATAGAAAATCTGAACTCACAAAGTGTAACCACCTCTTCTTAATATCCGCTCGGTGCTAAGTATAACTCCCCCACGAAGTCTTAAACATTAATTACTAAAGGATAAGGAATAACTTATTGGACACCACATCTCAACTCACGAAGGGTACCATCCCTCAACCTATCTTAGGAAGCTCTTGGGAAATAGTGATGTTGATTCTAAACATTCATCTCAACTTATGAAGAGTGTTCACCCCAAATCTCCCCCATTCAACATTCATTAACTTCATTCATTCATCCAAGTGTGTGTGTGTGTAAGCACACCTTTCATATAATCACCATCTCCATATCATTGACTCCTAAACATATTCATAACTTCATTCATCACATATCACACACTAGCATGCTTCACATAAATATATAATTCACTTAGACATAACCTCTAGCATACTTCACATAACAAACTTCATAAAGCACATTACAAGAACAACATCATTATCATCTTACTTAACATAATATGCCTTCATTGACTTATTCATAATACACATGTAAATTTACATTCATATACTTCAAGTAAACACCACCACCAAAGGTGGACCATACCACTCAAGAGTATTTCATAATAAGAGTTAAACAATATAACCAACTTACCATTTATCCAAGATTTCACCACCTATTCATAATTTATCCAACAATTCATCATAAAATAGCACTTAGGGCAGTAGCTAAAGTACATTATAACCATCAAGAAATCATAACCCTAACATTTCTAAATGATGCTCATTAAACCAATTTCATAAGCTAAAAGTTGATAAAAAGCATATACATATATTCATTGGGGTTTTGACATTAAAATCATCATTTAATACTAAAAACAACTCATCTTAATCATTAAAACGTTTTCATACAAAGACCCATACTTAGAGTAAAGGAATAAAGAAGTTTGAAGTTTGAAACCCTTTTTGAAATCCCTTTGAAGTGGATCCTTGAACGAAAGAAACTTCAAAGATGATACCATACCTCAATGAGAAGGAATCCCCTAATTTTTTTTTTATGAAGAAAACGTCCACAACCAGCCCTCCAAGCCCTTTCTTGAGTTCTAGCTTCCATGGAGTTTTGAGAGTCTTTCTTGAGGAAGGGGTTACGGGTTTCTGAAAATGAAGTCAAAAATTAGGTCTTAGTGTTCGAACCCTCTTAATATACCTAAAAGATCCTAAAATAATCATCCATGGTTCATAAAAGAATTGGGATGAATTTACCAAAAACTCCAAGCCTTGGCAGATTTTTAGCAACTTTTGCAGGCACCACCTACGCCCCCTTAGTGATGGACCATCGCCCAGTCGACGCCCCTTTGATGGGGTCCGTCGATTGGGTCTGAGCCACCATCTTTAGCAGACCTTGCAAGGACAATCAACGCCCAAGTTCGACGGGCCGTGTCTGACCAACGGTCCATCCCTTGTGGCCGTCATTGGTCACTTCTTGGCAACATCCTGCCAAAGAGATGGGGTCCTCTTCTAGGGCCCCTCGTGGGTCCTAGGTGGAGTCGTACCCGGATGGTGAAACCATAAACATGGTCATATAGGTCTTAGGATCATCCCACATCAATTTCAACTAAAACGAACACGTAAAACTTTCCAAAACACATAGGGACACACAAGCACTTTGTAAGGCATATCTTCCGAACATCGTGGACATTCTTGGACATTTGACCTCTGAACATCACCAAACTTTAGACAATGCCTCAAAAAATCATTATTAACCATTATAGCATAAAATTAACTCATGAGACACATGCCAAACTGTATTTCAACCTAGTTCATTTTAGGGACGTTACAAAACCACAAGTCCTAAACTCCAAACCTTAAAACCGAAAAAGAAAAGCCTAAACACTAACCCTAACCCTAACCCTAAACCCTAAACACTAAAACCCAAGCCCAAAAAAATCAAAACTCAAACATTAAACACTAAACCATATATAATTAAACCTCAAATCCTAACACCCAAACACCTAAAACCTACAAATAAACCTAAACCCTAACCCTAAACTCTAAACCCCAAGTCCAAAACACCAAAACCAACTAATAAAAACTAGACCAAAGATATTAAACCCCAAGTCCTAAACCACAAACCCTAGAACATAAATTAAAAAAACTAAACCCAAACCCTAACCTTAACCCTATCCCTATCTCTAAACCCTAAACCCTAGAAAAAGGGGTGGGAGCTTCTAGGAAGGGTAAGAAAAATAGTAACATTAAACAATAAATGTAGATATAAAACCCCAAATCCTAAACCCCAAACCCTAAAGCGTAAAAATAACCTAACCCTTAACCCTAACCCTAATCCCGAATCCCTAAACCCCAAGCCCAAAATACCAAAATCCAAACAATAAACACTAAACCATATATATATAAAACCTAAAATCCTAAACCCTAAAACCTAAAAAAAAAACTAAACCCTAACCTTAAACCTTGAACCCCAATCCCAAAAAAATAAAACCCAAACATTAAACACTAAATCATAGATATTAATCCCCAAATCCTAAACCCCAAAGCCTAAAACCTAAAAAAACCTAAACCCTAACCCTAACCATAACCATAACACTAAATCCTAAATCATAAACCCTAAACTCTTAACCACAAGCCAAAAACACCATAACTCAAACATTAAATACTAAACTATAGATATTAAACTAACTTTTCTAATAAAATCATTTATAAAATCATGAGTACTACAAGGGTAGGAGTATATCTGAAAACATTATGTTAGCTCAAGAGATTATTCATGATATTAAACAACCTAATGAAGGAGATAATGTGGTCATTAAGTTAGATATGGTCAAAGCTTATGATAGAGTTTCTTGGGCCTACACTTGCTTAGTTCTAAGGAAGATGGGGTTTGGAGAAATCTTCATTGATAGGGTGTAGAGGATTATGAGTAACAATTGGTATTTTATTGTGATTAATGGTATAAGACATGGGTTTTTTCATTCCACTAGAGGTCTTAAATAGGGTAATCCCTTGTCTCCAGCCTTATTTATCTTAGGTGTTGAAGTGTTATCAAGACCGGTTAATCTGCTCTATCATCATCCATTGTATAAGAATTTCCATACGGAGACTAGAAAACCTCAAATTATTCATTTAAGCTTTGCTGATGACATTATTATATTTTTTTCTACTAACAGAATTTCATTACAGTTAATTATGAAGACCATTACTCCTTATGAAACAGTGTCTGATCAGTTGTTAAACAACGATAAAAGTTATTTTATGGTTAGTACAAACACTGCTGTGGATATTATTGATTTTATTAAGGAGAAAACTGGTTTTACAAAGAAAGGTTGGCCTATTATGTACTTAGATTGTCCATTATATATTGGTCGACAAAGAATCATATATTATTATGATTTAGTTGACAAAGTAATTAAGAGAATAATAGGTTGGCAATCTAAAATATTGAGTTTTGGAGGTAATATTACCTTAGTGAAACATGTATTACAATCTATTACTATTCACAATTTTGCTGCTATATCCCCTCCCAAGACTACCTTAGAAGTATTATGGCTGATTTTTTGAGGGGGAATGATAGGGAAAAGAAAAAACACCATTGGGCATATTGGGAAACTCTTGGATACCCTACTAAGGAGGGAGGTATAGGGGTAAGACTTTTGGAAGATATTTGTATGGCTTTTAAATATAAACAATGGTGGGAATTTAGGACAAAACATTCTCTTTGGGGGCAATTTTTAAAATCCAAATACTGTCAAAGGGCTAATCTTGTGTCTAAGAAATATGATACATGTCAGTCTTTGGTTTGGATATATCTTACTAGGAATAGACATAATGTAGAATCATAGATTAGCTGGACTATTCAATCGGGCCATGTAGTTTTTGGTGGGACAATTGGCTTGGAGATGGAGCTCAAGCTAATTACTGTGAGAATATTTCTAGTTTGAACAATATTCAAGTCTCATATTTTCTCGAAGATGGTAAGTGGAAGGAGAGGGATATTAGACAACATGATCCTCCTCTGTTACTTCATATTATTCTTAATATCAATATTCAATACAATGAAGGCATACCTGATTCTGCTCATTTGATCTCAGATATGAATGGTAACTTTTCAATTGCTACTGCCTGGGAGTCTATTAGGAAAAAACATAATACAAATGCTATCAACGATTTTGTTTGTCATAAAAATTTACCTTTCAAAGTTTCTTTCTTTATTTAGAGATTTTTAGGGGTAAACTTCCTACTAAAGAACAACTTGTTACTTTTGGAAAATAGGTAGTTGACTGTTATTGTTGTCACAGGCGAGGTAAGGATGACATTGACCATATTTTGGTGAATGGCAATCTTGCCAATTACGTGTGGAAGTATCATACATCACTAGTGGGAGTACATCATTCCTACAGAAATTTGAGGAGTGTGCTAATGCATTAGAGAAGTTTACAATTTCATAATGATGTATCAAAAATTTTGTTTTGAAATTTTCCTAATTGTATTTCTTGGAACTTGTGGAAGAACAGGTATGCTGTGAAATATGGGGGCAAGAGATCCAGCTTACATAGAGTACAATATGACATATTTAGAGATATGATACAACTGCTAACAACAGGTTTTTCTAATATACAATGGCCACCTACCTAGGATAGGCTGATCAGCTTAATCGATCACTGCCAACACCAGTTTAAGGTGTTTAAGGTATGTTGGGTAAAGCCTGCTATAGGCATATCCAAATTGAATATGGATGGCAGCGCTATGAATAATACAGGTAATATAGGAGGGGGTTGAATTTTACAAGATTATCAAGGTAAATTGATCTATGCTTTTTCTACTCCTCTTGGTTTTGGTTCTAACAATGTTGCAGAGATTAAGACAACCTTGTATGGCATCAATTAGTGTCAACAACATGGATACAAACATCTTATTTTGGAGGTAGATTCCGAGCTATTGTGTAAATGGATTAACAACATAAGCTGCATCCTATGGAGAAGCAAACAAGATGTTCAAGATATACAATTAATAGGCAGAAAATTGGAAAGGTTTTACTAAAGGCACGTCTATAGGGATGCTAATGTTACTGTTGACTTAGTCTCTAAATGGAGTCACAAACATAATATAATACAACATTTCTACACTCCACAACAACTAATTGGATCGATCAGAGGAAGCTATTTTCTGGAAAAAATTGGAATGCAGAATTTCAGGCGAAGGAAACTTAGAAGAATTAAACAGCCACCTTGAGATCATTGTTGCTATATGATTACACTGTTTAAGTGTGTAATTACTTCATTACTTTGAAACTTATTTAAATTTACTATGACTTATAGAGGTTTGTCTTATATAGGTATAGAAGGTTTAGAATAAGTCTAGTTTTTCTTTTAGATTTCTCTTTGTAAGGGGATAGTCTCCCTTATTTATTGTATTTTAGAATATTATTTTAGAATACAAACACAATGTAAGGGTTAATTGACTAACCTTAGTAGGTAGGTCAAATTAACCCATCATAGGTTACAGGTAAGGTATATCCCCCCTCTTTGTACATTTTATTTGTGAAATGGTAAGGCCTGAGGGTGTTGCTTAGCCCCTGACCCACCACAAGGGTCGTTCCAATAAAAAAAACACCAAAACCCAAAAATTAAATACTAAACCGTAGATATTTGTCTAAGGTCTATAACACGGTTTGAAGGTCAATAAAAATGTATAAAAGTAATTTAGGAAGTTTTAGAGTCAAAACGTCAGGGAACGTCCACGACGTCTGGAGACGAGTGCAAAAGGTACTAGTGTACCTTAGCCTATTTGACGAGGTTTTACGAGTCAGAATTTGATGAGATTTGGTGGTAAGGTGTCTAACATGTATTAGAGTTAGTTTAGGGTCAAAACGTCCGAGTACGACTCTCCAAGGACTAACCAAAGGGTCCTTGAGGAGGACCCTTCCGATTTGGCTAAAGCTATCTTGAGACAATAGCCATAGACGAGGTGCAGGTGACGACGCATAAGTCAATTGACGGGGCGTTGATTCCTCCGCTGGTGAAGATTTGGACATTTTGGCAAGTCTCTGACCAAATGACGCACCTGCTGGACGGTTGGTCCAAAGGCCCGTCGACTGACCTATGGCCCGTAGGTCGGGGTCTCGTAGGTCAGGCCTGCGATTTTGTGGTGAGTTTTAAGTTACTTCATTTAATTAATTGGTTCGTTAGTTAATTATTTAGGGGTTAGGGGAGGTATAATTAAGTTAGTTAATGACTTATATAAAGACCTAAGTGTCACATTCGGAGGCCCCCCAGATGCGATCGGTGTCGGCGTCCTCTTAGAGGACTCAGACAAGCCCTTAGCGTTCGTCATAACATGTCATCAGTTAAAGTTTGCGGAAAAATCAAAAAACAACTTTCATACTTATGTACATATTGAAGTATACTTAGAACTCACACATAGAAGCTTACTTAGGCTTTACTAGTAGCAACATGTTAACATACATACGTTATTCTAAAACTTGTCTCGCATAAAAACCAACTAAAGAGTATAAGTTGAACTTAGTCAATAAAATTTCAAGATGCCATATAGGCCTTACTACAATAGAATTCAAAGAACATAAAACTGAATAAAGAGAATTCTTAAAAACTACTAAAGTCTTCATATAAGATAGCATCCCCGAAGATGAGGACCTACCAACACTTGGAGAAAGAGTTCCAAGCTTCTTCAATTGACCTTCTTAATCTTCAACGGCCGGACCCTACAATTGTAGTAATGTAAAGTAAGGCGTTAGTACGCCATATGTACTAAGTATGGGTATATGTACATAAACATTTATGAAAATGCATGAAAAGGGCCATTTCTTTGGAATTATGCTAAGTCATTCGAAAACCTTTAGTGCACATACAATAGAGCATATACAAGATAAGGATCACAATCAACATAACACATGGTAATAGTCAAAGACATAATATCATAAAGTCATATTAACATTTCATATTCAATAGTGCATATCAACTGAACATGCGAAACAATTACCAATGATCTCATCCCAAGCCTGCAAGTGCAATAATAATGTCAATCCCCATAACCCCACATAACCAAGTAAACAAGATAGGAGATCATAAGTAAAGCTTTGCTTCATACAACTTATATCATGAGTAGTCATCACCACATATAACAATATAGACCAATAACATGTTCATCAAGATAGCCAACATCATATAAGAGTAACATCAGATATCATAAGCATTGTACATTTCATATCATCTTATTACATAAGAACAATCTTCTAGGACTCCCATTACAGTCAACTTCTGCAATGACTAGGTAGAGTCTCATACCACCATCACCTTAACCGACATTAGACCATGTGAGCTAAACATGGAATCTGGTGTCATGAAACCCCACACCGAAAGAAAGTGGTATACCAGCCAATGTAGAACCAAACATGATATAGCTTTCTAGGTGGATCCACTAGATAGTATCCTATGGTTGCAACATAGTTCAAGAACTAGGAGATATATTAGACACCCATAGTTCCACATTACATGGCAGTTTCTATCTCATGAGAGTTATGGTGAACCTACCTTCCATCTAGGGAAGGGACACCTCACATATCTAGTCCATCGGTGCTAAGCTTAAGTCCCTTTGTGAATAACCTTTAAGTCATCATTATTCTTAAATCTTATAATAAGCCATATGAGCTTAAGTCCTTGTATAAACATGATCATAAAATCTTTAGGTTTAGATGAGAATTTCCTTTCATCGTAACCCTTCATTTGTGATATTAACATATTATAATCATAGTGTGCAAGGTATACAAGATAAACATCATCATTTGCATTATCATATCCTTATAATTATCTCACATTTAACATATTCATAGACCAACATATATACGTAGCATAATCATACATACTTCAGTAGCATTGTAACATCATTTATAGGCTAATATAAACATCATGGAGTAATCATGACTTTAGAAGACTTACCTCTTGCTTCCAACAACCTTTATCAAGAACTT
The DNA here is from genome assembly GCA_016801875.1 of Solanum sitiens. NCBI lineage: Eukaryota > Viridiplantae > Streptophyta > Magnoliopsida > Solanales > Solanaceae > Solanum > Solanum sitiens. The sequence goes on along the minus strand of JABWTJ010000526.1, from coordinate 450,404 downwards.
ATGTTCAATATACAACAATCATCCAACAACGTAGTGAAATACTCAATAACATAATCAATACCAACTCTTCAAGTCATAGACAAGACCAATTCGTAATTAGGGATAATGAAAAGGATCATTAAGGAGTTCATTCATGACATACTTCCAATCCCAACGTTTTAATATTATCAAGTAGTAGATATAACCCAATCAAGACCATTATTTAAAGAGGGAACATGCTTCACACGAAAATCAAACATTACCAATCAATTATCCAACATTACATACTTAATTAACCATAGAAAATAGATATTATTCATCATTAGTCATAAATCTAGAGTTAGGAAGAAAATCCATTTTGTAGAGTAAAAACCCTAGAAGTTGAATTCTTGAAAACCATATTTGAAAGGACCTCTTGGAGAAAGGAATCCAAAAAGTGAAAAACCCATACCTTATTGATTAATAATCCACGAATTTGGATTGAAAAACTTGAAGTCTTCATCTTCTTCCTAATGTTTTTCTTGTTCTTCAATGGAGTTTGGAAAAGAGAGCATTGTTGAGAGAGATGGGAGGAATTCGTTTGATATGATTTGAAGTGTGTAAAAGTGATCTAAAACTAACCTAAAATCATTATAAAGTCGTCCCATATAATACCCAAAACACCTTTCACTTAAATGGGTCTTTTTGTGAATTTAAATTACCTAATATACAACTTTAACGAATCTCGGAAGTGGCTACGCGTAGCGGGGTCAATTCCAATTATTTTTTCTGAATTTTTGGTCGACGCAGTGACCCTAGTGTCAGATCCACATCGTGAGGCTAACACCCAATTTTTAATTTCGAAAATTGCTTGAGGCAGTAGGCCTCGTGTGGGCTGCGCGTCGCGTAGCAGCCCCTCAAAATCTGCTTGCCCATGTTGGGGTCCTCCTGAAAGACCCTTTGGGTGGTCCTTGGTGTATCGTTATCGGACGTTTGGACCCTTTGTATTAAATATTACCTATTTAAAGTCTTTTAAAAAGTTTTGGACTTCATTTGACACTCCCAAACCTTCACCAAACATAGGGACGTCAACTAGTTCAATTTAGCTTGTTTCCGGACGTCAAGGTCTTTATTTATCGTTTTGGCTCTAAACTTTTCCAAATGAGTTTATTACATTAATATAGGTCTGGAAAAACTATGTTAACTATTATTCAATAGTCTATGCTCTAGTCCAAGTTATGGAACTTCCGGAGTGTTACATTATCCCCCCTTAGGAACATTCGTCCCCGAATGACACTAAAATATTTTGGGGTAAGGATAGACTCAATACTAGCAACCCAACCAATAACAACATAAAATCATAAAGAGTCACAACTCATAGGAGTACTTCACAACTCCCTTCAGCACATACTACAACATTACACATAGCAACTCAATTCATCATGCACAACATGTAAGAGCTTCAACATTTCATAACACATAATGAGGAACTAACTTCTCATTACTAACATGAGCTCAAAATACACCAAAGATTTACCATGCTATCATTCTTCTCAAGACAACAACAAAACAACAAAATCTCAAGAAGACACATGCATACACATTTCATATAAGTGCAAGAATAAAGTATAAAGGCATTTTCAAAAAACTCAAATTTGTACAACTTTTACCAAAACATGAACTTATTTAGAAAGCAAGTCAATTTAATATTTATTCATAAATTTCTTTATTAAGAGGAATGTCTAACCTCAAGGAGTAAAAAGATGAGGGTAGCGGGACTTCATGTCGGCTTCGTCCTCCCATGTTGTAGACTCAACAAGATGGTTCCTCCATGGAATTATTACGGAGGCGACCTCTTTGTTCCTCAACTTCTTGACTTGGCGATCTAGGATTTCAATCGGAAGCTCTTCATAAGAGAGGTTATCATCCACCCCTAAACCTTCAATAGGCAAAATGGACACCGGGTTGCCTATGCATTTCTTGAGCATAGAAACATGAAACACCGGATGAACTGAAGCTAGTTCATTAGGTAGTTTCAGCTCATATGCAATTTTTCCAACCCATTGTAGAACCTCATAAGGACCAACATATCGGGGACTTAACTTCCCCTTTCTACCGAATATCATCACCTCTTTCATAGGTTAAATCTTCAGATAGACATGATCACCTATTTCAAACTCAAGGTCTCTTCTTCTATTGTCGACATAAGACTTTTGCGGACTATAGGCTGTTTTCAATCTATCTCTTATGATTCAAACTTTCTCTATAGCCTCATAAATAAGCTCGGGACCAAAGAGTGAGGACTCACCAACCTTAAGCCATCCAACCGGAGACCTACATATTCTACCATAAAGAGCTTCAAAAGGTGCCATGGAGATGCTCGGATGATAACTATTGTTGTAGGAGAACTCAATCAAAGGTATATGATCATCCCAACTTCGTTTGAATCAATAACACAGGCTCTTAACATATATTCAAGGTTCTGAATGGTACGTTCTGCTTGGACATCCATATAAGGATGAAAACCGGTGCTAAGTTTCACTTGAGTACCTAAACCCTTTGAAAAAGCCTTCCAAAAACAAGAAGAGAATTGGGCACCTCTATCCGAAATGATGGACAAAGGAATCCCATGAAGACTCACAATCTCATTAATGTATATTCTTGAATAATCTTCAGCGGTATAAGTAGATTTAATGGGAATAAAGTGGGCAAATTTGGTCAACCTATCCATAATAACCCATACTCAATCATTTTACCTCCTGGTTCGAGGCAAACCAATAACAAAATCCTTGTTGATGGCTTCCCACTTCCATGTATGAACATCCATGATTTGGGTTAAACCACCCAGTTTCAGATGCTCAGCTTTAACCTGTTGGCAATTTGGACACTTAGCAACAACCTCTGCTATGTCCCTTTTTAAACCAACCCACCAATAGACCTCTCTAAAGTCATGATACATTTTGGTGGCACCCGGATGTATAGAATAATGAGAACCATGGAGTTCTTCTAGAATTTGATTTCTCAAATCCTCATCATCCGGTACACATAATCTCCCTTGGTACCTAAGAACACCCCCCCCCCTTGCGAGGATGACATATTAATCTTACTAAGTACCGATTCATTCAAATCCATCAATAGAGGATCAAGGTGTTGCTTAGACTTCACCTCAACCACTAATGATGAGTCAGAGTTATGATGGACCATAAAACCACCATTTGGAGAATCTTCTAACCGAACACCTAAAGGAGCCAGCTTATGAACATCTTTCACAAGTTCTTTCTTATCTTGTTCCACATGAGACACACTGCCTATAGTCATACGACTCAAAGCATCCGCAACCACATTGGCCTTGCCAGGGTGGTAATGACACTCATGTTATAATCCTTCAAAAGTTCTAACCTTCTTCTCTGTCAAAGATTCAACTCCTTTTGTGTAAACACATATCAAAGACTTTTATGGTCAGTAAACACATCAACATGCACACAATACAAGTAATGTCTCCATATTTCTAAGGCAAAAACAACAGCTTCTAACTCAAGGTCATGAGTCAGATAGTTCTTCTCATGAACTTTGAGTTGCCTAGAAGAATAAGCTATCACCTTGACATGTTACATGATAACACATCCCAAGACCACTCTGGAAGCATTGCAATACACTACAAAGCCTTCATTATCCTCCGGTAAGGTCAACACTGGGGCGGATGACCCAAGAAACTTCTTATGTTGGTGGGATTCAAAGGTATAGGCCAATTTTTGACCGCATTAATCTTTTTCGGATCAACCTTTACACCCTTACCAGAGATAACATGGTCAAGAAAAGCAACTGACCTCAACCAAAATTCACACTTACTAAATTTGGCATAAAGCTGTGTTCTTTGAGGACTTGCAAGGCCAACCTCAAGTGACTCTCATGCTCATTTTCATTCTTGGAGTATATCAAAATATCATCAATGAACACAATTACAAATGAGTCAAGGTAATCTCAGGAAACTCTATTCATTAGATCAATAAATTCCGCCAGGACATTTGTTAACCAAAATGACATAACTAAAAATTCATAGTGACATATCTAGTTCAGAAAGCTATTTTGGGAACATCTTCACCTCTCACCCTAATCTTGTGATATCCCGACCTTAAGTCAATCTTGAAAAAGTAGCTAGCACCTTGGAGTTGATCAAATAGATCATCAATCCGAGGGAGAGGATACTTGTTCGTTATTGTGACCTTATTGAGTTGGCGATAATCAATGCACATTCTAAGAGACCCATCCTTCTTCATAACAAACAAGACCGGAGCACCCCATGGAGAAATACTATGATGAATAAAACTCTTGTCTAGTAAATTTTAAGTTTGATCTTAAACTCTTTCTATTCATCCGGAGCCATCCTATATGGAGGAATAGAAATGGGATTCGTATCCGGTAACAAATCAATGCCAAACTCAATATCCCGTTCGTGAGGAATTCCTGGAAGGTCATTACGAAAAACCTCTGGATATTCCCTTACTACGCGGACTGACTCAATAGAAGGAGTTTCACATTCTAGGTCCTTAACCCTCACCACATGGTATAAACAACCCTTGCCTATCATCCTACAAGTCTTAAAGTAAGAAATAATTTGACTCCATGACATACAATTTCCCCCCTTCCACTCTAGAATGGGTTCATTTGGAAATTGAAACTTCACTACCCTTGTTCTACAATCTATAGAAGCAAAACATTCATGAAGCCAATCCATACCCAAGATGATATCAAAATCAAACATGTCAAGTTCTATCAAATCAACATGAGTAACTCTATTGGGAAGCATTACAGGACATTTCCTATAGACTCTTTTTGAAACCACAGAGTCACCCATTGGGGTACAAACCGAAAAGGGTTCAATAAAAACATTGGGAAGTACATCAAACTTCCTAGCTACAAAAGGTGTAACAAAAGAAAGGGTAGCACCTGGGTCAATCAAAGAATAAAAATTAACAGAAAAGACTTGTAACGTACGAGTCACAACATCAGGAGAGCTCTCTTGTAACATACTAGCCTTGAGTGCATATAAATAGTTCCTTTTTGGAACTTCAGAGTTAGGACCACTTGATTGAGATTGACTATTCCCCTTTACTTGACTTCTCACATTAGGATAATATTTCACCATATGACCACCTTTGCCACAACCATAGCAACTATTAGTCCCAAACAAGGCATTCAACCACATGTTTCTTACCACACTTACCACAAGTTGCACTTTCTTTTGGTTGATCAACATTTTTCCCCTTTTGAGGTTTAGGATTAGTTACTCTATCATTGCGATTCTTGGAGAAATTTGAAGGGACTTGGTTTGAAAAAATCTTCTTGAACTTAGGCTTGTCTTGAACATCACGCCTACTCTTAGAAGAACTACTTTCAAAAGACCTTGCCTTCTTAGCTTCTTTGTTCCTCTTCATTACATGACTTTCCTCTACTTATTGTGCATTAACCATCAACCTGGAAAGATACATATTTTTATGAAGCATGGCTGCACGACATTCTTCTTCAAGCTCTTCGGACACGCCCGTTATATAATGGCTCATTTCATCCCTAGCATTACAAACCAAAGAAGAAGCATATTTGGATAGCTTAATGAACTTTAAGGAGTATTCCTCAACACTCATACCTCCTTGACGAAGATTGATGAATTCCTATACCTTAGCTTCTCTTTGCTCCCTTAGGAAGAATCTGTCAAGAAAGACCTTTTTGAAGATCTCCCAAGTCACGAGACCACCACCTAAAGCATTACTATCCTTTCACTGATTGTACCATGTCTGAGCCACGTCCTTGAGTTGATAGGAAGCAAGCTCAGCCTTCTCAGTATTACTCACCCCCATAGCAAATAAGATCTTATAGACCTCATCAAGTAAATCTTGGGGGTTTTCATCAACTTTTGATCCAAGGAAAATAGGAAGATTCATCCTCGTGAAATCTCTCAGACGGCTAGCCATACTAATAACATGTTGATTCTCTTGAGGAACAACCTCTCTGTTAGCTTGTGCCGTAATGGCTTGAGCTTGAGTGGTGATGTCTTGGTCCATTTGGAATAGGGCTTCCCTCACCTCACCATCGGTCATGGCCGGAGGATCGACCGGAACTTGACCATTCGCATCAGCTTGCACTTGAGGAGGAACTGATTGCCTTGGGGAGTAGCTCCCGCATTCGCAACCTCCTCTCCTACTCTTATCGCGGATGTCCTTCTTGTGTTCATCACCTATAACCACAAGAAAAGGATTAGATGCTAAAGGACACATAGTGTCAAAACTCTAGAGGTACGACATAGGATTACCAAGAAAAGAGAATTTTCCTAATCATCACTTAGCCTTTCATCCACAATTGTGGCATGCTTCAAAATCATGAACAAGACACTAGGTAATGTAGTTTTGTGAGACATTGATCCTAAATATATTCAACCTCATGCTCTAATACTAAGTTTGTCAAATCTAGAGAGCACCCCCAGATGCGACCGGTGTCGTCGTCCTCTCAGAGGACGTCGTCCTCTCAGAGGACTCAAACAAGCCCTTAGCGTTCGTCATAAAATGTCATCAGTTAAAATTTATGGAAAAATTAAAAGCTTTCATAATTATGCATGTAGATATTGAGCTATACTTAGACCTATCACATAGAAGATTACTTAGGGTTTACTTGTAGCAACATGTTAACATACATATGTTATTCTAAAACTTGTCTCACATAAAAACCATCTAAAGAGTATAAGTTGAACTTAGTCAATAATATGTCAAGATTCCATATATAAGCCTTAATACAATAGAATCCAAAGAACATAAAACGAAATAAAGAGAATTCTTAAAAACTACTAAAGTCTTCATAAGCTAGAATAGCGAAAAGATAGCATCCCCGAACATGAGGACCAACCAACACTTGGAGAAAGAGTTCCAAGCTTCTTCAATTGACCTTCTTAATCTTCAAAGGCCGGACCCTACATTTGTAGTAATACAAAGTAAGGGGTTAGTATGCCACATGTACTAAGTATGGGTATATGCACTTAAACATTTATGGACATGCATGAAAATGGTCATTTCTTTGGAAATCATGCTAAGTTATACAATAGACCATATACAGGATAAGGATCACAATCAACATAACACATGGTCCTAGTCAAAGACATAATATCATAAACTCATATTAACATTTCATATTCAATAGTGAATATAAACGTAACATGCAAAACACTTACCAATGATCTCATCCCAAGCCTACAAGTGCAATGATCATGTGAAGCCCCATTACCCCACCTAACCAAGTATACAATATAGCAGACCATAAGTAAAACTTTGCTTCATACAACTTATATCATGAGTAGTCATCACCACATATAACAATATAGAACAATAACATGTTCAAATGCATAGCCAACATCATATAAGAGTAACATCATATATCATAAGCATTGTACATTTCATATCATCTTATTACATCAGAACAATCTTCTAGGACTTCCATTAGAGTCAACTTGTGCAATGTCCATGTAGAGTCCCATACCTCTACTTATACTAAGTAATATCCTCAAGCTACCCTAGCCAATGTTCCTTTACTTGTCTTTCATTTTTATTGAGGGAACAATAACCTTAACCGACATTAGACCATGTGAGCTAAATATTGCATCTGGTGTCATGAAACCCCACACAAAAAGAAGGTGGTCTACCGGTCAAAGTAGAATCAAAGATGACGTAGCTTTCTAGGTGGATCCACTAGCTAGTATCATTGGTGGCAACATAGTTCAAGAACTAGGAGATATATTAGAGACCCATAGTTCCACATTACATGGCAGCCTCTATCTCATGAGAGTTATTGTGAACCTACCTTCCAACTAGGGAAGGGACACCTCTCATATCTAGTCCATCAGTGCTTAGCTTAATCCCCTTTGTAAATAACCTTTAAGTCATCATTTATTCATAAATCTTATCATAAGTCATAGGAGCTTAACTCCTCGAATAAACATGATCATAAGCTCTTTAGGTTGAGATGAGAATTTCCTTTCATCATAACCCCTCATTTGTGAGATTAACATATTATAATCATAGTGTACAAGGCCTACAAGATAAACAACATCACTTGCATTATCATATTCTTTTTATGATCTCACATTTAACATATTCATAGCCCAACATATATACATAACATTATCATACATACTTAAATAGCACTGTAACATGATTTATAGCTAACATAAACATTATGGAGTAATCACGACTTTAGAAGACTTACCTCTTGCTTCCAACAACCTTTATCAAGAACTTATGTTCAATATAAAACATCATCCAACAATATAGTGAAATACTCAATAACATAATTAATACCAACTTTTCAAGTCATAGACAAGTCCAATTCGTAATTCGGGATAAGGGAAAGGATCATTAAGGAGTTCATTCATGATATAGTTCCAATCCCAACATTTTCATGTTATCAAGTAGTACATATAACCCAATCAAGACCATTATTTAGAGAGGGAACATGCTTTACACGAAAACCAAACATTACCAATCAATTACCCAACATCAAACACTTAATTAACCAAAGAAAATCGATATTATTCATCATTAGTCATATATCTAGAGTTAGGAAGAAATCCCATTTTGTAGAGTAAAATCCCTAGAAGTTAATTCTTGAAAACCATCTTTGAAAGGATCTCTTGGGGAAATGGATCCCAAGAGTGAAAATCCCATATCTTATTAACGAATAATCCACAAATTTTGATTGAAAAACTTGAAGCCTTCTTCTTCTTCCTTTGGCCAGTGACTCCACCTCTTTTCGGTGTGGGGGAGACACCGGATTTCATGATGCTCACATGATCTATGTCGGTTAAGGTTGAAGTTCCTTAAAGTATGAAAGATAATGAAATGAACGATACCGAAGGTGTTTGTGCAAGACAATCAGGAGGTGAAACCAGATTCAAGTAATGACATTAGGTCATTCTTGGTCATTGCACTTCATGATCCCGATGAGAGTCTTAAACTTCATCCTAAGTATAGCTGATGTTTACATCAGCCTACGAATGAATGAAATGAATAATGTGAAGTACGAATGAACGAATGAAGCAGACTCTGTGTTTGCTAAAGAAGGCCCTCGGGTTGAGGTCCCATATGTTGGGCCCTCACTTGAGATGTCTTAATGCTACATCCACGATTCCAAGGTCTCGTGGACATGAAATATATAATATATAAATCATGAAATGTATGTTATGTGAACCTATGTGTGTATGATGTGTGACATATTCGTGGTATGACCTTTCTATTACGAATTAGGCAAGTCCAGAGACTTGATCTCCTAAGAAATCATATTGATTAGGAAGAGTCATGTCTTATAATGACTTCTTATATGATGCCAATAAAGGTAAGTAGAAACATAACGTTAACTAAATAACCCATAACTTCCCTAACATGAAAGTAATGAAATCAATGACATGATCAACAGAGAATGGCTTATGAAATTTAATGAATATATAGTGTAAAGAATGACTCACTATAAGGTATGGAAAATCATTCCTTAGTCCTTGGATTACTTACATCGATTCATTGTAGGTATGGGACTACAATGAATCATTGAACTTGTAAGTAAAACATAGGACCAAAGGAATTATTGAACTACACAAGAAGAAGAAGAAAAAGACTGAAAAATAAACTAAGTCCCAAGGAAAGAGCTCTCGGGTTTGGAGGATCAAAATTTCCAATCTTCGCTCGAGCAGTTCTAAAATTATATTCATGATCTAATGGCTTGTAATCATATAGAAAATTAGTTGTGTGCTTTGAATGCATTAAAATACATCATATTCATACCACAATTCACAACTAACGAATTAGGAAAGTCTAATGACTAGACTTTCCAGAAATGGCATGTTGCTTAGGAAAGCTTTCATTGATCATGCATAGCTTTATGTGTATGTGTGCATAAGCCCATACTTAGTACAAGTGGTGTACTAACCCCCTACTACTTACTATTTTTATAGGTGCAGGTCAGAGGATAGGTTGACGACACTTGCAGCAGTTTGGAATTCAGCGTTTCTCCAAACCATTTGGTAGATTCTCTTGATTTTGAGGATGCTACAGTCTTATTCTAGATTTAGATATAGACATAGCTAGTGGATGTTGTCCCTAGCATTTCTTTCACATTTCATTTCGAACCTTTTGATGTAAGGCCATTTTGGCAAATTAATATATTCTATTCATCGTTTGTTTTGAAATGTTCTTGATATTAGATGGTTGTCTATTGATGTTGAGCTTAGTATATAATGTTTAATACGTAATGACTATATAAAGTCTAAGAAAACTTCATACGTATAAAAAGTTTTAAATTTTCCGCAAATTTAACTAGATGAATGTGATGAGTGCAAGATGAGGCTTGTCTGCGACCTCTGAGGTGGCGATTCGGATTCAAGAATCCGGGTTAGTACATTTAGGGAATAGGTGGTGGTTAATTAAGTTAGTTAAGTCACTATATAAACTACCCTAAGCCTAAAACCTCACTAAACTCTCATGATTACCAAAAGCGAATTGCTCTGCCTTCTCTCTTATTTCTCTCTCCCAAAGAATCTCCATATAAAACCAAGCAAAGGAGGATTATATGGCTGAAAAATATCAAGTTTTCTCCATCAATCTTCAACAAAAAGTAAGGTATGGCATTCATTTCACCTTTTGGATCTCTTTCCCCTAAGGGTTCCTCCAAGTTGATTTCAAAAATATGAAATTCAAGTGGGTTTTCTTCCAATAGGAAATTGATGTTATGAATTGCTTTGTTTATAATTCCATTTAATTATTATGAGTATATTAACATGTATTATGATTCCATTGTACTACTTCTTGATGCATTGACCCAGTTTGTGGAAATATGACCTTTTTCCCTTAACCCAAGGTTGTGATCTTGAATTGAATTATCTAGTATTGATACAATTGGCTTGGTTAATGTGTGAATTACTATTGTATGTTTTTATTATTACAAGTCATAAGTAGATTGTGATATGTTGTAATCCAATTATTCTATTTCTTGAGTAATTAACCTAGGTTGTGAAATAGATCATGAATTTGACCTAAGTCTCTAACTGTAGGCTATGAACTAGTGATGAATTATTGTGTAGTGATTCAATTGACTTTATTATTATGTTGGTTATTATTGTGTGATGATATTACACCCATTGTTGGGTTGAATTGAATTGTTGATGGTAATACCTTGATGATGGCTTGTGAAGGAGATTGGGGTAAGTCTTGTGATCTCAATTCTTTACTTTAATTATGACTACTTGTTATTAAGTGATGAAGTTGTATTGAAATATACCTTATGTTAAAATTTATAGGGTTGGTATGATGTTCAATTGGAATGTCTTGAACTATGGTTTGTGATTTTTTGGCTAAGATGTAAAAGTTATAAGGATGGTGATAACTTACCAATGTGCCTTATTATGATGTGACTATGTAAATGTTCTAACCTCACATGTATGAATTGTAAATGAAATTGACAACACTCATGCAATTCTTATTGAGATATGATGATGATTATAGAAAGGATAGGCCCTATGACCTACATTAAGCTACGATGATTAATAAAGGCATTAAAGACATTTAAAAAGGGACTCTAGCTTAGCACCAAGTGAACTAGAGTGAGGAGTGTCCCTTCCCATACATGGAATATAGGATAACTGATGTACTAATGAGATTGAAGACTATAATGCATCTAGCATAAGAAGGGTCCCAACTATATCTCCTATTTTTTGAACTATGTTGCCCCCATAAGAATACTAGAAAATGGATCCACATAGAAGCTATTGTTCAGATGGTTATGAGATGAGACATCTGTTTTAATACTATGTTATATCTTATGTATATATGTGCCATAAAAGTAGAAGACTGTAATCTTCTTATAGAAGGATCTATGTATACTCGATATGAATGTATATATTATGTGTATGCGAGAGGTCTATGTAAACCTCATGATATATAGAAGAAAAGTTTTAAATTTTTCCTCATTTTTAACCTATGAATGTAATGATATAAGCTAAGAGTCTAGTCTTAGTCCTCCTCGAGGAAGACGATGCGTGTTACGTCTAGGGGATGCTCCCCGGATGTGACAAAATTGCTATCAGAGCATGAGGTTGAATATCTTTAGAGTCGATGACTCATTTAACCACGTCTACGTAGATTCTTATTCATAATTGTGAATTGCGCCACACTTATGAATAGGAAGTATATGATGCTTAGGAAACTCTCCTTTTCTTGGAAATCCAATATCGTGCCTAGGGAGTCTTGAATCTATATGCACTTTAGCATCTTATCCATTTATTGTGATTATAGGCAATGCATACCCAAAGAACAGTCGCTCAAAGACTTAATGAAGAGATTGCGGATGCGGGATTTCCTCCCTGAGGCAATCAAGTCCCTCCTCTTGAAGAAGTTGCTAATGATGATCAATCTCCGGTAAATCCTCCTATTTTGACAGATGGGGACATAAGGACAACCTTTCTCCAAATGTCCCAATCCATTACTACACAAGCACAAGCCGTCATTACTCAAGCACAAGCCATGACGGCCCAAGCTAACCGGGAGGTTGTACCTCGAGGAAACCAACATGTTGGAACCATGGCCTCCCGTTTGAGGGATTTCACAAGGATGAATTTCCCTACTTTCTATGGGTCCAAAGTTGAGGAAGGCCCCCAAGATTTGATTGATGAAACCTACAAGATTCTCTATGCTATGGGGTTGACTAATAGTGAGAAGGCCGAGTTAGCCACTTACCAACTCAAAGATGTGGCCCAAACTTGGTACATCCACTGGAGACACAATAGACCCTTAAGGGGTGGACCAGTGGCATGGGAGATTTTCAAGAAGGCTTTTCTTGATAGGTTATTTCCTCAGGAGAAGAGGGAAGCCAAAATTGAGGAATTCATCAACCTTCGTCACGGAGGTATGAGTGTACTTGACTACTCTTTGGAATTTACTAAATTTTCAAAGTATGCTCCTTCTTTGGTTTTCGACCCTAGGGATGAAATGATCCACTTTGTGAAGGGGGTGTCAGATGACTTGAAGGAAAAAAGTCCTTTGGCTATGCTACATGATAATATGAACATTTCCAGTCTCATGGTTCATGCTCAATAAGTGGAAGAGACTAGGGTTAAGAGGAAGAGTAGGGATGCCAAAAAGGCAAGGTCTTATGATGGTGGTTCTTCAAAGGATAGGCTTGATATCCAAGAAAATCCTAGGTTGAAGAAGTGGTTTTATAATCAAGTTCCTACCAAATTTCCAAAGGCTCGTGATGATAGGTTTTCTAACCCTAAGTCTCAAAAGGAAAGGGGTAATAGCTCACCAAACAATAAGCCAACTTGTGGAAAGTGTGGAAAGAAATATTATGGTGATTGCCTTGTTGGGACGGACAATTGCTTTGGGTGTAGCAAGAGTGGCCACAAGGTTAGGGATTGACCAAATTTGAAGGGGCAAGACAAAGTTAGAGGGAAAGCTCAAGCTAGTGGTTCTAATGTAGATCCTCAAAAGAAGAATTGTTTTTATGAACTTCGCTCTAGGGGTGAACAAACAGAGTCCTGGCGATGTGGTGACCGGTATGTTACTAGTCTTCTCTATTGATGTATATGCTTTACTTGATCCGGGTGCTACAATATCTTTTATTACTCCATTGGTAGTTAGAAAGTTTGATATTTTGCCCGATATTCTAATTGAACCTTTCATGGTAACTACCCCATTAGGTCAGTCGGTGGTCCCTTAGAATGTGCATTGATTATCGCCAACTCAATAAACTCACTATTAAGAACAAGTATCCTCTCCCTCATATTGACGACTTGTTTGATCAACTACAAGGTGCAAGATACTTTTCTAAGATTGACTTGAGATCGAAGTATCACCAACTTAGGGTGAGAGGTTAGGATATACACAAGACGGCATTTCGGACAAGATATGGTCACTCTGAGTTCTTAGTAATGTCCTTTGGTGTCACTAATGCCCCGGCGGGTTTATGGACCTCATGAAAAGGGTGTTTTAAAGTTACCTAGATTCATTTTTCATTGTCTTCATTTACAACATCTTGATACATTCGAAAAATGAGGGTGAATACATGGACCATTTGAGGGTGGTGTTATAAGTTCTTAAGGAAAACCAACTATTTGCCAAGTATATAAAATGTGAGTTTTGGTTAAGGACAGTGGAGTTTCTTGGTCAGATCATCTCTAGTGAGGGATTTGAGGTTGATCCAATAAAAACCGAGGCGGTGAAAAATTGGCTAGGCCGTTGACTCCAACCGACATTAGGAGTTTCTTAGGTCTAGCGGGATATTATAGGAGGTTTGTGGATGGTTTTGCGTCCATTGCATCTCCCTTTACTACTTTGACCCAAAAGAGTGTGAAATTTGAGTAGTCGGAGGAATTTGAAAGAAGCTTCCTAATCTTGAAAGATAGGCTTACTTCCGCTCCTGTGTTGACTTTACCGGAGGGTACCAAGGGCTTAGTTGTATATTGTGATGCATCCCGAATGGGCTTGGGGTCTGTGCTTATGCAACATGGGAAAGTAGTAGCCTATTCCTCTAGGCAACTTAAGGTGCATGAGAAGAATTATCCAACTCATGATCTTGAGTTAGCGGCCGTGGTATTTTCCTTGAAAATATGGAGGCATTATTTGTATGGTGTTCATGTTGATGTGTATACCGACCACAAGAGTCTTCAATATGTGTTTACTCAAAAGCAGTTTAATCTCTGACAAAGAAGGTGGTTTGAATTGTTGGAAGATTACGACATGAGTGTTGTCTACCACCCCGGCAAGGACAATGTGGTTGCGGATGTTCTAAGTCGTATGACCATGGGTATTGTGTCTCATGTAGAAGAAGCCAAGAAAGACCAAGTGAAAAATGTTCATAGGTTAGCTCGTCTGGATGTTAGATTGGAAGATGCTCCGGATGGTGGTTTTATGGTCCATCATAACTCCGAATTGTCTTTGGTGGTTGAGGTGAAGTCCAAACAACACCTTGCCAACCCATTAATGGAGTTGAAGGAGTCGGTTATTGGTAAGCTTAATGAGTCATTCTCCTTGGGGGGGGGGGATCGTGTATTAAGGTATCAAGGAAGGTTGTCTGTTCCCAATGTAGATGGATTGAGGAACTTGATTTTTGAGAAAGCTCATGGGTCCCGTTACTCCATCTATATGGGTTCCACAAAGATGTATCTATCACACCTTGATTATGGAATCCGAATATAACGGCGTCGTTAACCTCTCAGAGGTCGCAGACAAGACTCTTCTTAGCTTTCATCACAATCGTACAGTTAAATTTATGGAAAATTTAAAACTTTTTAGTACTTATCGAAGTATACATAGACTTCATATAGTACTGCATAAGATTGATATTCTAATAGCTCAAACTAAACAACCATCTATTAAAGATTAAACAATTGAAATAAATGATCGTAATAGTAATAATAATAGTTTGCCAATCGGCCTTATTACAAACTCTTGAACAAATGTTTGAATTGAAACTCTAGGGACTAACTCCACTAGATATGTCTAATGTACTAAGCTAGAATAATAAATGTAGCATCCTCGAACTCAAGAGGACCTACCAAAGTCTGGAGATCGCTGATCCAAACTGCTTCGTCGAATCTTCAATCTTCTTGAGAACTTGCACCTATAAAAATAGTAATAATATATGGGGTTAGTACACACTTGTACTAAGTATGGGTGTATGAACATAAACGCATAAGGACTATGCATGATCAACGAAAGCTCTTCCTAAAGCAACATGTCGTTTCTAGTAAGTTAAGACACTTTACTTTCTTAAATCGTTACTTATGATTCATGCTATGAATATGACATGTTCTCATACAATTAAGGCACACAACTCATTTTCTATATGAACATAAGACCTTGGAATCATGAACATAATTTTAGAACAACTTAAACGAAACTTATTTATTTTGCTCCCCTAGGCCGAGAGCTTCTATTCTCAGACTTAGATTATTTTTCATTCTTTTCTTCTTCTTGTTGTGTATTTCAATGATCTCCTTTCATCCTATGTTTTACTTAAAAGTGCAATGATTTATTGTAGTCCCATACCAACAATGAATCGAGTAAGTAATCCACAAGACTAAGGAAATGATTTGGCTACCCTACTTACAAGTTAGATTTCTCATTCATCTTAAATTGGGTATGAATGTATTTATAAGACAATCTTTATTGACTATGCCCATTAATTGGTTGTTAACCTAATATTTAATCTTTGAGGCATATTCATACTCCAATATTGACATAAACTACTAACTTGTTAAAACTTCATTCTTATCAATATTAATGATTGACATTCTTAAGCTCTTGATTACTTAGTTCACTATGAACTTACGTTTCTACTTCTTCGCTTTGTTGTTCACTTTGAACATGCAACTTTATTCTTTCTTACTCTCTTAAAGAATTCTTTAGCATTAGTGGAAGTAGATCATGCGAGCTAACATGAAATCCAGTGTCTCCCCCACACCGAAAAGAGGTTGTTCACCGGTTAAGGTGAACCAAGTTCTGAGTCTACCCCACACCGAAAAGAGGGGTTCACCGGCTAAAGTGAAACAAAGTTAGTGTCTTCCCCACATCGAAAAGAGGGGTTCACGGCTATAGTCAACCGAATACTTTCCTGATCTTTAACTGACATAGATCATGTGAGCTAAACATGAAATTTGGTGTCTTCTCCACACCGAAAAGAGGTGGAATCACCGGCCAAAGTGAAGCCAAAAATGCCTAGCATTCTTAGGTGGAGGCATCCACTAGCTAGTCCCTATGCTGGCAAAATAATTCAAACACTAGGAGACATATGGAGACCCTGGTCCACCTGGGTGGTGATCTTGTCTCATGAGGCTTACATATGCTGGCACAAGCTCATTGCTAGTCTATCGGTGCTAAGCTCAGATCTATTTTACTTTATTATCTTTTAGAGTTGACTCAAACATTATGGAAGCTTGCTTCTAGTTATGAGGTTTACTTAACTCTATGGATGACTGGTCATCCCTTTCTTTACTTGATGAATATGAACTTAAGTCTTTACATTATAATCATTGTGCGAGTGAGACTTGTCTCACGGACTCTAGCACCCTCTCATGTGAGTATCTTTGACGTAATTGATTAAGTGTGATTGAGACTTGTCTCACTTTTTTTAACACTCTATAATAGGTCAATTTCATAACTTAAGCTTTTAGATACTTCATTACTCACCTTAACTTGTTTAACGTTAATTGATGGTCTTGTACGATTCTTTATGAAAGTTATAACTACTTATACAATGCTATTACGTTCACAAGTTTGTGTAGATAGGGTATGTTGGGACTTGTCCCATTGATTGGTATACCCTATGTTATAAGTTCATTGATGTAGAGATTGGTATGACTTCACATATTTTGGGAGATAATATTTTGGACATAATTTTGCTAGCCAATTTGTTGGCATAAATCATAATTTCACTATATCTTGTCAGAATATTATCACTAGCCAATTCAATTACTTCATAAATAAATTATAGTAATCTAAAATGTTAACAAGCAAACCTTTAACCTTTGATTAGCCTATGAAAAAATTAAATGAACACCTTATAACAAATTCACCGTCTCGAACACAAGTAGGCACTACAACATTTAACGTTCATGTAAATAACACCCTAAGTATGCTGATCTAACATGTAGGTTTTCATTCGACATATAACTCACTAAAACATACACATAATGATCATTTAACACCACATACAAACAACATGCATCGAGATTTACATTATTGATACTACAAGAATCAAAAATCGGGAGAACTACGGAGATGATCATGCGATTCGTTGGGAACAACCCTAGTTCCGATATTATTGAAGTTAAAACATTTGAAAAGCCTCTTGTAGAAAGATTGCAAGATAGAAAACCCATACCCTACTGTAGAATTAAATCTACGAAGATCACCTTGCACTTTGCAAGAAAACCTTGAAGAACTTGCTTGAACTCGCCTAGGGTTTCTTTCGTTCTTCACTTGTTTTTAGTTATAGCGTTTATGGTGAATAACGTGAGACTAATTCTTTAAGAACTGAATGTTAACTAATTCAACTTAGACTATATAACATAATTAAATTAGACCAATTAGCTAATTACCAACATGCCCCTCCTAAATCGACTAAAAATAGGAGAAAACTTGACTTATCGAAATTTGGAAATTGCTTAGTGGTTTTGGTTTTAGCCATTTAAATTAATTAATTAAATTGCAAATTTAATTAATTAGGTAACCTAGGGTAATTCCTAAAGTACCCCTAAGTTGTTAGGACTATAACCAACCCTTTGGACCATCCTAGATTAGGTACTAGGTTGTCTCTTACTTGACTTAACCGAAATCTAGAAATTGCTTAGTGGTATCGGTTTTGTCCATTTAAATTAATTAATTAAGTTTCTAAATTAATTAATTATGTAACCTGGGGTAATTACTAAAGCACCCCTAAGTTGTTAGGACCATAACCAACCCTTTGGACCATCCTATGTTAGGTACTAGGTTGTCTCTTACTTGACTTAACCGAAATCTGGAAATAGCCTAGTGGTTTCGGTTTTGTCCATTTAAATTAATTTATTAAGTTTCTAAATTAATTAATTAAGTAACCTAGGGTTATTACTAAAGTACCCCTAAGTTTTTAGGACCATAACCAACCCTTTGGACCATCCTAGGTTAGGTACTAGGTTGTCTCTTACTTGACTTAACCGAAATCTGGAAATTGCTTAGTGGTTTTGGTTTTGTCCATTTAAATTAATTAATTAAGTTGATAAATTAATTAATTAAGTATCCTAGGGTAATTACTAAAGTACCCCTAAGTTGTTAGGACCATAAAAAACCCTTTGGACCATCCTAGGTTAGGTACTAGATTGTCTCTTAGTTAGTTACACGGTTTGGTGTATCCCGATTGGGTCTTAGGTTGTCGGGTCCCTTAGTTAGTTATTTTTGGTTTGTACTAGGTTAGTTAGTTAGTTAGGTCAGTTAGTTAGGGTCTAGGACTGGTTAGGGAGCATCGCCCCACATGGGTGGACCCGAACGCGCGCCTGTCCCCAACCACTCTAACCGAATCGGTTAGCTTGTCCCTTGGCTGGTTGCACATGTGCTTGCACATGTGTTGCGTGCACTTCCCCAACTAACTATACTGTAAGGTTTATTTGGAATGTTTACTTGTTGTCCCAAGGATCCTCAATATGTCCTTGGACACTGCTTAATCTACATGATCATTTTAAATGGTTACGTGCTATGGTACCTAGGCTTGACAATTGGATGCCTAGTACCTAATGTGTTGAGTTTAGAATCAATATGTGTATTTTTAGCTTAGGGTCTTCATTGCAGGTACATTTCTTAAACAAGCTAGGATTATATTATACATACTTGTGTATATATAGAAATTGGCTAACTCCCTTAAGCCAATGTTCTATAATATGCCCAATATTTCTCAATATTGGTCATTGGGATGCCTATGTACCCCTATACGCATTCTTAAAACCTAATAGGCTCTTTACTAGACATGTTCATTTTTCTCGAATGTTACATTAGCCCCCCCCCTTAGGAACATTCGTCCCCAAATGACACTACTCATCATTTTAAATCAAAGAGGGTATTTTCGAAAAGCACATTAACATACTAGAGACTATATCTTTGTGAATATCTGATTCACAACTTACTCTGGATGATGCACATTACTCTAAGCTTATCTGAAGCTTCATATCTGAGATTGATGAACTTCCTTCTCAATCTTACTTTAACTTAATGCATATCACACTCATGCAACACATAAATCACGTAAAAGATATATAAAAAAGCAATATTAAAGCAAGCATGAACTCATAATAACTCATATAGTGCAAGTACAAACACACAATTATGGACTTACGACACCAAAACCGCCTAATGCACTAAATTTTAGAGTCTCATTAACGAAATCGGACTTAGGAAGAGTTTATCTAACCTCAACAACTGAACAAGTAAGGGTAACGGGATCTCATATCGTCCTCGGCCTCCCTTAACAAGGTGGTTCCCCCATACACCTTTACGGTGGCAACCTCCTTGTTCCTCAACCATTTCACTTGGCGATCTAAAATTTCAACGGGAATCTCTTCGTAATAAAGGTTCTCATCGACTCCTAACCCCTTAGATAACCTCTTGTTGGCTTTAAGATTGGAGACTATTTGGCTTTGTTGGATTTGAACCACGCCCTTCCCATTTCAACTCTAACTCATTTGGAAACTGAAACCTTACTACCCTGTTTCAACACTCTATGGTAGCATTGCATTCATGGAGCAAATCCATACCCAAAATTATATCAAAATCAGGCATGGTTTAATCTATTAGGTCCGCATAAGTAAGTCTATCAAGAATAGTTATTGGGCAATCTCTATATACCCTTTCGGCCCTAATGCTGTCTTCTATAGGAGAGTACTAACTAGAAATGGCTCATGTAAGATCTCAGGAAGCAAGTCAAAGTTACTAGCTACTAATGGAGTAACAAAATACAAGGTAGATCCTGGATCTAATAATGCATAAACAGGAAGAGAAAAGACAAGCAAGTTACCAGTAACCACATCCGCGAAATTCTCTTGCTTCTCTCTTCCTTTCAACGCATAGAACCGGTTTATCGTGGGAGGTTCGGCTGCAGCAGTGGGATTAGGCCGAGGCTGAGTATCTGCCTTGGCCTGATTCCTCGCATACGTGTAGTCCTTTATCACGTGCCCACTCTTACCGCACCCATAGTATCCATTAAAACCTACCATGCACTTACCTCCATGCCCACGGCCACACCTACCACACACATTTTGGTCACTCTGGCCATTTCTATCATTGCCCTCCTTGGCATTAGTGTTCTTAGAAGGAGTAGGATTACCTGAGTGCTTGTGCCCCTTCTTGAACTTGGGCCTATCCCGAACTCCAAACGAATTATTACCATTGCTCGAACCAGACTGATCCGGGGGCCTAGATTTCTTGCTCTCTCGGTCTCTCTTTCTCCGATGACTCTCCTCAACCTGTTGTGCATGAACCATCAACCTACCAAGGTCCATGTTATCATGCAACATTGCTGCCCGACATTCTTCCTCCAAATCCTCCGATACGCCCGTCACAAACTTACTTATCTTATCCCTGCTATTGGACACCAGAGAAGAAGCATATTTGGAAAGCTTAACAAATTTCATGGAGTATTCCTTGACAGACATACCTCCCTATTGTAGGTTAATGAATTCCTCAACCATAGCCTCTCTCTGCTCTCTGGGAAAGAACCCCTCCAGGAATGCAGTCTTGAGAACGTCCTAAGTGATGGGGACTTCCCCTGGTACTCGACCATCTCTCCACATCCTGTGCCACACCTGAGCCACATCTTTGAGTTGGTAAGCAACCAACTCAGCCTTTTCCTCTTCACTAACACCCATAGCACAGAGAATCTTATGAACCTCATCCACAAACTCTTGGGGATCCTCATTGGTCTTGGACCCATAGTAGACCAGACGATTCATTCTTGTAAAATCGCTAAGTCTACTAGGCACGGTGCTAGCATGCGGGTTCTCCCTGGGAGCACTCTCTCTATTGGCTTGGGCCATGATGGCCTGTGCTTGCACAGTGACGGCTTGATCTATCATAAGTAGTGCCTCCCTCACTTCTCCATCCGTCATCGCAAGTGGGTTGACAGGCACTTGTACTTCAGCAGATGGGGCTTGAGGAGGAGCTTGGTTGCCTCCAGCATCTGCTTCTTCAACTCTTCTACTTGAGTTTCTTCTTTTGTTCATTTTATACACGTATACACAAGAAGGGAGTTATATACTTAGAATGACACAAAATGTCAAGGCTCTAGATAGCACGATAAAGAGTAAAAGAAGGGAAAATTCGTAACATCACAAAGTCTCTAAGTCATGATTGTGGTGCACTTCACAACCATAAGTTAGAAACTATGCAACGTGGTTGTGTTGAGCCTTAGTTCCTAGGAAATTTCACCTCATGCTCTGATACGAAGTTTGTCACACCTGGATTCTGGAATCCGAATATAACCGGCGTCGTTAACCTCTCAGAGGTCGCAGACAAGCCTCTTCTAAGCTTTAATCACAATCATACAGTTAAATTTGCAGAAAATTTAAAACTTTTGAATACTTATTGAAGTATACATAGACTTCATATAGTACAGAATAAGAGTGATATTCTAATAGCTCAAACTAAACAACCATCTATTAAGGATTAAACAGTTGAAATAAATGATCGTAATAGTAATAATAATAATTTGTCAATCGGCCTTATTACAAACGCTTGAACAAATGTTTGAATTGAAATGCTAGGGACTATCTCCACTAGCTATGTCTAATGTACTAAGCTAGAATAATAAATGTAGCATCCTCGAACTCAAGAGGACCTACCAAAGTCTGGAGATCGCTGATCCAAACTGCTTCGTCGAATCTTAAATCTTCTTGAGAACCTGCGCCTATAAAAATAGTAATAATATATGGGGTTAGTACACACTTGTACTAAGTATGGGTGTATGCACATAAACACATAAGGACTATGGATGATCAATGAAAGCTCTTTCTAAAGCAACATGTCGTTTCTATAAAGTTAAGTCACTTTACTTTCTTAAATCATTACTTATGATTCATGCTATGAATATGACATGTTCTCATGCAATTAAGGCACACAACTCATTTTCTATATGAACATAAGACCTTGGAATCATGATTTTAGAACAACTTAAACGAAAGTTTATTATTTTGACCCTCTTAGGCCGAGAGCTTCTATTCTCAGACTTAGATTATTTTTCAGTCTTTTCTTCTTTCTATTGTGTAGTTCAAAGATATCCTTTGATCCTATGTTTTACTTACAAGTGCAATGATTCATTGTAGTCCGATACCTATGACGAATCGAGTAAGCAATTCATAAGACTAAGCAAAATGATTTGGCTACATTACTACAAGTTAGATTTTTGTGTTCTTGTTAAATCTGGATAAATATATTTATAATCTTTATTGGCTATGCCCATTAATTGGTTGTTAACCTAATATAATAATCTTTGGGGAATGTACTCATCTTCCACTATTGGCATAAACCACAAACTTGTTATTCTTATCAAACACTGGTGATTGATGTTCTTAAGCTCTTACTTTACTTAGTTCACTATGAACTTATGATTCTGCTTCTTTGCTCTATTGTTCACTTTGAACATGCTACTTTATTCTTTCTTACTCTCTTAAAGAATTCTTTAGCAATGACGGAAGTAGATCATGCGAGCTAATAAGATTTCCAGTGTATCCCCCACACCGAAAAGAGGTGGTTCACCGATTAAGGTGAACCAAGTTCTATTTCTACCCCACACCGAAAAGGGGGTTCACCGGCTAAAGTAAAACCAAGTTAGTGTCTTCCCCACACTAAAAAGAGGGGTTCGCGACTATAGTCAACTGAATACTTTCCTGAGCTTTAACCGACATAGATCATGTGAGCTAAACATGAAATTCGGTGTCTTCCGCACACCAAAAAGAGGTGGAATCACCGGCCAAAGTGAAACCGAAACATCCTAGCATTCTTAGGTGGAGGCATCCACTAGCTAGTACCTATGCTGGCAACATAGTTCGAAGACTAGGAGAAATACGGAGACCCTGGTCCACCTGGGTGGTGATCTCATCTCATGAGGCTTACATGTGATGGCACAAGCTCATTGCTAGTCTATCGGTGCTAAGCTTAGATCAATTTTACTTTATTATCTTTTAGAGTTGACTCAAATATTATGGAAGCTTGCTTCTAGTTATGACGTTTACTTAACTCTATGGATGAATGTTCATCCCTTTATTTACTTGATGAATATGAACTTAAGTCTTACATTATCATCTTGTTGGAGTGAGACTTGTCTCACGGACTCTAGCACCCTCTTATGTGAGTATCTTTGACGTAATTGATTAAGTATGATTGAGACTTGTCTCACTTCTTTTAACACTATGTATTAGGTCAATTTCATAACTTAAGCTTTTAGATATTTCATTACTCACCTTAACTTGTTCAACGTTAATTCATAGTCTTGTACGATTCTTTGTGAAAGTTATAACTACTTATACAATGCTATTACGTTCACAAGTTTGTGTGGATAGGGTATGTTGGGACTTGTCCCATTGATTGACATACCCTATGTTATGAGCTCATTGATGTAGATATTGGTATGACTTCACATATTTTGGGAGATAATATTTTGGACATAATTTTGCTAGCCAATTTGTTGGCATAAATCACAATTTCACTATATACTTGTCAAAATATTATCACTAGCCAGTTCAATTACTTCATAAATACATTATAGTAATCTAACATGTTAACAAACCAACTTTTAACCTTTGATTAGCCTATGAAACAATTCAATGAACAATTTATAACAATTTTATCTTCTCGAACACAAGTAGGCATTACAACATTTAACGTTCATGTAAATAACACCCTAAGTATGCGGATCTAACATGTAGGTTTTCATTCGACATATAACTCACTAAAACATACACATAATGATCAGTTATCACCACATACAAACAACATGCATCAAGATTTACATTATAGATACTACAAGAATTGGAAATCGGGAGAACTAGGGAGATGAACATGCGATTCGTTGGGAACAACCCTAGTTTCGATATTCTTGAAGTCAAAACATTTGAAAAGACTCTTGGAGAAATAATTCCAGGATATAAAATCCATACGTTACTGTAGAATTAAATCTACGAAGATCACTTTGCACTTTCCACGAAAACCTTGAATAACTTGCTTGAACTCGCCTAGGGTTTCTTACGTTCTTCACTTGTTTTTAGTTATAGCGTTTATGGTGAATAACGTGAGACTAATTCTTTAAGAAATGAATGTTAACTAATTCAACTTATACTATATAACTTAATTAAATTAGACCAATTAGCTAATTACCAAAATGCCCCTCGTAAATTGACTAAAAGTAGAACACTTGACTTAACCAAAATCTGGAAATTGCTTAGTGGTTTCGGTTATAGCCATTTAAATTAATTAATTAAATTGCTAATTTAATTAATTAGGTAACCTATGGTAATTACTAAAGTACCCCTAAGTTGTTAGGACCATAACCAACCCTTTGGACCATCCTAGGTTAGGTACTAGGTTGTCTCTTACTTGACTTAACCGAAATCTAGAAATTGCTTAGTGGTTTCGGTTTTGTCCATTTAAATTAATTAATTAAGTTTCTAAATTAATTAATTAAGTAACCTAGGGTAATTACTAAAGTACCCCTAAGTTGTTAGTTCCATAACCAACCCTTTGGACCATCCTAGGTTAGGTACTAGGTTGTCTCTTAGTTAGTTACACGAAATTTGGAAATTGCTTAGTGGTTTCGGTTTTGTCCATTTAAATTAATTAATTAAGTTTCTAAATTAATTAATTAAGTAACCTAGGGTTATTATTAAAGTACCCCTAAGTTGTTAGGACCATAACCAATCCTTTGGACCATCCTAGGTTAGGTACTAGGTTGTCTCTTACTTGACTTAACCGAAATCTAGAAATTGCTTAGTTGTTTCGGTTTTGTCCATTTAAATTAATTAATTAAGTTTCTAACTTAATTAATTAAGTAACCTAGGGTTATTATTAAAGTACCCCTAAGTTGTTAGGACCATAACCAATCCTTTGGACCATCCTAGGTTAGGTACTAGGTTGTCTCTTACTTGACTTAACCGAAATCTTGAAATTGCTTATTGGTTTTAGTTTTGTCCATTTAAATTAATTAATTAAGTTGCTAAATTAATTAATTAAGTAACCTAGGGTAATTACTAAAGTACCCCTAAGTTCTTAGGACCATAACCAACCCTTTGGACCATCCTTGGTTAGGTACTAGGTTGTGTCTTAGTTAGTTACACGGTTTGGTGTCACCCGATTCGTTGTAAGGTTGTCGGGTCCCTTAGTTAGTTATTTTTGGTTTGTCCTAGGTTAGTTAGTTAGTTAGGTCAGTTCGTTAGGGTCTAGGACTTGTTAGGGAGGATGGACCCACGTGGGTGGACCTAGATGCGCGCCTGTCCCCAACAACTCTAACCTAATCGGTTAGCTTGTCCCTTGGCCAGTTGCACGTGTGCTTGCACATGTGTTTGCACATGTGTTTGCACATGTGTTGCGTGCACTTCCCCAACTAACTATTCTGGAAGGTTCATTTGGAATGTTTACTTGTTGTCCCAAGGATCCTTACTATGTCCTTGGACACTGCTTAAGGCAATGCGCGGGCAATGGGACATGGGACACTACCCTTATATTACACTAGTTAACCTTGAGGGAAGTCTTAGGAGGATGTTCTTATGTATGTATATGCTTATTAATGTAAATGATATGTATATGATGATATTACATGTTGATGACACTATATGATGTTGGTTTCACTTATGGACATGTGTTTGTTCTCTATTGCTAAAGTATGATGATATGTACTCTTAATGATATGATTTGTGAAGTTGGCATTGTTTATGGTTCTTGTTGGGTTTACTTTATTGAGTAAGGTTATGGGGCCTTTCTTAGTCATTGCACTAGTGGACTTAATGAGGGTTCATGACTAATGGTCTTGCTTTGGTTATGATGTTATGAACTCTTGTACATGCTTGTTGATGTTATAACTTGATGAGAGAGTTTTCTTGATTATGTGCTCAATTATGTTGATATGCATGTTGACTTGACTAGACTTAGTATTGTTGGTCTTGTGATGTACATGGTCTTGAATTAATGAATATATATTAATGACTTGTATTGGTTCTTGAATGTGCATAAGACTTTTCAAAGTAAAATAACATGCTTTAATGAAATGTCTCTCTTTAGCATGATATGATGTTGGGTGTGCATATGGTCCCATACTTAGTACAAGTGATGTGCTAACCCCATTTCTCCCTTTTCCCCAACATTTTAGGTTCCGATCGTTGAAGGGCTTGTGACGACTTTTGAAGGAAGACTTGGATCCTCATTCTCCAAGTTGGGCAGGTCCTCACCACTACAAGGACAATGCCACTTTCTAGCATTGGATTTTGATTAGTCTTAAAGACACTTTGTTCGTTTCCTTTCATTTGAGTACTAAAGATTGTATAGTCTATATGTGGCTTTTTTTGTATTGATGTATGGGCTATACCCAATTGTTATACTCTTCTTTAGATTGTTATGAGATGAGATATATGTTTTATGACTATGTTATATCTTATATATAAATATGTGCCATAAAAGTAGAAGACTATGTAATCTTCTTATACGAAGGGTTTATGTATGCTCGACATGAATATATATTATGTGTATACGAGAGGTCTATGTAAACCTCATGATAGATAGAAGAAAAGTTTTAAATTTTTCCGCATTTTTAACATATGAATGTAATGATGTAAGCTAAGATGCTAGTTTTAGTCCTTTTCAAGGACGATGACGCTGGTTACGTCTAGGGGATGCTCCCCGGATGTTACAACGGTTTTTCTCAATTTCACCCAAGCCATGACCTATCAAGCTAATGCCATCACTTCTCAAGTTCAAGCTATGACGTCCCAAGTGAATCGGGAGGTTGGACCTCGAGTGCCTCAACATGCTAAGAGTATGGCCTCTCGTTTGAGAGACTTTACTAGAATGAGTCCACCTATGTTCTTTGGGTTGAGGTTGGATGAGGACCCTCAAGTCTTCCATGATGAGGTCTATAAGATTCTTTATTCTATGGTTGTGACTATAATTGAGAAGGCCGAGTAGGCGGCTTATCAACTCAAATATGTGGCTCAAACTTGGTACGTGCAATGGAGGGATACTAGGGCACTAAGCGGTGGTCCGATGACTTGGGAGATGTTCAAGAGGGCTTCCCTTGATAGGTTCTTTCCTAGAGAGTTGAGGGAAGCTAATGTAGAAGAATTGATCAAACTTCGTCAAGGAGATATAAGTGTACTTGACTAGTCCTTTAAATTACTAAATTGTCCAAGTATGCTTCATCCTTGGTGTCTAACCCAAGGGATGAGTGAATCATTTTCTTATAGGTGTGTCCGAAGACTTGGTAGAAGAATGTTGTTCGTCTATGAATCATGATAACATGAATATCTCTCGTCTCATGGTTCATGCTCAACAAGTGGAAGAAACTAGGTTAAGGAGAAAGAATAGAAAATCCAAGAAGGCATGGTCTTATGAAGGTTGTTCTTCTAAGGGTAATCTGACATTCAAGACAAGCCTGGATTCAAGAAGAGGTTTTCTAATCAAGTTCCCTCCAAATTTCCTAAGGCTCATGATGATAGGGTGTCTAACCCTAAGTCTCAAAAAAGAAGATGTATTAGTTCACCAAGTAAGACGCCAACTTGTGGAAAGTGTGGCAACAATTATTATGGTGATTGCCTTGTGAGGACGGAAAATTTCTTTAGGTGTGGCAAGAGTGGACACAAGGTCAGGGCGCTAATTTTAAGGGGCAAGACAAAGGAAGTGGGCAGGCTCAAACTAGTGGTTCTAATGTGGATGCTCCAATGAAGAATCACTATTATTCTCTTCGCTCTAGGGGTGAACAAGAGAGTTCTCCCGATGTGGTGACCGGTATGTTACAATTCTTCTCAATTGATGTTTATGCTTTACTTGATCTGGGTGCTACATTATCTTTTGTTACTCCATTGATAGCTAGGAAGTTTGATATTTTTCCTGATATCCTAAATGAACCTTTCATGGTAACTACCCCGGTAAGTGAGTCGGTGGTTTCAAAGAGGGTATACAGAAATTGTCCTATAATGTTGCCGAATAATGTTACTCATGTTAAATTGGTGGAACTTGATATGGTCGATTTTGATATCATTTTTGGGGATGTATTGGTTGCATGATTGTTTTGCTTCAATTGATTGTAGAACAAGAATTGTCAAGTTCAATTTTCCAAATGAACCCGTCTAAGAGTGGAAGGGGGGAAATTTTATTCCTAGAGGTCGTATAATCTCTTGTCTTAAGGCTTTTAAAATGATCTCAAAAGGGTAATATACCATATGGTTAGAGTCAAAGATTTAGACTCCAAAAATCCTCCCATTGAGTCAATCCCCGTAGTAAGGGAATTTTTAGAGATCTTTCTAATGATCTTCCCGGAATCCCTCCTGAATGGGATACTGATTTTGGTATTGACTTGTTACTGGATACCAACCCCATTTCAATTCCTCCTTATCGTGTGGCTCCGGCTGAATTGAAAGAGTTGAAGGCTCAACTGAAGGACTTGCTAGACAAAGACTTTATTAGACCTAGTATTTCTCCATGGGGCGCTCCGGTATAGTTTATGAAGAAGAATGATGGCTCCCTTAAAATGTGCATTGATTATGGCCAACTCATAAAGTCACTATTAAGAATAAGTATCCTCTCTCTCGGATTGATGACTTGTTTGATCAACTCCAAGTGGCAAGATACATTTCTAAGATGGACTTGAGATCGGGTATCACCAACTTAGGGTGAGAGGTGAGGATATAGCAAAAATAACTTTTCGAACTAGATATGGTCACTATGAGTCTCTAGTAATGTCCTTTGGTCTCACTAACTCCACGGCAGATTTTATGGACCTCCTGTATATGGTGTTTCAAATTTACCTAAATTCATTTGTTATTGTCTTCATTGACGACATCTTGGTATATTCAAAAAATGAGGGAGAAGACATGGACCATTTGAGAGTGGTGTTGCAAGATTAAGGAACACCAATTATTTTCCAAGTAAAACAAATTTGAATTTTTGTTGATGTCGGTGGCGTTTCTTGGTCATGTCATCTCTAGTGAGGGAGTTGAGTTTGATCCAAGGAAAACTGAGGCGATCAAGAATTGGCCTAGACCATTGACTCCAACCAACATTAGAAGCTTTTTGGATCTAGCGAGATATTATAGTAGGTTTGTGGATAGTTTTGCGTCCATTGCATCTCCCTTGACTACCTTGACCCAAAAGAGTATAAAATTAGAATGGTCAGAGGCATGTGAAAGAAGCCTAAAAATCTTGAAAGAGAGGCTTACCTCCGCTCCGGTGTTGACTTTACTAGAGGGTACCAATGGCTTAGTTGTATATTGTGATGCATCCCGAGTGGTCTTAGGGTGTGTCCTTATGAAACATAGGAAAGTAGTAGCATATGCTTCTAGAGATCTTAAGGTGGATGAGAAGAATTATCCAACATATGATCTTGAGTTAGCGGCCGTGGTATTTGTCGTGAAAATATGGAGGCATTATTTGTATGGTGTCCATGTCGATTTGTATACCGACCACAAGAGTCTTTAATATGTGTTTATTCAAAAGGAGTTAAATCTCCGACAAAGAAGGTGGTTAGAATTGTTGAAAGATTACGACATGAGTGTTCTTTACCACCTCGACAAGGTCAATATGGTTGTGGATGCTCTAAGTCGTATGACCATGGATAGTATGTCTCATGTCGAAGAAGCCAAGAAAGACCTAGTGAAAGATGTTCATAGGTTGGCTCGTTTTGGTGGTACATTGGAAAATACTCCAAATGGTGGTTTTATGGTCCATCATAACTCCGAATCGTCTTTGGTGGTTGAGGTGAAGTATAAGCAACACCTTCATCAACCATTGATGGAATTGAAGGAGTCGATTCTTGGTAGTCTTAATGAGTCATTCTCCTTGGGGGGGGGGGATGGTGTCTTGAGGTATCAAGGTTGTGTGTGCCCAATGTTGATGACTTGAGAAATCGGATACTTGAAGAAGCTCATGGTTCCCTTTATTCCATTCATCCGGAATCTACAAAGATGTAGCATGACCTAAACCCAAACCCTAATCCTAACCCTAACCCTATCATAATGAAAAATCACCAAAAGTCAAATTTTGAACATTAAATCATACATACTAAACACAAAATCCTAAGCCCCAATCCCTAAAACCTAAAAAAAACTAAATCCTAACTCTAACCCTAAACCCTAAACTCTTAACCCCAAGCCTAAAACACCAAAATCCAAACATTAAACACTATACAATAGATATTAAACCCCAAACTCTAAAACCGAAAAAAACCCTAACCTTATCCCTAAACCCTAAAGCCTAAACCTGTAATGACCCGAGAGTACCCCCAGAAGTTAGGGCATTCTCAAATCAGAACACGGCGTACTCGACCTCTCGAAGGTCTTGACATTTTGACATTTTTCTATGCATACTTGTATGAAAGTAGTGTGGAATTAAAACTTTTCAAACGAAATTATAATACTTCAAAAATATCTCTTTTATAGAAAAACATACTGAAAGGCTAAGTCTCAAAGTCTCCATCTTAGACATACGAATATTTTGGGACATGGACCATAGTTCATCATGTAGAAAATAGCTAAGTCTATTACAATACTTTCAATAAGTAAATCTAATCATCAAAATGTCCCCGAATCTAGTGAGGACATACCAACACTACAAGAAAAATGACATTTAACGACCAAATTTTAACGAAACAATATAATTCGGGTAGTTAAAAGTATATTTATAACGTCAAAAAAAAATCAGTCGTTAAAAGACTATTTTAATGTAATATTAGTAAAGCAAAAATATCTGCACCTCAAATTTTTTTATACCCGGACGTTAAGTATAAAAATATTACACATATTTTTACTTTAATAAATTTTTTTCCACAAAAAGACTTATTACCCCACCCCCAACTGATGGTCACACCCCATTACCCTTCATTCCATAAGAACATAACAAAATATCCCTTTTTCCACAGCACAAAAACCAAACTAAGAATGTTAATCCAACTCCTCAATCTGCGACAAAAGAGCTACATCCGGGAGTGAAGAATTGCAGAATCGTGACTCAGAGTCCCTTAATTCTAGCGCAGAACTGATTTATTGGAGAAAAATCAGCAAAACAAACCACAATAATGGTGGTACAGTTCCTAAAATTCAGGTTTGTTTGCAAAAATTAAGCTATAGATCTCTATTGAAGGTCATTATAAATGAAATCAAGGTCTTTTTTTTTAATTTCAGAAGTCGCCTCTTTCTTTTTCCTTCAAATTTCAGTTGAGTTTTCTGCTCCTTGCTGAAACTTCACTTGAGTTTTGCTGGTGTTTGCTGCGGGTGATTGTAAGTTGACATATTCTTGGACTGTCATTCCCTTCAAGGTTATCTTAGGTTGTTTTGACCATAAATTTTTATGTGGGTATTCTGATTTTGACCATAAATTTATGTGGGTATTCTGATTTTGACCATAAATTGTTATGTGGGTATTCTGATTTTGATCATACAATTTATGTGGGTATTCTGATTTTGAGCATAAATTGTTATGTGGGTATTTTGATTTTGACCATTTTTGAGTTTATGCAGTATGATTCATAAGTTTTTCCACCAGTAGGTTATTGATCCACATGCTCTTAAATTATATAATATGTTTGTGGGTATGCAGGGCAATGTATTCTTGTAAAGGGGTGACTGGACTGGGTTAGAACCAAATAATCAAATTTGAACATGTTTTGTTTCTGATCCACCAGAATCTGTTGGTTTAGGTTATGGTTTGGACTTGTCTTGGCTTCAGAGTTCTTCGTATTCATCGATATATAGTTTTGGAGGTAATGAAGGAGATCCTATATGAAATGGGAGTTTGAGAATTCTTTGTTGTATAATGGTTCATATTTTTCTTGATTGAACAAACACACTTTATCCCCAAACTTACAGAACCCAGTTACAACAAGCTAATAAGAAAAATAATAATAAAACAACCTAGTCAATCCTAAGCATTTCCAACAGCTACAACTACACATTCACTATTTATATAATTGCTCTATACCTATCTTTCCTTCTATGCTTCCTCTTTAGTACTTCAATGATTCTCACTTTACTGTCAAGTTGTATTTTTTTCATTATCACTTGTGTTCTCTGTATTTTCTGCTTCCTGATTGCATCATTCCTTTTCTTCCATATATAATACACTAGTGCAGCCAGTATTGCCCATATAAGTCCTCTATGGATTTACCCTGTTACGTTCCTTGTTATTCCTGTCGATAGTTCCTGTGGTCCCCTGTTCCTTGGTTTAGTGTTTAGCCAGTTGAAAATATCATCCAAGCAGGTGTTGGAGTAAACACATTCAAAATATAAGTGAGGGTAGTGATGAATCTTCTGATTTTTCTGGTGCAGATGAGTCTTTTTATTGCAACTGTAGGAGTGGTGTCCTAGAAACGTATTCAGCCATTTCTTTGTTAAGCAATGAATAATTCATGTTCTAATAGGAGTGAAAGAAACATCTTGATGTGTCTATATATGAATGTCCTTGTTTATATCTTTACTAGTATATAAAGGTAAACATCATTATAATCAAATCATTAGTTGGAATTCCCCTTTCCTTTCAGGCCAGCATCTCAAATCTCTCTATTTTCCTTCATTTCGTAGCTTATTTTGTGTAGTTGTTGCCTTGCCCTTTTAAGAACTACTTTCAAATGTTGTGTTTCGGTCATCCTTTGAAGCAATTAGAACACTGCTAGAAGTGAGGGTTGGTTATCTTGATTTTCTATGTTTTATTGGTTGAGCTGAACAACCTCTGAAATATATGCAGTTGGTTTACTTCCAGCTGCACTTCAGGTTCGACACTTCTAAAGTCACATTTGTAATCTCAGTTTGCTTATATATCACAATTCACTGCTTTAAACTTCCCAAAGTTCTCGACACAATTCTATAAGAAAGAATATTTCATGCAACTCTCACAAGTTTTAGAAATTCCAATTCATTTGTGTAAATGAATGTGATGATTGGTGTGATATTGTATTTATCAAATTAACTTTTATACAACCTTTAGAACTTCTAAGACTTCTACTTTTACCCAAAACACATGCTGGAACCATTGGTGTGATATAGTCTTTTTAACAGTTGTACTTTGCTGACTTGTTTTGGACAAACATGCACAAGATTGTAGGGGTGTAAAAAAAGTTTAATATCTCTCTCAGAACAATTTTCATTTCTATAATTATGTGATCACACAGTAGCTCCCCAATGTGATCTCTGTAGTTCTTATCCTGCAACTATCCTTGCATATTTTAATAACGCTCTGTTTGCTGCAAGTAGTTATAAAAGAACTATAATTTCTATGTTGGTAGTTATAAATATAAATTGGAGCACAAATACATTTACTTTGCAACACAAAGCATCAGGTCCTATAGAATTCATGGCCAAGAAATGAGAAAAAGGAAATTCCTGAAGTCTTATCTTTGATAAGGCAGACCTTTTTCAGATTTCTTAGTCGTTTTCGTTCAGAAATCTTTGTGGATGATTCCTTATTTTTGATCTCCCTACCCTTTCCTGTACTGATGTTCCTTATTCAATTTTATTCGACTATCTTTTTTGATAATACTCCTTTATACTTAACTGCACAACATAGTCTCTAGTTTTATCTGTAGAACATGTTCATTTCTAAAATTCTATTACAGAGAACTAGAGCTAAGAAACAAATGCCCCAAGATTAGAGTGATCTTTTTTCTTTAAGGAATATAAAAATATATTAATGTCAGAACAAAGGATGTGCTTAAGCCATATTTACAATTCAAATGGCAAAGTGCGAAGCAAAGTGAAGCTGTATTGCTTTTTTGCAGTGAAGTGAAATTATGGCAAAAAAAAAACAGGTGTTGCAGTCCAGAAGCGGGGAAGCGATTTCTCGCTTTTCTGCTTAACTATTGTTGATAGTAACTAGGGATTTTTTTTATTTCGTAAAAGCATTTCGTGCCTTCTTTTTAATCATTTCCCTCTATTTCACTTCTCATGCTATGACACTCTTTCAAGTGACTGCAAGTTAAGTTTCTCATCTTTTCTTCTTCTTCTTCTTATTCTTTCTGTATGTGCTTATTTTCTCTGCTTAATTCTTTGGCAACAGTTATTGTTTCAACCCTGTTTGCAATTTTCCATGTTTTGTTTTTTCTTGTTTATATTGAATCATATTTGAATTTTATGTATCCTCTAAATCCAATATGTATGTGAGACAACTTAGTTGGTGCTGTAATTTAGGCTTAACTTTTATGAAAGTAGCGATACGATAAATAGAAAATATAAAAGGGAAATACAGAGACATGGCGAAAGCAGCATATAGTATCACCTGCATATAGTATCATTGAAAATGGATGAATTCTTTGAAATAGGAAATAAATAACATTGGAAAGACTATACTGAAATTATGTCTATATAATTTCATGTGGCTTGTTGATTTTTGTAAGGTCTTTGTTGCATTTCATATTTTCTTTTCTGTGAAGTGTATCTCATGTTCACATATTTCTTTCTTGGTTGTTGTAGTATTTGGTTCCAAATCTGTCGGTGGATGTGCTTACTATTATTGTTAAGTGTCTCCAAAACTATTCTTTTGAAGGCTTTTTGTTGATTTCTTTTTTTAAGATACGTTTTTTTTTCTAAAACTTTCTTCTTAACTGATGTATTTTTGAAAATATGTCAAGTATTTGTCTCAATTTTTGTGGCCATTTGTTTTGCTATGTTTTTTAATTCAGTTTTATTGGCTATTTTCTAAGAGGTATTGTTGGTTGCGATCTTTTACTATGTTTCACCGATTTTTGAACTATGGTATGAGCATCATAAAATGTTAAACTATCAGACACTATCAAAACTTTGATGTTCTCAATATAGGTAATAAGAATGTGCACACCTGTAACAAAATTTAAATGATACAAACAAAAAAATATAAAATCTTTCACCTGTTTTCTTAACACTTTGAATTCTCTTATTTTAATATAATCAATTTAGATTTTAGGAGTTCTCTAACCTGTACATATAATTTTATAAATTAATTGTGAACTTGCTTTGTATATTCAGTTCATAATCATAAACGTAAAAAGTATTTGGTCTTTTACTATTGATGTTTAGAATGTACCTGTAAGAATTATTATTTTGAAATATTTGGTCTTTTACTATATATGTTGAATTTTCTTGAATTGCTAGGGTCTTTTGTTATGTAATTTGGACTATCCCAATTTTTATAATCTTTTTATTATCATCTTGTGAATATTTATTTGTGTTTCTTGTTGAAGTACAGATAAAATGTTTTTTCCTTGATTTTTTGTTGTAATACATACATAACTATATGCATCTAGTGTGTGTGAATCTATAACTCTAAAATTTTATATCTAATTAGCACTACTTTGATGTTATACTAATGTATTATTATATATATTTTACATGCATGGAGATAATGGTGCCTAATAAACAATGGATGGAACTCATTAAAGATAGACTTGCTATTGCTTATATAGATGGGGTTGAGACTTTCTTGGATTATGCGTTTACAAAATTAGCCCGCAGTTGATACGTTGTCCATGTATTAAATGTGGTAATGCAACTTCTAGAACACGTGTTATGGTTAAGTCACATTTAATAGTATATGGGATAATACCAAGTTATACTTTTTGGTATTACCATGGGGAGATGTCAGGTGAAGAACAATCAAATTTTGAAAAAATAGATGATAATGACATTGAAGAGGATGATGGTGAGGATGAAATAGATGGTTTGCTTAGAGATTTGTACCCCGATATTAATGGAGATAATATGAATAATAATGGTGATGATTTTCTGGAGGAGGAACCAAATGTTGAAGCAAAAAAGTTTTATAGGCTATTGAAAGATCTTGATCTACCATTATATGAAAGTGCAAAAGTTTCTAAGCTCTCTACTTTGGTTAAATTGCTTCACCTTAAAAGTATTGGTCATTGGAGTAATGAGTCATTTAAAATGTTGTTGAAGTTTTTGAAAGATGATCTATTGTTGGATGGAACAAACTTGCCGGATTCATATTATGAGGCAAAGAAGGTTATTCGGGATCTTGGGATTACTTGTAAGAAGATTGATGCATGTAAGAATGATTGCATGTTATATTGGAAGGATGATAATTGTCTTCAATCTTGCAAAGTTTGTGGTGCATCTAGATGGAAGGATGGTAAACATAGTGGGGAAACAAAATTGAAAAAGGGAAAAAAGATACCATGCAAGATTTAACGTTATTTTCCTCTAAAGCCAAGGCTTCAAAGGTTATTTATGTGCTAAAAGATATCTCCTTTGATGTCATGGCATCATGACAAAAGAGTTGATGATGGAATAATGAGGCATCCAGCTGATTCAATGTCATGGAAAAAATTTGATGAGCTTCACTCACCTTTTGCTTTAGAGCCACGTAATGTACGGCTTGGACTTGCTAGTGATGGTTTCCAACCATTTGGAATGTCGAAAAGTCCGTACATCATTTGGCCCGTGGTACTTATTCCCTATAATTTGCCACCTTGGCTTTGCATGAAGCAAGAGAACTTTATTTTGTCAATGCTTATACCTGGCCCTGAGAGTCCTGGTGATGCAATTGATGTTTATCTGCAACCTTTAATAGAGGAGTTGAATGAATTATGGGAAAGTGGAGTCAAGACATTTGATGCATCAACTAGAAAGAATTTTACGTTACATGCATCTTTGTTATGGACCATTAATGACTTTCCAGCATATGCAAATTTGTCAGGATGGAGTACAAAAGGAAAACTTGCTTGCCCATGTTGCAATAAAAAACACACCATACAAGGCTAACAAATGGCCAAAAAGAGTGTTATATGGGCCATAGACGATATCTTCCTCTTAATCACAAATGGAGAAATGATAAAGCGTCATTTGATAACACTGTTGAGCACAGGCTACCGCCTGAAATGTTGTCCGGTGATGATATTCTTGATCAGGTTGCTGACTTAGATGGGTTACAATTAACAAAGGATCCACAGAAGAAGATTAAAATATCACACAAGAAAAGGGGTGATAATTGGAATAAGAAGAGTATATTCTTTGATCTTCCATATTGGAAAACCTTATTGTTGCGACATAATCTTGATGTGATGCACATTGAAAAGAATATATGTGATAGTATTTTGGGGACTATATTAGATGTCTCAGGGAAAACAAAAGACACCTTGAGCACTCGGTTGGATTTACAAAAAATGAAAATACGAAAAGAATTGCATCCGATACAAAATGGAGATAAATATGAGTTGCCAACAACACCTTACACATTATCTGATTTTCAAATTTTTGAAGAATTTGAAGGTCCCAGATGGATTTTTCTCAAATATTTCTCAATGTGTCAACCTTAAGGATAAAAAATTGTCAGGATTGAAAAGTCATGATTGTCATATAATTCTACAACATTTACTCCCTCTTGCCATGCGTGGTATGCTTTGCAAATCTGTGTCTGAACCTCTCATTGAGTTGTCTATTTTTTTCAAAGTGCTTGGAGCAAAATGTTTGAGAGTAGAGGATTTGGAACAAATATAAGCTCAAATACCAAAAACATTATGCAAGTTAGAAAAGGTGTTCCCTCCTGCATTTTTTGATGTCATGGTGCACTTGTCTATTCATCTACCTGATAAAGCTAAGATTGCTGGAGCAATTCAGTATCGATGGATGTATCCAATAGAGAGATACCTACACTTTTTGAAGTGTTTTATTGGTAACATGGCTCACCCTGAAGGTTCAATTGTAGAGGGATATTTAGCAGTTGAATGTATGACTCTATGTTCAAGGTATTTGAATACAGTAAAGACAAAGTTTAATAGTCCAGAGAGAAATTATGATGGTGGTGTAATTGAATCTGATGGTGGTTTGGCAATATTTTGTGAACCTGGAAAAAGTTTAAAGGGTAGCACACCAGACAAACTTGATTCAAATGATTTGGAGGACGCACACTATTATATTTTGAAGAATTGTAATGAAATTCAACCATTCCTCGAGTAAGTATTGATTTAATCTAATAATGTATTTATACCTTGTGGATATGTTTAATTTAAAATAACATGTAAAACTTCAATTCTTTGTTAGAGAATTTTCACAAATTCATAGTGAGACCTCTCAACAAAGTTCAGATGTGGAGTGGAATAGTAGAAATTAACTGGTTTTCTTAAATCAAGAATGCAATTAAATATTGTTTTCTGAAAAGCTATTTGATTTTGTTAGGTTGCAGGATTATACAAATATGATGATAGTAAGAGAATGGAATATTTACTATCTTTATCACGTGGCCCTATGCCATATGTCACAAGATTCAAAGGTCATATTGTTAATGGATATAGGTTTCATGTGAAATAGTATGATCAATATCTAAAAACTCAAAATTCTGGAGTGGTTGTAGTAGGTAGACCGGTGAAGAACAAAACCATATGAATTATTATGGCGAGTTAACTGAGGTTCTTGAATTACAATTTGTTGGGGGAAGAAGAGTGATTTTATTTCGATGTATATGGTTTGATATGTATGATCAAAAGAGGGGAGTTAAGATGGATGAATATGGCTTTGTAAGTGTTAACCGTCGGAGATATTTGAAAATAAATGAGCCATTTGTATTAGCTAGCCAAGCATCACAAGTATTTTATGCTATCGATCATTCCAATAAAGGTTGACACATAGTCCAAAAGGTTCAACCTCGTGATTCTTTTGATAATTTGGAAAAAAAAGATGATGACTTAGAAGATTTAGATAACTCTACACAAGTGAAAAGAAAAAAAGAACTCATTAAGGTTTGGAGCTTTGTCATGCTTTCATTTACTTTATTAATTTTTTTATGGTAATGATTATTTATAGTATTTCTATGAAAATTTGTTTAATGCGCTTGGTTTTTAATTTCTTCTTGATCTTACCTATTTGAACTTTTGTTTTGAAGACTTCACTCTTATTTTTTTTATTATTATCTAGGTTGACATGAATCCCTCAAGAGCTTTGAAATATGAAATGGGACAAGCTTCAAAAATTCCCAACCATGAACTCATTCAACCAGGTGCCTTAGCAAAAGGACTAGGTCAAAGTTTGAAATCTATGAGCACTATCAGAGTTAATGCTAAACAACGGACTCCGATTATCAAAAATAGAAGTTACTATACAGCTACTTCTAAGTTGAATAAGCTAGAAGATAATAGTTTCCATGTGCATCCTTCTTTTGAGGAAAAGGAAGACAATGCTCCCCTCCATCAAGAAGCTGAAATGAATCAATACACTTTGACTAGTCATGCAAAGGGTGAGGGACAAAGGATAAGGATTCATGCTGAAAAAAGGACTACGATTGTCGAAAATAGATTAACTACACCAACTTCTAGTCGGAATAAGCCAGTAAAGAAAATTATCCCTGTGCCTCCTACTTTTTATCCAATGGAAGACAATGACACCCTCTTTCCAGAAACAGAAGTGACTCGAGATACCCGAAGAAGTGATCATTTGCAAAAGAGTTAGTTTGGTTAATCTGTTTGATCAAGAAATTCTGCTTAACTTTCTCTACTTTATCTCCTTCGTATTATTTTTGTTACTAATTGAAATGAACTTCTTATTTTTGTTGACTTCCATCAAAATTTGCAGGTCCATTTGAATTCGATAAGTCCAAAAAAGTGATTGAAGTATCTCGAGTTGTCCAAAGAAGTGATACTACAATTTAATTTTATTTGTGCAACTTTTTTTTGTTAGTTAAATTGAAGTCTTGATTGTTTTTTACTTGCACTTAAATTTGCAGGTCCATTTGAATCTAGAAAAGCAAAAACAGTGGTTGGAGTGACTCGAGGTTCTAAGGGAAATCAAACTAGT
Source organism: Solanum sitiens (assembly GCA_016801875.1). Classification (NCBI taxonomy): domain Eukaryota; kingdom Viridiplantae; phylum Streptophyta; class Magnoliopsida; order Solanales; family Solanaceae; genus Solanum; species Solanum sitiens. The sequence continues at coordinate 409,939 of JABWTJ010000526.1, read as the reverse complement.
AAGTATTTTCTTATTGTTACATGTAAAGCAACAAAAAGATTATCTATGACTTGCTTTCCTAGGAAATAGTTTTGTTAGCATATGGCTAGCATTTTCAAGAATAAGGACCTTCGAAATAAAGGGAATATTAGTAGTTATTTGTCTCAGTAACTCTCCATTCTGGAAAATTGTATCCTGCTTCAACAACATCTTTCTTAGATGTTGTCCATTCCCCTTTTTGTATCACATTTTATTTTTTTGTGGGGATTCTACATTTGTTGTACCTGCTTTGTCTAGTTTTCCCTTGGTTCAGAACTGTGGATTGGTACCTCTCAAAGGCGAAGGAAATTTAGTGATCTGATAGCATGGTATTTTGGATAATATGTCTTACAATCTTATACAGACAAGACCATTATATTGTATACATTAAAAATTTTAGAACTTGACACCTAAAACATAACTACTAGATCATTCTCCAGATTATTTCGATTATTTAGCGCTAATGATGAATTTATATTAAAGATCATAGTTGACTTACTTTAAACTGTGCAGGTTCAGCTGGATATGATAAGGCACAAAAAATGACTGAAGTATATTATGATGCTCAGAGAAGTGATACTAGTATTTTACTTTCTTTTGTGTAATTCTTTGTTGTTGTTAGTTGGCTTGAAGTTTTATTTTGTTTGAATATTATAATTTGCAGGTATATTAAAGTCTAAAAAGGCAAAAAAGGTGATTGAAGTGGCTGAAGATGCTACGAGAAATGAAACTAGTATGTATTTTTTTTGTTTTGGTAATTAGGTATTTTATTAATCACCAAAGTAGCAGTTACAAAGCAAAGCCAGCAAAACACTACTTGCTATCTCAATATAACAGCAAACAAATAACAAACTCTAAAAACTACATTTATCTAGGAATAGTTTGGCTGCTACATTACCTCTAAGACAACATACACAAACAATTCTAGGGGATACAGTCACCATTATGGTATCATGTTTCTAAAAAATTCTTGTATTCCTCTTCTTCCATAGTGCATAGATATACTCTGCATAAATCAATCTTAGGGCATGTGCTAGAGGATTCCTCCCTTTAGTCTTTAATATGATCCAATGATGTCCAACAATAACAATACTACTGGTGTTTGGTTTATCCATTGGAGCAGCCTCCTCCACAGCATGCTAGCAAAAATCCACTCACATTGCATTCTCCATTTCAGCATTCTGTCTTTTGTGAGAAGCCTATTTTGGATATTGTTTTCTTACAATCTTAGAAAGACCAGACCATTATAGATTAATAATTTCACAACTTGACACCTAAAACATAACTACTGGATCATTAATCATCCAAATTCTTTTATTTATTTGGCATTAATGATCAATTCATATCAAAGAGCATAATTGACTTACTTTAAACTTTGCAGGTCCTGTTGGATATGATAAGGCAGAAAAAATGACTGAAGTTTATCGAGATGTTCAGAGAAGTGATACTAGTATATATTACTTCCTTTTGTGTAATTCTTTGTCGTTGTTAGTTGGCTTGAAGTTTTATTTTATTTTAATATTATAATTTGCAGGTCTATTAAAGTCTAAAAAGGCTAAAAAAGTTATTGAAGTGATTGAAGATGCTACGAGAAATGAAACTAGTATGTATTTTCTTCCATGTGATATTTTCTTTTCTTTATGTTACTGGTAAAACTGGCAAAAAGTTATTTTTCATATGTTTTTGACATCTGGTGCTTCGTTATTATTTTTTTTCACTTGTACTAACCATATTAACCTCAACTGATTCTTAATTCATTAATTGTAAATTTTTGATTGAACGTTTCTAAGAATAAAAAGTCACTGATAGTTGCCCATTTCTATATCACATTTTTTTGGCAACTTGAGGCCTTATCTCTTGCAATGGGCAATGTTCTGCCTATTTTGTCTAGGTGTGACTTGGTTTGGAACTGTTGAAGGGTACTTTTCAAAAAACTAGATAGAATATTATTTTTCATATTTGGACTTATAGATATGAAAAGACAAGGCCATTGTATAGAGTAATATTTTCAAAATTTGACACCTAAAACTTAACTACGTACTAGAGTAAATTTATATCAAAGAGCATAGTTGACTTACTTTAAAATTTGCAGGTCCATGTGAATATGATAGGACAACCAAGGTGAGGGGAACAAACATTTGTAAGAAAGTTCTGCGATTAAGACCTGGAGAAAAGTTAAAAGTCACTTTCTATCAAAATCGAGTCGTTGGACCGAATCACACCTTATTTACGAGACACTTGGGTTTGATAGTTCGTGATCGTAATATGTGCCCGTTGTGGGTACACTCATGGATGGATATCGAAGAGCACAAGCTTGAGCATATGTGGCAGCTGTTACAGTAAGAATTATAGCATTACCCCTAATATCTTCCAATTCCTTGCTTTCCATGTGTAGTAAATCATTACATCCCATATTGCTACCTAGATTTTCTGTTGTGTTTGCTTCCATTTTCTTCTTCTAAGCAATTTGTTCTTTTTTTTTTATTTGAACGACCCTTGGAGGTGTCAGGGGCTTAGCAACACCCCCAGGCCTTAGCATAGATAAACAAAAATAAGTACAAGCTATATCTAACCTAAAACCTAGTTGAATAGGAAAAATGAAATGAAAATTTGAAACTTTGCAAATGTCAAGCTATTTCTTGCTGCATTTGGTAGTTGGTTGTACGTATAATAGTGTTGGATGATGTCATGTCTATGACTCTGCTTGGACAAGAAGTCAGCTGAGTTATTGCCTTCTTTGTAAACATGAACACACTGAAACTATTCACACTGATTAGCAAGATTCTGCAGTTCTTGAATGAGTGGTTGGAGTTTTCAAGCAGTAGTTGTAGTCTGTTTATAGGAGGAGGGTTCAAGGAGACAGTGGTCACTCTAGTAATGTGCCTGCAACTTTCAACTTTGTCAACGACCTCTGTCCATTTAGAGGGCCATTGAATGTGTGAATAATTAGAATTAGAATTCAATATGTGAAGAATATCTTTTAGCTAGGATCAGGTATTTGACTCTAGAGATACTAGATTTCTTCCCTCCATACTTGGCTGAACACCTGTTTTTCCACAGATTCCAGCACACTACTATTGGAAGTGCTTGGGTGATGTTTCTGTGAATCTCATTTCGATGATTGTCACTCCCCCAATTCAGCAATAGATACTTCAGGTGTGTTTGCTGGTAAATAATTCCCCAGAGGCCTGCACAGAATTTCCAAATATGGGCTGCAAAATGACCATTAGTAAAAATATGATTCACATCATCCCATCCCTGCTTGATGCAGCAGAAACATTTAGCTGGTTCTATTCCGAAAGTGATCAGCTTGTCATTAGTTGGAAGTTTTTGTCTTAGAGCTCTCCATACTAGGAAAGACATCTTAATAATGGAACAAGCTTATGCCAAATCTGCAAATAAATCATTTTCTCGTCCTTCTTAACTCTGCACATCTCCCAGGCAGAGGTGCATGAGAAGGTTCCTGCTTCAGTAGGTTTCCATATTGCAATGTCCTGAACCCCTTCCTGGCATGAAACTTAGTGTTTAGAATTTGAGGAATAAGCATGGGAGGTGTCTTTCTATGATCGGCAGTACCTCCCCATATAAAGTTTTAATGATATTTTTCTCTATTCCAGGAAAAGTTTGACTGTGATAACATGAATGATCAAAGAGATAATGTTTTGAAACATATGGGAAAACTTTGGAATAATTGGAGAGGATCTCTACACAAGAATATGAAATCCAAATCATTGCACCAGATTCTAAAAGATGTTCCAACAGGAGTAGACAAGAGTGATTGGGAATGGTTGGTCAAGGAACATTTTTTATCTGATAAGTTTAAGGTATGATTGCATAGCTTATGAATATCATTTTATTTCTTTTGGAATAGTTCTTTTGATTAAATATATATATGATTTCATTTGTGATCAAGAGGATGCAAATTTAAGTAGTTGCAAAATTTAATTTCAGAATAAAAATAGAACCATTAAACAAGCTTGTGAAAATTTTAGCTTATGTTATTGCAGAACTCAAGTACAAGAAACACAATCAACAGGTCTAAGTTGTGTATGCCTCATCGTACGGGTAGCAAGCCTATAAGAGAGATTATTTACGAACTGGTAAATAAATCATGAAACCCAAGGAAACCTCCTTTTTGTATAAAAGATCTTATAGTACTTACCTTTTCTTTTTGTTGTTAAGGGAGGCAAAGATGGTAATCCACCAAACATGGCAACTATCTTCTTTGAGACTCGTAAAAAGGGAAATGAGCTTGTCAAACCAGAAACCAATGAAACATATGTATGTTTATCGTTAAATTTAATTTATCATTTTCAATCTGGATTGATTCAGTGAAATATTTTATACAATTCTTGTATTTTTTAGGCTGAAATTCAAGAGCTTGTTCTGAACCATCTCTTACTAATACTGAGGTAGTGGAACGTTGCTTTGGACCTCAATGCAAAAGTCATGCCGTTGGATTTGGCGGTGGGATAACCACTAAGGAGTTGAAAGGTGGTAGTACTTCTAAGGCAGTGTTGTTGGAAGAGCTGAAAACAACTCGAAAAGAAAAGGAATCACTGCAAAAGCGTATTGATATTCTAGAGAGTAAATATGATCGCCTTGAAAGTATATTGGTTCGTCAGCGTCCATCACCTCCATCAGGTTAGCAAACTTTTCATTAGCTATGCCATGATGTGTACTTCACTTGGAGGACTAAATGATAGTAATCTGCAAAAAGACCTGATTAGAATGCTTTTTTCCCCATGTATTTTGGTTGAGTTTTGTTATAAATGATTGATTTATGTTTTAAAAGTTACAAATTATAGAAAACCGGCATTTTGTGACGAATTGACCTCAAATTGTTTTTTTTTAAAAACAGATGATGAAGAATGTGATGATGAAGATTAAACGTCTTAGCTTGTTGAAGAACTGTGGAGCCAGCTGAAAAGAAAGATATATTAAATTTTTATTGTTGGTGTAGATCTAGAGACATTTTAATATATGCAGTTATTTTATTTTCTCAATTTTAGGATTCGATAGACGCCGAACATGTGTCTTTTATAATATTTATGTCGAACTACATCTATGTTGTTTAGATCTTATATATGTTGAATATGTTTCTTAATTAGATATTGTGTTGAACACATATTTATATTTAAGTTTTATAATATGTTTTCGTTCATGGCAAAACAATTAAGAAATTTTATATTAAAATTTATTATGGCTTGTGCAAAGATATTAAGACAAGAAAATGTAAAAGTAATGTAATCAAGGAAAGAATCTGACCACTGAAACGACTAGAAATTTTGGTTTTACTTCAACATATTAACGACCAAATGACCATCAACGAAGGGAATTTGTAGTCGTTGTTACTAAATGTGGCGAACGGATTTATGGTTGTCGCTAAGTAATATCTAACGACCGTCTATGCAATCCGGTCGTTAACCTTTAACGACGGAGCTTTTAACGACCGGTGACGACCAATTTTTTTCTGGTCGTTATAGACCTTTAACGACTGGATATGGACTTTTAACGACTAGATTTCCTTTCGTTAAAAGTCATTTTTCTTGTAGTGCAACTCTTTGCTTGAATGAACACTAATCCAAGCTTCCACTTCGAGACTCCTCTCAAATGACACCTACACCTTTAGAGATAGAAAAAATGTATGGAATTAGTACAAACACTTGTACTAAGTATGACATAATGCATAAAATCATGTTGGTTATGAGAAAACCTTTTAAGACAAGTATAATAGTCACTTATATAACGACCCTCAAAATGACCTAGTTTGAATTAGAGCCTAACATTTTGTTTAGGAGTTTATTAAGTACTTAATGAGTAATTATAGTTTTAAAAGGCAGTGTGTTAAGTTTGGAGGAGTTTGGAGGTCAAGCGTCCAAGAACGTCCAAGACGTTCGAAAGTTAGTCTTTAGATGTGCTAGCGAGTCCTTGTATGTTTGTCTTGTTTTTATGTGTTGTTTGGAGTTGAAAGACAGTGTATTTTACCCTAGTAGCATAATAAACATGTTAAGGGTCAAAACTTCCAGGTCCGACCCCTCAAGGATCGCCCTAGGGGTCCACGAAGAGATCCTGAACTTTGGCCAAGCAAGCTGCCCAAGGCAGAAGGGTTTGTGCCTTGGTGAAACATAGGCGTGTCGCGGACTTCACTTTCCAAGAAATTATTTCCAAAAATTATGCAGGAACAACTCCGCGCCGTGGACTTGTTCCCCGACGAAGATTCTGAAAATTGAAGTTGATTTTAACATGTCTAAAAGTCCAACTAAGTATGGGGGTGTTTTGGTACCTTAGGGGGACGTTTATTAACTGTTTTTAGGACCTTTTTAAACCATTTCCCAAGGCAAAATTCCAACACCCAATAAGAAAAATCAAGACCCAAAACTCTCATCTCTTCCAGATTCTCTCAAAACCTACATGGAAGACGAAAACTCAAGATCAAGCTAGGGGCTGGATTTCTATGGTTTTTTCTCCAATTTATCATGGGTCTTCCATCAATAAGGTATCTTAATCCTTCATCCTTAGTTATTCATTCATTTAAAGAGTTCAATGAATGATTCTCAAAAGTGATTCAAAGACCAAAATTCCCAATTTTTAATCCAGCCATGGGTTCATTGTCAAATTGATTTTGAAGTCATTCTAATGATGTATTTATGTTTAATTTCTATTTTATTTATGAATTTCAATCAAATTTTATGAAGAACCCATGATCCTCCTAATTTCTCAAATTGGCCTATAATGTAGGTCTTGTGATCTTGATTTCATGTTTATAGAATTGTGATTAGATTGTATTGAATTGCTTATTGCTATTACTATCTATATCAATTGAATATGAATTGTGGAGGAATTATCAATGATGATCATTATCTTGGAGATTCGGTAAGTTGACCTATTTCCTCTAATTAGCTTAGAATGTATATTGAATTGTGTTGATTGGTATGATCCACTTATGGTGGCAGTGTTTACATTCTTGTACATGTTTATGTGTTATGATCATGGCCTTCAAGGAATTAGATGCAAGATGAATTGATATAATGATTCCATGTTTAGGAAGTTGAAGGATTTAGCCTTGATTCTAATATCATATTTTAAGTGAATTGATGTTATGTGAAGTATATGAGTAGCCTCCCACAGTAGTTGCATGATTTAGGTGTGTGGATGATGTTATGTATATATGTGATGATCATGTTAGGGTTAGGTGTGGTCTAAAATGGCTAATGTTGATGAGTACTCTTATAGCATGACCCCTACCTATGTGAACCCTATATGAATGTGTGATCAAAGTATGCTAGGAGTCTTCTATTCTAATGTTGAATATGTTCTTGTCTCCTATGATATAATGTGAGTGTGTGTATTCTATAGTCCTTAATACTATATATGTGTGTATGACTTGAGACTTGACGAATGTTGTACATGTGTTGTGGTCTTTAGAGGGTGGCTTCCTCAATACTATGTGATAGCCATAATGTGATCATGTTGACCAATCTACACACACAATTCATGCATATCTATGAGTAGGGTAGATTTGTGATGACTAAGAAAAGGATAGTTCTCCTATGCATCATTATCTATTTCTATACATGTAAGTATATGATTAATAAAGTTATGAACATGTGTGATTAGAGGTATTGTAACATTTTAAAAATGAAAGACGTGTCGTTAAGCCTAACATAGGTGTCGGGAAGTCTAGACACTGTTTTTAAGGTTAGTTTCATGAAAATAGGTCACTTAGGATGTTTTGGAACCGAAATGTTTAAGAATGTCCAAGACGTCCGAAAGTTGGTCCATAGAGGTGCTAGTGTGCCTTGGCCTATTTGACTAGTTTTTAAGGGTCGGAATTTAACGAAATCTGAGAAAAATATGTGTAACACGTGTTAGGGATGTTTCAAGGTTGAAACGTCCGTGTACGACTCCCCAAGGACCAACCAAGGGCCCTTGAGAAGGATCCTAGTGTTAGAAGCAACACTCCCTGGCAGTGTGCAATTGAAGGCAAATGAGACAGGCCGTGTGTGGACAAACGGGTCGTCGATGCCTCCGTTATCCCATATATATCCATGTTGAGGAAGCCCCTCGCCTGCACAGTCTCTGAACTCAACAACGGAGATCAGGACGAGAGGGGTAGAGCCCATCGACTCACAGACAACCCATCGTTCGGGGTCTCGTCTGTGAGGGTCGAGTTTGCTGTCTAATTTAAGGTGGTTTATTTAATTAGTTAGAGGGTTATTTAGTTTAATTAGGGGTTAAGGGAGTTTAATTAAGTTGATTTAATACCCGATATAAATACTCCCAACCCTCATTAATCTAACACAACTCTAAAACAAATCTCTTTACCTTCTCTCTACTTTCTCTCTCTATTGGAAGACTCCATTGAAGCAAAGCTTAGGAAGTTAATTGGGGTATGGAAAAGGTTGGATTCATCTTCAATTTCTCATAAAGACAATAAGGTATGGTATCTCTTCACCTTTGAAACATCTTTCCTCAAAGGGTTTGTCCAAATTGATTTTAAAAGTTAGTGATTTCTAATGGGTTTCATCCAATTCCGAAATTGATGTTTTGGATTGAGTTGTTGATGTTTATTTTAGGTTAATATGAGTTGATTAACATGTATTCTAACTTAATTGGAGTAATTGTTCATGGTCTTGCCTAAATTGAAGAATATGTTCCCAAGTCCTTAACCCTAGGTTGTGTTCTTAGTTTAGATTGTAATTGTTCATTCAATTGACTTGTTTATGGGTTGAATTACTTTTATATGATGTTTATATGCTGGCTATGAACAAATTAGGATGATGATTAGTCTTTCATTCTCTTTCTTGATAGATGATCTAGGGTAGGGTGAATTGACTAAATCCTAAGTTTGATCTACTATTGAATTGTGAAGTAATGACTCTTCTATACTTGTGATTTCATTGGTTATTGAATTATGGTGATTTATGACCTAATTGGGTTGAAGTAAGGGTTTATGGTAAGACCTTGATGATGGTGAGATTGTGAAGAAGACTTGGTAAGTCTTGTGACCTTATCCTTTGTTTTAATTATGGTTAATTGTGGTTAACTCATGATGATTGTATTGGAACATATATGTATAGGATTTATAGGTTGGTATGATGTTGAATTGAAATGTCTTGGTATGGTTGTGAGGTTGATTAAGATGAAAAGTAATAAGGGTGATGATGATTGCCAAATATGATTTATTGTTGAAAGGCTATAAAGTGTTAACCGTACTTATGAGAGTTGTGATGAAAGGCTTTTACTCATGCAATTCCTATTGAGCTAGTATGATGATGATTATGCAAGGGCTAGACCCTATGACCTAAATTAAGTTATGATTGGTAAATAGATATTAAAGACATTTCAATAATGGACTAGCTTAGCACCGAGTGATCTTGTATGTGAGAGGGTGACACTTTTCCACATAGGGAAGGTAGGGTTCAGTACGGTTCTCACGGGTTGGATAGACTCATGGACCAAATAGGGTGTAGAGTGATATTTCCTATGATGCCCCAAGTTCCATAACTATGTTTCCACCATAGGAATACTAGCTAGTGGATCCACCTAGAAAGCTACGTTTATGTTAGGTATTACCTTGGCCGGTAGACCACCTTCCATCGGTGTAAGGTTTATGACACCGGATTCCGCATTAGCTCATGTGTTTTATGTCGGTTAAGGCAAGTGTTACCTTAAGTAAAATGAAGGAATGATATATAAGCTAACTAAGGTGACTTGAAAGGTTAGACTTAACTTAGGTAGGTGTATGGGACTCTACCTAGGTCTTGCACTAGTTTGCCTTGATAGAAGCTTTAGGAGGTAAATATTATGTATGTAAATGATTATGAAAGGTAAATGACTTTATATGGTGATTATGATGCTTATAGACATGCAATTGGTTCTTGTTGACTAAAGTATGAACTTATGTATGATGAAGGTTATGTTATGTGAAGTAAGTTACTATTTGTGACTCTTGTTGGTTACTTGATTATGTAGGCTTATGGGGCTTTACTTGGTCATTGGACTTGTGGCTTTATAAGGGTTATGTATGGTTGTCTTGCTTTACTAGTTCACATGATTAACTCTTTTTTGTTCTTGTAATATGATTACTTGAGGATAGGGTTATGTGAGATTATGGGTTCAAATATGTGATATGCATATTATTGCTTTGACTTGGTTAAGCACGTTTAATTGGTTGGTCTAGTTGTTGATTGTGCATAAACTTAAATGGCATGCTTTTAACTAAAGGTCCCTTTTTAACATGTTTGATTGTTATATGTGCATATGGTCTCATACTTAGTACATGTGGCGTACTAACCCCATTTTCTCCCTTTTTCCCAAACACTTTAGGTTTCGGTCGTTGAGGTTTGGTTCGAGGCGATTGAGAAGAAGACTTGGATACTCTTATCATCCAAGTGGTAGGTCCTCATTTCCCTGAGGATGATGCCGATATTCTATTTACGGATTGTTTAGCTATTATGACACTTATGTTGATTCTACTTTCATTTGAAGACAGTTGTATAAAGCCTATATGTGGCTTACTTTTATTGTTGTAGGGCTATGCCCATGTTGTATTGTCATTTTAGATGGTTTATGAGATGAGAAGGATTTTATGACTCTAATTCTATCATATATATGTGTATGAAATAAAAGTAGAAGACTAAGTAATCTTTCTATACGAACAGGTCTATGTATACTCGATATTATACTATTATGTGTATGTAGAGATCTATGTAAACCTCCAATTAGATATAGTTAAAAAGTTTTAATTTTTCCGCATATTTTAGCCAATGAATGTTATGATGAATGCTAAGAGGCTAGTCTTAGTCCTCTAAGAGGCTAGTCTTAGTCCTGGAAGAGGACGACGATGCCGGTTACGTCAAGAGGGTGCTCCCCGGATGTGACAAGCTTGGTATCAGAGCATGAGGTTAAATATATTTGATAACTATGTCTCTCTCAACCACGTCTATGTAGATTCGTACTCATAACTGTGAAGTGCGCCACACTTATGAATAGTAATCTATATGATGCTTAGGAATCTCTCTCTTTCTTGGAAATCCAATATTGTGCCTCTAGAGTAACTATTATGTGCTTTTGTCTTAACTTTGTATGTTTTGTTATAGGAAATGAATACTTGGAGGAATGCGGCTAGGAGGCTTGAGGAGGAGGTTGCTCCTCCCCGTGTAACAGAAGATCCTCCACTTGAAGAAGAGGTCAATGTTGAGCAAGTTCCGGCCAACCCTCCACCTATGACGGATGCAAACATAAGGGCTGCCTTTCTTCAAATGGCCCAAGCCATTACTTCTCAAGCTCAAGCCGCCACTCTCCAAGCTCAATCTATGACGGTACAAGCCAATCGGGAGGTTGAACCTCGAGCCAACTTGCAAGTCTCTACTATGTCATATCGTTTGAGGGACTTCACTCGGATGAATCCACCTACCTTCTATGGTTCTAGGTTTGATGAGGACCCCCAAGAGTTCATCGATGAGGTGTATAAAGTTCTCTTTGCTATTGGGTTGAGTTCAAGTGAGAAGGCAGAGTTCACCACATATCAACTCAAAGATGTGGCTCAAACTTGGTATGTTCAATGGAGAGATAATCGGCCTCTTCAAGGTGGACCGGTTACATCGGAGATATTCAAAAAGTCATTTCTTGCTTGATTCTTCCTTAGAGAGATTAGGGAGGCCAAAGTGGTGGAATTCCTCAACCTTCGTCAAGGAGGTATAAATGTTCTTGAGTATTCTATGAAGTTTACTAAGTTGTCTAAATATCCTCCTTCCTTGGTTTTGGATCCGAGAGATGAGATGAGCCGCTTCGTGATGGGTGTATTGGATGATCTACAAGAAGAATGTCATTCGGCCATGCTTCATGATAATATGAATATATCTCGGCTTATGGTACATTCTAGGAAAGTTGAGGAGGCACGGGTTAGGAGAAAGGCAAGAGATGCTAAGAAGACAAGGTCCTTTGAAAAGGATTCTTCCAAGGGTAGGCTTGAGATTCAAGACAAGCCTAGTTTCAAAAATAGGTTCTCTAATCAAGTTCCATCGAAGTTCCCTAAGACTCATGATGATAAAGGGTCAAAGCTGAGAGCTTAAAAAGGGAAAAGTGCTAATTCACCTATTGATAAGCCTACTTGTGGTGAGCATGGAAAGAAGCATTTTGATACTTGTCTCATTGGTACGGATAAATGCTTTAGTTGTGGAAAATTTGGGCACAAAGTTCGTGATTGTCCTAACATGAAGGGGCAAGAGAAGAGTGGTCAACCAAGTAGTTCTAGTGATGCTCTAAAGAAGAACCGCTTCTATGCTCTTCGTTCTAGGGGTGAGAAAAAGACTTCTCCCAATGTGGTGACCGGTATGCTACAAGTCTATGCTATTGATGTTTATGCTTTACTTGATCCGGGTGCTACCTTGTTTTTAGTTACTCCTCTTGTAGCTAAAAAGTTTAATATTTTACCCGATGTCTTGCATGAGCCTTTCTTAGTGTCTACACCAGTTGGTGAGTCGGTTGTTTCTAAGAGGGTATATATAAATTGTCCTATTATGTTGCCCAATAAAGCTTCTAATGTTGATCTAGTTGAACTAGATATGTTTGATTTTGATATTATTTTGGGCATGGATTGGTTGCATTCTTGTTTTGCCACTATTGATTCTAGGACAAGGGTAGTGAGGTTCAATTTCCCAAATGAACCCGTTGTTGAGTGGAAGGGGGGAAGTTCTATTCCTAGAGGTCGTATCATTTCTTGTTTGAAGGCTTGCAAAATGATCTCTAAGGGCTGCCTATATCATATAGTGAGAGTCCAAGATCTTGACTCCGCAATTCCTCCCATTGAATTGGTACCCATAGTGAGTGAATTTCCGGAGGTCTTCCCTAATGACCTTCCCGGTATTCCTTCGATTCCTCCTTATAGAATGGCTGCGGACGAATTGAAGGAGTTGAAGGTACAACATAAAGATTTGCTAGACAAGGGCTTTATAAGGCCTAGCATTTCTCCATGGGGTGCTCAAGTCTTGTTCGTGAAGAATAAAGATGGGTCCTTGAGAATGTGTATTGATTATCGCCAACTCAACAAAGTCACAATCAAGAACAAGTATCCTCTTCCCCGGATTGATGATTTATTTGATCAACTCCAAGGGGAAAGGTACTTTTCCAAAATTGACTTGAGGTCGGGGTATCACCAACTAAGGGTGAGAGGTGAGCATGTACCAAAGACGGCCTTTCGGACTCGTTATGGCCACTATGAGTTTCTTGTTATGTCCTTTGGTCTCACTAATGCTCCGGCGGTGTTCATGGACCTAATGAATAGAGTATTTTGAAGTTACCTAGATTCATTTGTCATTGTGTTCATTGAAGACATCTTGGTATATTCGAAGAATGAAGTTGATCGCATGGGTCATTTGAGGGTGGTATTGCAAACCCTTAAAGAACATCAATTATTTGCCAAGTATAGCAAATGCTTTTGGTTGAGGTCGGTAGCATTTCTTGATTATATCATCTCTAGTGAAGGAGTTGAGATTGATCCAAGGAAAACAGAAGCGGTGCGGAATTGGCCGAGACCATTGACTCCAACTGATATACGGAGTTTCTTGGGTCTTGCGGGTTATTATCGGAGGTTTGTGGATAGTTTTGCGTCCATTTCATCACCTTTGACTACATTGAATAAAAAAGTGAGAATTTTGAGTGGTCGGAAGCATGTGAAAAGAGCTTCCAATTATTGAAATATAGGCTTAGTTTGGTTACGGTGTTAAACACTACCGGAAGGTACAAAGGGCTTTGTGGTTTATTGTGATACGTCCCGTGTTGGTTTGGGGTGTGTGCTTATGCAACATGGTAAGGTTTTTGCCTATGCTTCTAGGCAACTTAGGTGCATGAGAAGAACTATCCCACTCGTGACCTTGAGTTAGCGGCCGTGGTGTTTGCTTTGAAGATTTGGAGGCATTATTTGTATGGTGTCCATGTTGATATGTTCATCGACCATAAAAGTCTCCAATACGTGTTTACCCAAAAGGAGTTGAATCTCCGACAAAGAAGATGGCTAGAGTTATTAAAGGACTATGATGAGTGTTCTTTATCATCCGGGCAAGGAGAATGTTGTTGCGGATGCTCTTAGACGTTTATCTATGGGTAGTGTTTCACATGTGGATGAAGCCAAAAGGGACCTTGTGAAAGAGGTTCATCGATTGGCTAGATTGGGAGTAAGATTGGAGGGTTCTTCAAATGGTGGTGTGATGGTCCATCATAACTCCGAATCATCCTTGGTTGTTGAGGTGAAGTCTAAAAAACACCTTGATAAACCATTAATGGAGTTGAAAGAATCGGTTCTTGGCAAGTTTAATGAATCCTTCTCCTTGGGGGGGGGGGTATTGTGTTTTGAGATATCAAGTGCGGTTGTGTGTCCCAAATATTGATGATTTGAGGAACCATATTCATGAGGAAGCCCATGGGTCCCATTATTCCATTCATCCGGGGTCAACAAAGGTTTGAAGAGGGACATAGCGGAGTTTGTTGCTAAGTGTCCAAATTTCCAACAAGTGAAAGCCGAGCATCTAAAACCAATTGGCTTACTACAAGAAATCCAAATTCCTACTTGGAAGTGGGAAGACATCAATATGGATTTTGTGGTAGGTTTGCCTAAGACCCAAAAAGGTATGATTCCGTTTGTGTGGTAGTTGATAGGTTGACCAGGTCCGCTCATTTCATTCCCGTCAAGGCTACTTATTCGGCGGAGGATTATTCTAGGATCTTCATAGATGTGATTGGGTGTTGCCATTGTATTCCGTTATCCATCATATCGGATAGAGGTGCACAATTCACATCTAGGTTTTGAAGGTCATTTCAAGAAGGGTTGGGCACTAAGGTGATGTTGAGTACCGCTTTTCATCCTCAAACGATGTTCAAGAGGAGCGTACTATTCAAACCCTTGAGGATATTCTTAGATCTTGTGTCATCGATTTAAAAGGAAGTTGGGATAAGCACTTGCCTTTGGTAGAGTTTGCTTACAATAATAGTTTTCATTCATCCATTTCCATGGCTCCCTATGAAGCCTTGTATGGTAGGAGGTGTAGGTCTCCTATTGGGTGGTTTGAAGTCGGTTAGTCCTAAATTCTTGGTCCCGACTTGATCTATAAGACATTGGAGAAGGTTCATGTAATAAGGAACCGGTTGCAAACGGCCTATAGTCGGCAAAAGTCCTATGCCGACAATAGGAGAAAGGATCTTGAGTTTGACGAAGGTGACAAAGTGTATTTAAAGATTTCTCCTATGAAAGGGGTTTTAGATTTGGCAAGAAAGGGAAGTTGAGCCCTCGGTATTTTGGTCCCTATGAGATCTTGCAAAGGGTAGGTAAGGTGGCCTATGAGTTGAAGTTGCCAAGTGAATTGGCTTTGGTTCATCCGGTCTTTCATGTCTCCATGCTTAAGAACTGTGTGGGTGATCCCGAGTCTATTCTTCCTATTGAGGGCCTTGGGGTCAAGGATAACCTCTCTTATGAAGGTTGTATCCGTAAAAGTTTTATGGAGGAATCACTTAGTTGAGGGTGCTAAATGGGAGGCCGAGGCCGACATGAAGTCCCGATACCCTCATCTTTTTGATGATTGAGGTTAGTCATACTTTTTAATAGTTTAAATATAATTAGTAATTGAAGTCCTTTGATTTTTGAGTGATGAAATGCGAAAGATGAGTTTTTGAATTTTGGGCAGTGAACTTACAGTGAGCTGCCACTGATTTTAGCTTTAAAATGTGAAATTTTGTTTTGGCTTGTTTTGAGTCATGTTGTGCATTTTGACATGTTGAGTCTTTATTAAATGTTTAGTATCATGTTGATAAGTTGAATTTGAACCTAATTGACTCATGTTTGTCATGATGATCTCAAATGGTTGTTGTGAGAAGGAAGTACCTCATGAGGTGATGTTGAGTCTCATATTTGGTAATTGAAGTTTTGAATTGCCTTGATTAAAGTGATATGTATTGTATTGTATTGAAATGATGTTGGTTGAGCTGCTAGTCTTGAGTCTATTCCTTCCTTGAAAAGAATTTTAGTGTCATTCGGGGACGAATGTTCCTAAGGGGGGAATAATGTAACATTTCAAAAATGTAAGACATGTCATTAAGGCTAACATAGGTGTCGGGAAGTGAAGACACTGTTTTTAAGGTTAGTTTCATGAAAATAGGTCACTTAGGAAGTTTTGGAAACAAAATGTTTAAGAACGTCCAAGACGTCCGAAAGTTGGTCCATAGCGGTCCTAGTGTGCCTTGGCCTATTTGACTAGTTTATAAGGGTCAGAATTTAACGAAATCTGAGAACAATATGTGTAACACGTGTTAGGTATGTTTCAAGGTTGAAACGTCCGGGTAAGACTCCCCAAGTACCAACCAAGGGCCCTTGAGGAGGACCCTAGTGTTAGAAGCAGCACTGCCTGGCAGTGTGCAATCGACGACAAAGGAGACGGGCCGTTTGTGGACAAACGGTGCGTCGATGTCACAACCCAAAACCATACCGTAGAAGTTAGGGTACAATCTTGGATTGTAACCGGCGTTGTCGCCCTCTCGGAGGTCAAAGACAAGCCATTTCATATCATTCATTGCATATACATAGTGAAAAGTACTGCGGAATTAAAACTTTTCACAAAATATAACATAGTCTTTAAAATCTCTTTCATATAAAAGTAATAGGAAATATTAAGTATCAATCTCATCATCTTAGACACAAGAATACTTGGGACACGACCCATACTTCAATACGAAAATAGAAATACATAGTCTAGTACAATACTTCAAAGAAAACATAAAAGATATATATGCCCTCGAGTCAAGTGAGGACATACTTCAACTTCTCTTGAACAATCTTCTAAGTACAAGTCTTCACTTCCCAAAGCTCTTCACCTATTAAGAACTATAGATAGAAAATAAAGCATGGAATTAGTACAACCACATGTACTAAGTATGGCATTATGCATAAAATCATGAAAAGGACATTTATTGGAAATATGCATCTTTTCATTTTACAAATTATATTTTAATCATAATAACATCATTAATCTATTTAGAAACACTTAAGGAAGCAATTAATCAAAATACCAAATTTGGGCATCACTTTACAGTAAGTTCAATTCACTTTACAGTGAATTGACTTCACTATTTCAGTGATTTACTAACCCCTTTAATAACCAACTTCTAGCATGTAATTTTCTCACTTAAAGTCATCCTAAGATTCACTTAAGTCACACAAAGAGAGACTGCCCATACATCCTCTCTAGATGTGCCTAAACGACCCTTAAGATTACCTATAATGAGTCACATACATACTTACAAAGCAACACAAACATTAATGTAAGATTCATCTACCAAATGTCATTTCCAAGGTTCACTTGAGTGAGTGTGGAGTGACAGCCCATACAACCTCTATCACACACACAAGGATACTATAGACTACCTAAAATAGAATCATTCTCACTAAACATACCAACACTTAGATGATAGGACACTCTCCTTCCAAAGGCTATCAAAAGACCTACTTAAGTAAATCAAGAAGATAACGTCCATGATTGACCTCCTCAAGATTACCTAAATAGTCCTTAAGAATACCTAAAGCTTAGATCATGTCAACAACATCAAACTTTTTCCTTAACTAGAGTCATTCTCAAGTCTTCTATAGGTAAGCCACGAAGAAATAATCCTCTATGCCCTCTTCACAATTTAACTAAAGAATCCATAAGCCACTCTAGATTAGGTACTTATTCACTTACATACTTGATGACGTAGGTCATTGGTTTATTAATTCATTAATCCATTTATTCATTGATTCATTAAGATAATCATACAATACATAAGGACATTCAAGTAATGGTCTTAGAGAAGACCTAGGGACTCTCATTAACATCTTCAAAGCCTATTGTGCAATGTCTAGATAGCATCCCGTACCACCACCTAAACTTCATAGAACTTCTCCAATGCTAGAAAGTATCCCATATGATGAGAATAGGCAATAACCGAAATAGACGATGGTAGCAAGACATGGAATCCGGAGTTCTATCCTACTCCGATGAGGTTGTTCTACTTGCCAATGGTAGAACTTGGACACATCCCATGTAGGCACATGGTTAAGGAATATGAAGGGTTTCGTTGTATTCTAGTCTCATGCTTAACTAGAACTACTTCCCTTACCATACTCACTCGGTGCTAGCCTTTGTTCTCATAGAGTAATTGGTTCATACAATAGGGTTCCATATATAGTTCATAACCCAATTACATTTACCCTACCAAAGAGGATCTGTAGGGATTTCCTTCCAATGGCGACAAGAAGCTCATTATGACTTTTTCTAGGGACATATCATGCCGTTCTAGCCAATCAACCTAGGTGCATTATCCCACATGAAGGATACCCTTACGGCGTTCGACATCAATTTACATTAGTTTTACCCTTAGTTCCAAGGTTTCGCATAAAGACCTTCTTTACATCATTCAAGGTCTCATGTCATTCACACATTCAAGACTCTTAACATACTAATTCAAATCATCACATAATCATATTCATATAAGCATCAAGCAAGATATACAAATCAACCAAGACAAGACATCACATACTTCACTTGAACTCATAATGCAAGTCATTCGAGAAACACCTAGAAAAAACCTAACATCTTCAAGTCATCCTATATATCATCATAACATCAATAATGTACTCCATATAGACTCACAAAGCCAAGTAGGAATAACCAATATTAACCCTAACACTATACTCATAATGTCAAAGTCATAGTCTAACATGATCACTTAAGGCAACATAAGTAGAAGAACACACATTAGACTTAACATGTAGATAGATAATGTCATGATTCACATAATTAACTACACAAATAGCCAGATTACTTCAAGTAGTTGCCTATAAGGACATGCTCATCATATTGCATAAAGTAACGCCGACAAGGCCACGTCAAGTGCAAGTAAAACACAAAACACCGCCACCATAAGTGGACCAAACCAATTTCAATAGAATCGAAGTATAATTAAATTAAAGAAAATGTGGCAGCATACCTTCAGCCCCTCATCCACACTTCAATTCAATGCCAAATCAACCAATTCTCCAATTCAACATCACAAGGCCCTTACCCATGGCCATGAACAATAATTCAAAGCAATAACCATAAAACTCAATGAATCTACATCAATTCAATCTAGGTTTAACAATCTAAGATGAATTAGATATCAATTGAATACAAATATTATATCATTAGAAAGCCCATAAGAAATTACATAACAATTCAACAATATTAGCTTAACATCAAGTAACCCAATAAGTAGTCAAAACTAGGGTTCATCAATTTACATGGGTTCATAGGTAATTTATGTTAAAATCATCAATACAATATCAATTAGATCATAATTCAGTGTTTAGAAATCGTTTATGCAAGAACCCATGGTAGAATCCCAAAATTGGACAATTCACTTTAGAAAACTTTGAAAAACATCTTGAGAGTTGGGCTCCTTGATGAAACAAGTTTCAAGGATCAAAAGTCATACCTCAAGTATGATAATTCTTCACTTTGATGATGAATTTCCACTCAAAACGCCACACCAAGCTGCTTCTTCAATTTGGACTTCAATGGAGTCTTTGGGATTTTTCTAAGAATTTTGGGTTTTCAATTTAGATGAATGAAGTCTTTAAGGTGTTAACTACTTATATATTTAATTAAAATACCAAATAAACCCTTAAAAACCTTCCAATGACTTAATTAGAATTGGGGTGAATTGGTGGCAGCAGCTCTACGCAGGAAACAGCATCACTCGACGCCTGCCCTTGACGGGGCGTCACCACCACGACCGGCCATCACTGGCCACCGTCGGTGGTTACAGTAGCCTTCCAAGGCTTCCTTCTTCACACATGGCCAAGTCACCCACGACGACACCCTTCTACGGGGCGTCAACAGGCCTACGAGCCGTCGACTGCTCCGTCGTCTGGGGCCTGCCTGGGACTGTTTTGGCAACAGTTTTGGGTCCTTGGTCAAGGACCCTTAGATGGTCCTTGTGGATAATTTCACGGACGTTTCCAACCCAATTACGATCGTCTATAAGTTTAACACCTCTCACATAAATTTCGTACAAAACGAACACATAAAACTCGACGAAACATGCCTAGACGTACAAGGTCAATTCAAGGCATATCTTTCGAACGCCTTGGACGTTCTTGGTCGTTTGACCTTCAAACTTCATGAAACTTGACACACTGCCTATAAATGCTATATTAACTCAATTAAGAACCTTAGAAAATCATGAAACACACATAAACACATAGAACCACATAAGAGACATTTAGGTGACTTAGTCGGTGAACCTCTTAGTCGTCCCTTGACGTTTGACTTCCAACACCTCTAATACTTTATCTACTGCCTCTATATAACATATTAGACACAGTTAGGACCTTAGAACATCAATATCAACATGTTATGCTCTAGTTAACCTAAGTCATTTTTGAGGTCTTACAATCTCCCCCGCTTGGACAACATTCTTCCTCGAATGACACTTGCCACTCTCCGAACACTTCCAAGATTAGAGACTCAACTAGCAGCACCTAACCAAACCACATAACACAATATTAAGAAGAAATCATCAATTTCACATAATCAAGAGATTCACAACATAACAAGAAACTAGAAAATAATTCTATAACTCATTATGCTATGAAACTCACATGCTTCAATCCAAATAGCAAAAACTCATGTTATATTCAATATTATACTAATACACATCAGTTATAACCACATTAAAATAACTTTAGACCAATTAATCAAATAGTCATTTTTACAAAAATATTACAGTACACTGTCTTAATGCTACAGTGATTTTTACCAATTTTTTCAAAAATGCATATTTAAAGTAATTCATGATATAAACATGCTAATATGCAAAGTAACATCATATAAACACACCTTATAACATAATCAAGGCTTCATAAAACACACGATGCAAGAAATTAATGAAATTCAATTTCAACCAAACTCCTAAACATCATGCACATGCAACAACTTCTAGAACTTCTATCACATCTACTAACCATACTCCCCCACTTAGAAGGAACTCATACTATAATAAAAGAAAGAAGAACTTACCAACATCATCATCACCATCACCCGACTGCTCAATTGTAGTCCAGAGTGCATAGAAACGCCTCTTTGTTGTAGCATCTTCCTTTGGAACATTAGGGGCAACTTGCTTATCATCTCTATCCCTAGAAGCAATCATTGGACAATCTCTAACCTTATGCCCACTCTTTCCACATCCAAAACAACTTACGGTACCCAAAAGACACTCACCAAAATGTTTCTTTCCACAATTGGCACAAGTAGGTTTGTCATTTCGAGAACCACCTCCTTTCTGAAATTTCACCCTAGGAACACTAGATCCCTCTTGAGTTTGAGCCCTCTTTTTGAACCTAGGCTGCCCTTGATCACTTGCACCACTTCTTTTCAAGTTTTTAGCCATTCTCTTAAGTTTACACTTTTCAATAGCTTGTGCATACAGCATGAGTCTAGCTAAAGTCATATCATCATGTAGCATAGCCGTACGACATTCCTCCATCACTATGTCGGCTACCCCGGTAACAAAGCGACTCATTTCATCTCTTGGATTTGACACAAGAGAAGGTGCATACCTAGCCAAAGACAAGAATTTCAAAGAGTACTCCTCAACACTCATATTGTCTTGCTTGAGATTGATAAACTCCTCCACCTTAACCTCTCTCATTTATCTAGGAAAGTACTTGCCTAGGAAAGTTTCCTTAAGCTCTTCCCATTCAATAGGACCCGCTTCCTCTGGCCTATTGTCCTTCCATTGAGTAAACCAAATTTGAGACACATCCCTCAATTGGTATGAAGCTAACTCCGCCTTCTCTTTAGATGTAACCCCCATAGCACTCAACACCTTGTACACACCATCAAGGAACACTTGGGGATCCTCATCTACTTTGAGCCAAGAAAGATAGGAGGATTCATCCTCACGAAGTCTCTCAACCTAGGAGTCATAGTGCTCTCCACAACCCTAGGCATCATACTAAAATTGATTTGAGTAGTTACGGCTTGAGCTAAAGCGATCAAAGCCTCTCTAATCTCTTGAGTAGTCAACTCTAGATGAACCACTGGAACCTCATTACCTCCACCCATATTAGGAACATGATCACCTTGGGGAGGCACTTGAGCACCATGAGGAACTTGCTCAACTTGAGGAGGAATCTCCTCATTCACCCTCTCCTCTTCCAACCTTCTAGCGTCCATCCTTCTAGTATTCATCTCCTAGAAAACACAAGGAAACTCATAAGAAGGAAAATCATAACATTTACTCTACCGCACGACATAGGAGTATAAAAGAAGGGAAACTCTATCGTCCTATAGCCTCTTGCCCATAGATGTGTCGCGACTCACACCAATGGTCAAGACTCTACTAGACATGACTTGATGAGACTTTTTGATTCCTAAAACTAGTTCCACCAACCTATGCTCTGATACCAAGGTTGTCACAACCCGAAACCATACCCTAGAAGTTAGGGTACAATCTTGGATTGTAACCGGCGTCGTCGACCTCTCGGAGGTCTAAGACAAGCCCTTTCATATCATTCATTGCATATACATAGTAAAAACTACTGCGGAATTAAAACTTTTCACAAAATATAACATAGTCTTTAAAATCTCTTTCATATAAAAGTAATAGGAAATACTAAGTCTCAATCTCATCATCTTAGACACAAGAATACTTGGGACACGACCAATACTTCAATACAAAAATCGAAATGCATAGTCTAGTACAATACTTCTAAGAAAACATAAAAGACATCTATGCCCTCGAGTCAAGTGAGGACTTACTTCAACTTCTCTTGAACGATCTTCTAAGTCCAAGTCTTCAATTCCCAAAGCTCTTCACCTATTAAGAACTATAGATAGAAAATAAAGAATGGAACTAGTACAACCACATGTACTATGTATGTCATTATGCATAAAATCATGAAAATGGACATTTATTGGAAATATGCATCTTTTCATTTTACAAATCATATTTTAATCATAATAACATCACTAATCAATTTAGAAACACATAAGTAAGCAACTAATCAAAATACCAAATTTAGGCATCACTTTACAGTAAGTTCAATTCACTTTACAGTGAATTGACTTCACTGTTTCAGTGATTTACTAACCCCTTTAATAACGAACTTCTAGCATGTAATTTTCTCACTTAAAGTCATCCTAAGATTCACTTAAGTCTCACAAAGAGAGACCACCCATACACCCTCTCTAGATGTGCCTAAACAACCCTTAAGATTACCTAGAATGAGTCACATACATACTTACAAAGAAACACAAACATTAATGTAATATTCATCTACCAAAGGTCATTTCGAAGGTTCACTTGAGTGAGTGTGGAGTGACCGCCCATACAATCACTATCACACACACAAGGGATCCTATAGACTACCTAAAATAGAATCATTCTCACTAAACACACCAACACTTATATGATAGGACACTCTCCTTCCAAAGGCTATCAAAAGACCTACTTAAGTAAATCAAGAAGATAACGTCCATGATTGACCTCCTCAAGATTACCTAAATAGTCCTTAAGACTACCTAAAGCTTAGATCATGTCAACAACATCAAACCTTTTCCCTAACTAGAGTCATTCTCAAGTCTTCTATAGGTAAGCCATGAAGAAATAATCCTTTATGCCCTCTTCACAATTTAACTAAAGAATCCATAAGCCACTCTAGATTAGGTACTTATTCACTTACATACTTCATAACGTAAGTCATTGGTTTATTAATTCATTAATCCATTTATTCGTTAATTCATTAAGAGACTCATACAATACATAAGGACATTCAAGTAATGGTCTTAGAGAAGAACTAGGGTCTCTCATTAACATCTTCAAATCCTATTGTGCAATGTCTAGATAGCGTCCCATACCACCACCTAAACTTCATAGAACTTCTCCAATGCTAGCAAGTATCTCATATGATGAGAATAGGCAATAACCGACATAGACCATGTTAGCAAGACATGGAATCCGGAGTTCTATCCTACTCCGATGAGGTTGTTCTACTTGCCAATGGTAGAACTTGGACACATCCCATGTAGGCATATGGTTAAGGAATATGAAGGGTTTCTTTGTATTCTAGTCTCATGCTTAACTAGAACTACTTCCCTTACCATACTCACTCGGTGCTAGCCTTTGTTCTCAAAGAGTAATTGATTCATACAATAGGGTTCCATATATAGTTCATAACCCAATTACATTTACCCTACCAAAGAGGATCTCTAGGGATTTCCTTCCAATGGCGACAAGAAGCTCATTATGACTTTTGCTAGGGAGGTATGATGCCGTTCCAGCCAATCAACCTAGGT
Organism: Solanum sitiens; assembly: GCA_016801875.1. Taxonomy (NCBI): domain Eukaryota; kingdom Viridiplantae; phylum Streptophyta; class Magnoliopsida; order Solanales; family Solanaceae; genus Solanum; species Solanum sitiens. The sequence continues at coordinate 385,550 of JABWTJ010000526.1, read as the reverse complement.
CCATCATCCCACATGAAGGATACCCTTATGGCGTTCGACTTCAATTTACATTACTTTTACCCTTAGTTCCAAGGTTTCGCATAAAGACCTTCTTTTCATCATTCAAGGTCACATGTCATTCACACATTCAAGACTCTTAACATACTAAGTCAAATCATCACATAATCATATTCATATAAGCATCAAGCAAGATATACAAATCAACCAAGACAAGACATCACATACTTCACTTGAACTCATAATGCAAGTCATTCGAGAAACACCTAGAAACAACCTAGCATCTTCAAGTCATCCTATATATCATCATAACATCAATAATTTACTCCACATAGACTCACAAAGCCAAGTAGGAATAACCAAGATTAACCCTAACACTATACTCATAATGTCAAAGTCATAGTCTAAGATGATCACTTAAGGCAACATAAGTAGAAGAACACACATATGACTTAACATGTAGATAGATAATGTCATGCTTCACATAATCAACTACACAAATAGTCACATTACCTCAAGTAGTTGCCAATAAGGCCATGCTCATCACATTGCATAAAGTAACGCCGACAAGGCCATGTCAAGTGCAAGTAAAACACATAACACCGCCACCATAAGTGGACCAAACCAATCGCAATAGAATCAAAGTATAATTAATATCAAATTAAAGAAAATGTGGAAGCATACCTTCATCCCTTCATCCACACTTCAATTCAATGCCAAATTTAACAATCTAAGATCAATTAGATATCAGTTGAATACAAATCTTATATCATTAGAAAGCCCATAAGAAATTACATAACAATTCAACAATATTAGCTTAATATCAAGTAACCCAATAAGTAGTCAAAACTAGGGTTCATCAATTTATATGGGTTCATAGGTAATTTAAGTTAAAATCATCAATACAATATAAATTAGATCATAATTCAATATTTAGAAATCGTTTATGCAAGAACCCATGGTAGAATCCCGAAATTGGACAATTCACTTTAGAAAACTTTGAAAAACATCTTGAGAGTTGGGCTCCTTCATTAAACAAGTTTCAAGGATCAAAAGTCATACATCAAGGATGATAATTCTTTACTTTGATGAAGAATTTCCACTCAAAATGCCACACCAAGCTTCTTCTTCAATTTGGACTTGAATGGAGTCTTTGGGATATTTCTAAGAGTTTTGAGTTTTCAATTTTGATGAATGAAGTCTTTAAGGTGTTAACTACTTATATAGTTAATTAAAATACCCAATAAACCCTTAAAAACCACCAATGACTTAATTTAGAATTGGGGTGAATTTACCAATTCACCCCTAACTTGGCAGCAGCTCTACGCAGGAAACAACATCACTCGACGCCTGACCTTGACGAGGCGTCACCACCACGACGGGCCATCACTGGCCACCGTAAGTGGTTATAGTAGCCTGACAAGGCTTCCTTATTCACCCATGTCCAAGTCCCCCACGACGACACCCTTCGACGGGGCGTCAACAGGCCGTCGTCTGGGCCTGCCTCGGACTGTTTTGGCAACCGTTTTGGGTCCTTCCGAAGGACCCTTATATGGTCCTTGGGGATAATATCCCAGACATTTCCTACCCAATTATGATATTATATAATTTTAAAACCTCTCACACAAATTTCATACAAAATGAACACATAAAACTCGACAAAAAATGCCTAGACGTACAAGGTCAATTCAAGGCATATCTTTCGAACGCCTTGGATGTTCTTGGTCGTTTGACCTTCAAACTTCACGAAACTTGACACACTTCCTATACATGCTATATTAACTCAATTAGGAACCTTAAAAAATCATGAAACACACATAAACACATAGAACCACATAAGATAACTTTAGGTGACTTAGTCGTCGAACGTCTTAGTCGTCCCTTACTGTGTGACTTCCAACACCTCTAATACTTTATATAATGCCTTTATATAACATATTATACACATTTAGGACCTTATAAAATCAATATAAACATGTTAGGCTCTAGTTAACCTAAGTCATTTTCGAGGTCTTATAGTCGATGCCTCCGTTGTCCCATACTTAGCCATGTTGAGGAAGCCCCTCGCCTGCACATTCTCTGAACTCAATGATGGAGTGCAGAAAGAGAGGGGTAGAGCCCATCGACTCACAGTCGGCCCGTCGTTCAGGATATCGTCTGTGAGGGCCGAGTTTGCTGTCTAATTTAAGGTGGTTTCATTTAATTAGTTAGAGGTTTAGGTGGTTTAATTAGGGGTTAAGGGAAATTAATTAATTTGATTTAAGACCCAATATAAATACTCCCAACCGTCGGTAATCTAACACAACTCTAAAACAAATCTCTCTACCTCCTCTCTACTTTGTCTCTCTATTGGAAGCCCCATTGAAGCAAAGCTTAGGAAGTGATTTTGGGGCTGGAAAAGGTCGGATTCATTTTCAATTTCTCATCAAGACAATAGGGTATGTGATATATTCACCTTTGAGACCTCTTTCCTCAAAGGGTTCATCTAAATTGATTTCAAAAGTTAGTGATTTCTAATGGGTTTCATCCAATTCCAAAATTGATGTTTTGGATTGAGTTGTTGATGTTTATTTTAGGTTAATATGAGTTGATTAACATGTATTCTAACATAGAGTAATTGTTCATGGTCTTGACTAAATTGAAGAATATGTTCCCAAGTCCTTAACCTAGGTTGTGTTCTTGGTTTGGATTGTAATTGTTCATTCAATTGACTTATTTATGGGTTGAATTACTTGTATATGATGTTGATATGCTGCATATGAACAAATTAGGATGATGATTAGTCTTTCATTCTAGTTCTTGATAGATGATCTAGGGTAGGGTGAATTGACTAAATCCTAAGTTTGATCTACTATTGAATTGTGAAGTAATGACTCTTCTATACTTGTGATTTCATTGGTTATTGAATTATGGTGATTTGATGACCTAATTGGGTTGAAGTAAGGGTTTATGGTAAGACCTTGATGATGGTGAGATTGTTAAGAAGACTTGGTAAGTCTTGTGACCTTATCCTTTGTTTCAATTATGGTCAAGTCATGATGATTGTATTGGAGCATGTTTGTATAGGATTTATAGGTTGGTATGATGTTGAATTGAAATGTCTTTGTATGGTTTTGAGGTTGATTAAGATGAAAAGTAATAAGGGTGATGATGACTGCCAAATGTGCTTTATTGTTGAAAGGCTATAAAGTGTTAACTTTACTTATGAGAGTTGTGATGAAAGGATTTTACTCATGCAATTCCTATTGAGCTAGTATGATGATGATTATACAAGGGCTAGACCCTATGACCTAAAAATAAATATTAAAGACATTTCAATAATGGACTAGCTTAGCACCTAGTGATCTTGAATGTGAGAGGGTGACACTTTTCCACATAGGGAAGGTAGGGTTCACTACAGTTCTCACGGGTTGGATAGCCTCATGGACCAAATAGGGTGTAGAGTGATATTTCCTATGATGCCCCAAGTTCCATAACTATGTTTCCACCATAGGAATACTAGCTAGTGGATCCACCTAGAAAGCTACATTTATGTTAGGTATTACCTTGGCCGGTAGACCACCTTCCATCGGTGTAAGGTTTATGACACCGGATTCCGCATTAGCTCATGTGTTCTATGTCGGTTAAGGCAAGTGTTCCCTAAACTAAAATGAAGGAATGATATATAAGCTAACTAAGGTGACTTGAAAGGTTAGACTTAACTTAGGTAGGTGTATGGGACTCTACCTAGGTCTTGCACTAGTTTGCCTTGATAGAAGCTTTAGGAGGTCAATATTACGTATGTAAATGATTATGAAAGGTAAATGACTTTATATGGTGATTATGATGCTTATAGACATGCAATTGGTTCTTGTTGACTAAAGTATGAACTTATGTATGATGAAGGTTATGTTATGTGAAGTAAGTTACTATTTGTGACTCTTGTTGGTTACTTGATTAAGTAGGGTTATGGGGCTTTACTTGTTCATTGCACTTGTGGCTTTATAAGGGTTATGTATTGTTGTCTTGCTTTACTAGTTCACATGATTAACTCTTATTTGTACTTGTAATATGATTACTTGAGGATAGGTTTATGTGAGATTATGGGTTCAATTATGTGATATGCATATTATTCCTTTGACTTGGTTAAGCATGTTTAATTGGTTGGTCTAGTTGCTGATTGTGAATAAACTTAAATGGCATGATTTTAACTAAATGTCCCTTTTTAGCATGTTTGATTGTTATATGTGCATATGGTCTCATTCTTAGTACATGTGGCGTACTAACCCTATTTTCTCCCTTTTTCCCTAACACTTTAGGTTCCGGTCGTTGAGGTTTGGTTCGAGGCGATTGAGAAAAAGGCTTGGATACTCTTATCATCCAAGTGGTAGGTCCTCATTTCTGTCACGACCGGAATCTAGACCCCAGATGAGACCGGCGTCGTTGACCTCTTAGAGGTCGCAGACAAGCCTACTTACATTATTCTTACTTCACTTGGTTAATTTTAGCGGAAAATTTAAAACGTTTTGGTTTCTTAACATACTTGTTACACATTCTTATCATTTCATAATTGTTCACCATCAACCATCTAACATTAAGAGATAAGCAACTGAAAGAAATAGTTCAATAAGTATTAAGTGTATAATTGCCAAATGGCACCAATACAAAGTCTAAATAAAAACAGGAAAGAAACGCTAGTGGAACATGCTCCACTAGCTTAACTCTAAAACTAAGCTAGAATATAAAACAGTAGCATTCTCGAAATCATGAGGACCTACCAACTCTGGATGAATGCTGGACGTCCGGATAACTGCAACAATGATCCTATAGCTCTATCGTCCACCTGTGCCTGCACCTAAATTAGAATAGTTGTATAGGGTTAGTACACACTTGTACTAAGTATGGGTATATGCAAGCACACACCAAGGACATGCATGAGAAATAATATTTCTTCCCTAACAACATGATTATGGGAAGTCAAGTCAGTGGACTTGCCAAATTTGTATTAGGAAAGTTAGTGAACTTTCCAAATTTGGATTAGGAAAGTTAGTGAGCTTTCTAAATTTGGATTAGGAAAGTGATGCCATGAGAGTAACATGTATCATCATAAATATCATATTGCACACATCACATAATATCGTACATATAGCACATATCATAGCACATAACATATAACACATGGCTTCCTTCATATCATTCATTCATATGCCATGAGACCTTGGAATCATGGACTTGACATTAAGACTTTCCAAAATGAGGGCTCAACATATGGGACCTCAACTAGGGAGTCTTCATTAGCAAACATAGAGTTTGCTTCATTCATTCATACGTACTTCATTTCATTTCATTCATAGGCCAGTGTGAACGCCAACTATATGTAGGGTGTAGTTTAAGACTTTCATCGGGTTTGCTGTGCAATGATCAATAATAACCTAATGTCATTACCTGAGTCTAGCTCACCTCTTGATTATCCTATCCTAACACCTTTGGTATCATTCATTTCATTATGTGCTTCATTTGAGACTGGCCTCATTCATTCATTGGGAACTTTAACTTTAACCGACATAGATCATGTGAGCATCATGAAATCCAGTGTCTCCCCCTCACCAAAAAGAGATGGAATCACCGGCCAAGGTGACCCAAAAACATGCTAGCGTACATGGGAATTTAATCCCGCCAGATCCCTATATTGGCAGTATAGGTTCGAAGACTAGGAGATATAAGGGGACCCATACCCGGTAAGCCGGACAGTCTCATCTCATGAGAGTTACGTGAACCTCCTCCCTTCCCGAAAGAAGGCATCACCACTCATAGCTAGCCTATCGGTGCTCAGTATAAAGTTCAATTTCATTCATCTCATACGTCATGAAAGCTGGCTTCTAGTATGAGGACATCATAGCTCATTAGATGATTTCTCATCTCATCATTAGTATTTAGTGTGTTAATCTCAATACTTTCATTAGAGTGTTCATAGAGACTGGTCTCTTCATTATCTTACACTCTCATAGGTGAGTACGTTTTGGTAACATTTACTTAGGCTCGTTTGAGATTGTCCTCATCATTTGCATTAGCCTCATATCATGTTGTCACCACATTCATTGTCATTAGCACATTTACTCTTCATAATTACTCACCTCATTTTACGTGAATGTTCATTTCATCATATGCCAATATACTTGGCCATTTGTGTGTTTCATACCCTTACTTAACCCCTTCTAGGGTTTCATCATTTCATAGTTCATTTCATCATTCAGTACTTACATCTTAGGTTCACTTACTTTTAAACGTATGCTAGACTTATGAGTCTATACACACAAGCCATGAGGCTTCATTCATAATTCGTTAAGTGATTCATACATTCCTAAGATTATGTAGTACAAGACTTATGTATCTTGTATATATGCCAAGATCTTGATTTCGATCTAAGTAGGTGGCATTATTCTTGGATATTTTGTTCAGGTATGACTTATGTATCAATACGGAAGTTCGGGCAAGGAAATCCAAGTTTGAATCACTTGGATATCATTTACATTTTTCGTTGATTTTATTTTTGATATTCATAACATTAGAACTCTAGATTAAATCCCAACATTAACATCGTATCATTAATTTTCAACTTAATTTTCCTCTTAAATTGGCCGAAGGGTTGTGGGTTCGAACCCCCACAACCCCTTTTTATTTTTTTTAATTAACAGTTCATTGCCCTTTTCGCCCAAACCAAGAGGTTGTGGGACCAAACCCCCACAGCCTCTTCTATTTTTGTTAATTATTCGCTGGGATAGGGAGGTTGTGGGTTCGAACCCCCACAGCCTCCTTATTTAAACTTTAATTTCGCTGAGGCTGTGAGGTGGTGGGTTCGAACCCCCACATCCTCCTAAATTTATTTTTTAATTAATTTAGGCGAGTGGCAGTGAGGTTGTTGGATCGAACCCCCACAGCCTCACTTTATTTCTTTAGTTAATTTTGCCTTCTTCTTTTTCAGCCTTGAGGTCGTGGGTTCGATTCCCACGCCTCACGTTTTCTTTTCTTTATTTTTCTCTTCCTTCACTCGCTACCTGGAGGTCGTGGATTCGAATCCCAAGCCTCCCATTTATTTATTTAATTTATTTCTCTCTTCTTTCTCCTCCAGTGTCACGAGTTCGATCCCCCCCAGCCCCATTTTCTTTTTCTTTGTCGCGAATTCCAGTAGCCAGGTTCGATTCCCCCCAGCCCCATTTTCTTTTCCTTTTCTCGCGAAACCAGTAGCTAAAGGGTGAGGTCACAGGTTCAAATCCTAGTGGCCTCACCTCTTTAAAATGTATTAATTTCCAGATTTCCTTTATTAACTTTAGCCTATTTTAACCTTGCATAGTTGCTGGAAATTTTGGTTATTTTTAATTCATTTTTATCAACGTTTTCACATGATTCATAGGGTGCATTCATAAATCATTTTAATATATTTTTAGGCGCATCTTTCATAGACTTATTTGGATAAAAGATTGTTATTCAATCAACCATATTTCATTACAATGAAAATCACATTATGCACAACTTTAGCACATAAAATACAAGAAATAACATGCCCTTTTACTTCTCCAAAACAGTGGCTAAAACTCACTGCCAACGTGCACACACACACATTTGTTTTTTTTTCCGATTACACATTGGTTGTTATTTTCTTGATTTCACGCACATACACATATTCACATTCAACATAAAAATATCACACATACCTAAATCTACCAGCAAAACAAACCCAACCTACGAAATCATTGGGAGCTAGTGACAAGGACATGCAACAGGGAACAACCCTAGTTTTGGAGTGAATATATTGAATCGTATGGGGCCTCTTGGGAAACGGACCAAGAGAGAAGAAACCCATACCTTAATTTGCTTGTTCAAACGTGAATTTGCTGCCCAAAACCCTCTCCAAAAAATCAGTCCAAGCTTCCTCAACGTACACACCACTCGACGGACAACTCCTCTTTGCCTTAAAGTTTTTGGTTACTTTGTTTTTCTTAAAATTTCATGTGAGTTCTTCAAGTGTGAATAACTCTTAATATTATTTCAGTTCTTGAAGTTTTTTTGGCAGAAACAAACGTGAGAGAGGTGATGAAACGTGAGAGAGATTGTGAGAGAGTGAAACGTGTGAAGTTGTTTAGGCTTAGATAATGACTTTGTCAATTTAGGACTCTCCTTAATATTTAAAAATCTGATTTTACTTTTATTTTAAATCAGATAATAAATAATAAATATAAATTAATTACATTAATTTATCAATTTAAATTAAAACAATTTAAATCATTGCTTCCACCTAGGTTCGAACCCGGGTGGAGCAAGACTCCACTTCAAGAGCTCAATTTCGGCTCTCTCTCCCCAAATTGCCCCTCCATCTTATTAATCAATTAATTAATTATATATTTAGAGTAAATACGATATTACCCTTATCTTGGTGAAAGACCATTTTACCCCTTGACCCTCAAAACTTAAGATTTCTTCTTTTTAAGTCCGGTAAAGACTCCTTCGATTAAATCTTTGTTTTCGAGAGCCTTACTTGGTTGGTTCCAAACTTTCAAAGCTCAATTAACTCCCCAAGTTAGTTGGCTTAGTCATAGTAAGGGTTCTGAGGTCTAGTTCTACGCGTATCAATCCGTGTGAACCTTGGTCTAATCGCAAGCATTCTTGACACCTTAAGTATTTATCTTATTCATTTTTAGGGTTGTTACAATTTCCCCAAGGATGATGCCGATATTCTATTTACGGATTGTTTAGCTATTATGACACATGTTGATTCTATCTTTCATTTGAAGACAGTTGTATAAAGCCTATATGTGGCTTACTTTTATTGTTGTAGGGCTATGCCCATGTTGTATTGTCGTTTTAGATGGTTTATGAGATGAGAAGGATTTTATGACTATAATTCTATCTTATATATGTGTATGAAATAAAAGTAGAAGACTAAGTAATCTTTCTATAGGAACGGGTCTATGTATACTCGATATTATACTATTATGTGTATGTAGAGGTCTATGTAAACCTCCGATTAGATATAGTTAAAAAGTCTTAATTTTTCCGCATATTTTATCCAATGAATGTTATGATAATGCTAACAGGCTAGTCTAAGTCCTCGAAGAGGACGACGACGCCGGTTACGTCTAGGAGGTGCTCCCTGGATGTGACAAACTTGGTATCAGAGCATGAGGTTAAATATCCTTGATAACTACGTCTCTCTCAACCACGTCTATGTAGATTCGTACTCATAATTGTGAAGCGCGCCATACTTATTAATAGTAATCTATATGATTCTTAGGAATCTCTCTCTTTCTTGGAAATCCAATATCGTGCCTCTAGAGTAACTATTATGTGCTTTCGTCTTAACCTTGTATTTTTGGTTATAGGCAATGAATACTTGGAGGAATGCGGCTAGTATGCTTGAGGAGGAGGTTGCCCCTCCCCGTGTAATAGAAGATCCTCCACTTGAAGAGGGGGTTAATGTTGAGCAAGTTCCGGCCAACCCTCCACCCATGACGGATGCAGACATAAGGGCTGCCTTTCTTCAAATGGCCCAAGCCATTACTTCTCAAGCTCAAGCCGCCACTCTCCAAGCTCAATCTATGATGGCACAAGCCAACTGGGAGGTTGAACCTCGAGCCAACTTGCAAGTCTCTACTATGTCATCTCATTTGAGGGACTTCACTCGGATGAATCCACCTACCTTCTATGGTTCTAGGGTTGCTTAGGACCCCCAAGAGTTCATCGATGAGGTGTATAAGGTTCTCTTTGCTGTTGGGTTGAGTTCAAGTGATAAGGAAGAGTTAGCCACAAATCAACTCAAAGATGTGGCTCAAACTTTGTATGTTCAATGGAGAGATAATCGGCCTCTTTGTGGTGGACCGGTTACATGGGAGATATTAAAGGCATTTCTTGATCGATTCTTCCCTAGAGAGATGAGGGAGGCCAAAGTGGTGGAATTCATCAACCTTCGTCAAGGAGGTATGAATGTTCTTGAGTATTCAATGAAGTTTACTAAGTTGTCAAATATGCTCCATCCTTGGTTTCGGATCCGAGAGATGAGATGAGCCACTTTACGATGGGTGTATCAGATGATCTACAAGAAGAATGTCATTCATCCATGCTTCATGAAAATATGAATATATCTCGGCTTATGGTGCATTCTAGGAAAGTTGAGGAGGCACGGGTTAGGAGAAAGGCAAGAGATGCTAAGAAGAGAAGGTCCTTTGAAAAGGATTCTTCCAAGGGTAGGATTGAGATTCAAGACAAGCCTAGGTTCAAAAAGTGTTTCTCTAATCAAGTTCCCTAAGACTCATGATGATAAAGGGTCAAAGCTGAGAGCTCAAAAAGGTAAAAGTGCTAATTCACCTATTGATAAGCCTACTTGTGGTGAGTGTGGAAAGAAGCATTTTGGTACTTGTCTCATTGGTACGGATAAATGCTTTAGTTGTTAAAAAGTTGGGAACAAAGTTTGTGATTGTCCTAACATGAAGGGGCAAGAGAAGAGTGGTCAAGCAAGTGGTTCTAGTGATGCTCCAAAGAAGAACCACTTCTATGCTCTTAGTCCTAGGGGTGAGCAAGATACCTCTCCCAATGTGGTCACCGGTATGTTACAAGTCTATGCTATTGATGTTTATGCTTTACTTGATCCGGGTGCTACCTTGTCTTTTGTTACTCCTCTTGTAGATAAAAAGTTTGAAATTTTACCCGATGTCTTGCATGAGCCTTTCTTAGTGTCTACACCGGTGGGTGAGTCGGTTGTTGCTAAGATGGTATATAGAAATTGTCCTATCATGTTGCCCAATAGAGCTTCTAATGTTGATCTAGTTGAACTAGATATGTTTGATTTTGATATTATTTTGGGCATGGATTGGTTGCATTCTTGTTTTGCCACTATTAATTGTAGGACAAGGGTAGTGAGGTTCAATTTCCCAAATGAACCCATTGTTGAGTGGAAGGGGGGAAGTTCTATTCCTAGAGGTCGTATCATTTCTTGTTTGAAGGCTTGCAAAATGATCTCTAAGGGCTACCTATATCATATAGTGAGAGTCCAAGATCTTGACTCCGAAATTTCTCCCATTGAGTCGGTACCCGTAGTGAGTGAATTTCCAGAGGTCTTCCCTAATGACCTTCTCGGTATTCCTGCCGAACGGAAAATTCATTTTGGTATCGATTTGCTACCGGAAACAAACCCTATTTTGATTCCTCCTTATAGAATGGCTCCGGGCGAATTGAAGGAGTTGAAGGCACAACTTAAAGATTTGCTAGACAAGGACTTTATAAGGCCTAGCATTTCTCCATGGGGTGCTCCGGTCTTGTTCGTGAAAAAGAAAGATGGGTCCTTGAGAATATGTATTGATTATCGCCAACTCAACAAAGTCACAATCAAGAAAAAGTATCCTCTCCCCCGGATTGATGATTCATTTGATCAACTCCAAGGGGTAAGCTACTTCTCCAAAATTGACTTGAGGTCGGGGTATCACCAACTAAGGGTGAGAGGTGAGCATGTACCAAAAACGGCCTTTCGGACTCGTTATGGCCACTATGAGTTTCTTGTAATGTCCTTTGGTCTCACTAATGATCCGCCGATGTTCATGGACCTAATGAATAGAGTATTTCAAAGTTACCTAGATTCATTTGTCATTGTGTTCATTGATGACATCTTGGTATATTCGAAGAATGAAGGTGATCACATGGGTCATTTGAGGGTGGTATTGCAAACCCTTAAAGAATATCAATTATTTGCCAAGTATAGCAAATGCGAGTTTTGGTTGAGGTCGGTAGCATTTCTTGGTCACATCATCTCTAGTGAAGGAGTTGAGGTTGATCCAAGGAAAACGGAAGCGGTGCGGAATTGTCCGAGACCATTGACTCCAACTGATATACGGCATTTCTTGGGTCTTGCGGGTTATTATCGGAGGTTTGTGGATAGTTTTGCGTCCATTGCATCTCCTTTGACTACTTTGACCCAAAAGAGTAAGAAGTTTGAATGGTCGAAAGCATGTGAAAAGAGCTTCCAATTATTGAAAGATAGGCTTACTTTGGCTACGGTGTTAAACACTATCAGAAGGTACAAAGGGCTTTGTGGTTTATTGTGATGCGTCCCGTGTTGGTTTGGGGTGTGTTCTTATGCAACATGGTAAGGTTATTGCCTATGCTTCTAGGCAACTTAAGGTGCATGAAAAGAACTATCCCACTCGTGACCTTGAGTTAGCGGCCGTGGTGTTTGATTTTAAGATTTGGAGGCATTATTTGTATGGTGTCCATGTTGATATGTTCACCGACAATAAAAGTCTCCAATACGTTTTTACCCAAAAGGAGTTGAATCTCCGGCGAAAAAGATGGCTAGAGTTATTGAAGGACTATGATGAGTGTTCTTTATCATCTAGGCAAGGCGAATGTTGTTACGGATGCTCTTAGACGTTTGTCTATGGGTAGTGTTTCACATATGGATGAAGCCAAAAGGGACCTTGTGAAAGAGGTTCATCGATTGGCTAGATTGGGAGTGAGATTGGAGGATTCTTCATATGGTGGTGTGATGGTCCATCATAACTCCGAATCATCCTTGATTGTTGAGGTGAAGTCTAAACAACACCTTGATAAATCATTAATGGAGTTGAAAGAATCGGTTCTGGGCAAATTTAATGAATCCATCTCCTTGGGAGGGGGGGGAATGGTGTTTTGAGATATCAAGGGCAGTTGTGTGTCCCAAATGTTGATGATTTGAGGAACCATATTCATGAGGAAGCCCATGGGTCCCATTATTCCACTCATCCGGGGTCAATAAAGATGTATCATGACCTTAGGGAGGTGTATTTGTGGGAAGGTTTCAAGAGGGACATAGCGGAGTTTGTTGCTAAGTGTCCAAATTGCCAACAAGTGAAAGCCGAGCATCTAAAACCGATTGGCTTACTACAAGAAATCCAAATTCCTACTTGAAAGTGGGAAGACATCAATATGGATTTTGTGGTAGGTTTGCCTAAGACCCAAAAAGGGTATGATTCCATTTGGGTGGTGGTTGATAGGTTCACCAAGTTCGCTCCTTTCATTCCCGTCAAGGCTACTTATTCGGCGGAGGATTATGCTAAGATCTTCATAGATGTGATTGTGTGTTGCCATGGTATTACGTTATCCATCATATCGGATAGAGGTGCACAATTCACATCTAGGTTTTGGAGGTCATTTCAAGAAGGGTTGGGCACTAAGGTGAAGTTGAGTACCGCTTTTCATCCTCAAACGGATGGTCAAGAGGAACGTACTATTCAAACCCTTGAGGATATTCTTAGAGCTTGTGTCATCTATTTCAAAGGAAGTTGGGATAACCACTTGCCTCTGGTAGAGTTTGCTTACAATAATAGTTTTCATTCATCCATTTCCATGGCTCCCTATGAAGCCTTGTATGGTAGGAGGTGTAGGTCTCCTATTGGGTGGTGTGAAGCCGATTAGTCCTCAATTATTGGTCCCGACTTGATCTATAAGACATTGTAGAAGGTTCATGTAATAAGGAACCGGTTGCAAACGGCCTATAGTCGGCAAAAGTCCTATGCCGACAATAGGACAAGGGATCTTGAGTTTGAGGAACGTGACAAAGTGTATTTAAAGATTTCTCCGATGAAAGGGGTTGTTAGATTTGGCAAGAAAGGGAAGTTGAGCCCTCGGTATGTGGGTCCCAATGAGATCTTGCAAAGGGTAGGTAAGGTGGCCTATGAGTTGAAGTTGCCAAGTGAATTGGCTTTGGTTCATCCGGTCTTTCATGTCTCCATGCTTAAGAAGTGTGTGGGTGATCCCAAGTCCATTCTTCCTATTGAGGGCCTTGGGGTCAAGGATAACCTCTCTAATGAGGAGGTTCTAGTCCAAATTCTTGATAGACAAGTGAAGAGTTTGAGGAACAAAGAGGTTGTATCCGTAAAAGTGTAATGGAGGAATCACTTAGTTGAGGGTGCTACATGGGAGGCCGAGGACGACATGAAGTCCCGATACCCTCATCTTTTTGATGATTGAGGTTAGTCATCTTTTTTAATTGTCTAAATATAATTAGTAATTGAAGTCCTTTGATTTTTGGGTGATGAAATGCGAAAGATGAGTTTTCAAATTTTGGGCAGTGAACTTACAGTGAGCTGCCACTAATTTTGGCCTAAAAATGTGAAATTTTGTGTTGGCTTGTTTTAATTCATGTTGTACATTTTGACATATTGAGTCTTTATTAAATGTTTAGTATCATGTTGATAAGTTGAATTTGAACCTAATTGACTCATGTTTGTCATGATGAGCTCAAATGGTTGTTGTGAGAAGGAAGTACCTTATGAGGTGATGTTGAGTCTCATATTTGGTAATTGAAGTTTTGAATTGCCTTGAATAAAGTGATATGTATTGTATTGTATTGAAATGATGTTGGTTGAGCTGCTAGTCTTGAGTCTATTCCTTCCTTGAAAAGAATTTTAGTGTCATTCGGGGACGAATGTTCCTAAGGGGGGGATAATGTAACATTTCAAAAATGTAAGACGTGTCATTAAGCCTAACATAGGTGTCGGGAAGTCAAGACAGTGTTTTTAAGGTTAGTTTCATGAAAATAGGTCACTTAGGAAGTTTTGGAACCAAAATGTTTAAGAACGTCCAAGACGTCCGAAAGTTGGTCCATAGCGGTCCTAGTGTGCCGTGGCCTATTTGACTAGTTTATAAGGGTCAGAATTTAACGAAATCTGAGAAAAATATGTGTAACACGTGTTAGGTATGTTTCAAGGTTGAAACGTCCGGGTAAGACTCCCCAAGTACCAACCAAGGGCCCTTGAGGAGGACCCTAGTGTTAGAAGCAACACTGCCTGGCAGTGTGCAATCGACGACAAAGGAGACGGGCCGTTTGTGGACAAACGGGGCGTCGATGTCACAACCCAAAACCATACCCTAGAAGTTAGGGTACAATCTTGGATTGTAACCAGCGTCGTCGACCTCTCGGAGGTCTAAGACAAGCCCTTTCATATCATTCATTGCATATACATAGTGAAAAGTACTGCGAAATTAAAACTTTTCACAAAATATAACATAGTCTTTAAAATCTCTTTCATATAAAAGTAATAGGAAATACTAAGTCTTAATCTCATCATCTTAGACACAAGAATACTTGGGACACGGCCCATACTTCAATAAGAAAATAGAAATACATAGTCTAGTACAATACTTCAAAGAAAACATAAAAGACATATATGCCCTCAAGTCAAGTGAGGACATACTTTAACTTCTCTTGAACGATCTTCCAAGTACAAGTCTTCACTTCACAAAGCTCTTCACCTATTAACAACTACAGATAGAAAATAAAGAATGGAATTAGTACAACCACTGTACTAAGTATGGCATTATACATAAAATTATGAAAACGGACATTTATTGGAAATATGCATCTTTTCATTTTACAAATCATATTTTAATCATAATAACATCATTAATCAATTTAGAAACACATAAGGAAGCAAATACCAAATTTGGGCATCACTTTACAGTAAGTTCAATTCACTTTACAGTGAATTGACTTCACTGTTTCAGTGATTTACTAACCCCTTTAATAACCAACTTCTAGCATATAATTTTCTCACTTAAAGTCATCCTAAGATTCACTTAAGTCACACAAAGAGAGAACGCCCATACACCCTCTCTAGATGTGCCTAAACGACCCTTAAGATTACCTATAATGAGTCACATACATACTTACAAAGCAACACAAACATTAATGTAAGATTCATCTACCAAAGGTCATTTCCAAGGTTCACTTGAGTGATTGTGGAGTGACCGCCCATACAACCACTATCACACAAACACAAGGGATCCTATAGACTACCTAAAATAGAATCATTCTCACTTAACACACCAACACTTAGATGATAGGACACTCTCCTTCCAAAGGCTATCAAAAGACCTACTTAAGTAAATCAAGAAGATAACGTCTATTATTGACCTCCTCAAAATTACATAAATAGTCCTTAAGACTACCTAAAGGTTAGATCATGTCAACAACATCAAACCTTTTCCCTAACTAGAGTCATTCTCAAGTCTTCTATAGGTAAGCCATGAAGAAATCATCCTTTATGCCCTCTTCACAATTTAACTAAAGAATCCATAAGCCACTCTATATTAGGTACTTATTCACTTACATACTTCATGATGTAAGTCATTGGTTTATTAATTCATTAATCCATTTATTCATTAATTCATTAAGAGACTCGTACAATACATAAGGACATTCAAGTAATGGTCTTAGAGAAGACCTAGGGACTCTCATTAACATCTTCAAAGCCTATTGTGCAATATCTAGAAGCATCCCATACCACCACCTAAACTTCATAGAACTTCTCCAATGCTAGCAAGTATCCCATATGATGAAAATAGGAAATAACCGACATAGACCATGGTAGCAAGACATGGAATCCGGAGTTCTATCCTACTCCGATGAGGTTGTTCTACTTGCCAATGGTAGAACTTGGACACATCCCATGTAGGCACATGGTTAATGAATATGAAGGGTTTCTTTGTATTCTTGTATCATGCTTAACTAGAACTACTTCCCTTACCATACTCACTCGGTGCTAGCCTTTATTCTCAGAGAGTAATTGCTTCATACAATAGGGTTCCATATATAGTTCATAACCCAATTACATTTACCCTACCAAAGAGGATCTCTAGGGATTTCCTTCCAATGGCGACAAGAAGCTCATTATGACTTTTGCTAGGGAGATATGATGCCATTCCAGCCAATCAACCTAGGTCCATAATCCCACATGAAGGATACCCTTACGGTGTTCGACTTCAATTTACATTACTTTTACCCTTAGTTCTAAGGTTTCACATAAAGACCTTCTTTTCATCACTCAAGGTCACATGTCATTCACACATTCAAGACTTTTAACATACTAAGTCAAATAATCACATAATCATATTCATATAATCATAAAGCAAGATATACAAATCAACCAAGACAAGACATCACATACTTCACTTGAATTCATAATGCATGTCATTCTAGAAACATCTAGAAACAACCTAACATCTTCAAGTCATCCTATATGTCATCATAACATCAATAATGTACTCCACATAGACTCACAAAGCCTAGTAGGAATAACCAAGACTTAACCCTATCACTATACTCATAATGTCAAAGTCATAGTCTAACATGATCACTTAAGGCAACATAAGTAGAAGAACACACATATGACTTAACATGTAGATAGATAATGTCATGCTTCACATAATCAACTACACAAATAGCCACATTACTTAAAGTAGTTGCCAATAAGGCCATGCTCATCATATTGCATAAGGTTACTCCGACAACGCCATATCAAGTGCAAGCAAAACACATAACTCCGCCACCATAAGTGGACCAAACCAATCGCAATAGAATCAAAGTATAATTAATATGAAATTAAAGAAAATGGGGCAGCATACCTTCATCCCCTCATCCACACTTCAATTCAATGCCAAATCAACCAATTCAACATCACAAGGCGCTTACCCATGGCCATGAACAATAATTCAAAGCAATAACCATAAGACTCAATGAATCTACATCAATTCAATCAAGGTTTAACAATCTAAGATCAATTAGATATCAATTGAATACAAATCTTATATCATTAGAAAGCCCATAAGAAATTACATAACAATTCAACAATATTAGCTTAATATCAAGTAACCCAATAATTAGTCAAAACTAGGGTTCATCAATTTACATGGGTTCATAGGTAATTTATGTTAAAATCATCAATACAATATCAATTCGATCATAATTCAATGTTTAGAAATCATTTATGCAAGAACCCATGGTAGAATCCCGAAATTGGACAATTCACTTTAGAAAACTTTGAAAAACATCTTGAGAGTTAGGCTCCTTGATGAAACAAGTTTCAAGGATCAAAAGCCATACCTTAAGGATGATAATTCTTCACTTTGATGAAGAATTTCCACTCAAAACGCCACACCAAGCTGCTTCTTCAATTTGGACTTCAATGGAGTCTTTGGGATTTTTCTAAGAGTTTTGGGTTTTCAATTTAGATGAATGAAGTATTTAAGGTGTTAACTACTTATATACTTAATTAAAATACCCAATAAACCATTAACAAACCGCCAATGACTTAATTTAGAAGTGGGGTGAATTTACCAATTCACCCCTAACTTGGCAGCAACTTTGCGCAGGAAACAATATCACTCGACGCCTGCCCTTGACGGGGCGTCACCACCACGACGGGCCATCACTGGCCACCGTCGGTAGTTACAGTAGCCTGGCAAGGCTTCCTTCTTCACCCATGGCCAAGAACCCCACGACGACACCCTTTTACGGGGCGTCAACAAGCCTACGAGCCGTCGACTGCTCCGTGTCTGGGGCCTGCCTGGGACTGTTTTCGCAACAGTTTTGGGTCCTTCTTCAAGGACCCTTAGATGGTCCTTGGGGATAATTTCCCAGACCTTTCCTATCCATTTACGATCGTCTATAAGTTTAACACCTCTCACATAAATTTCATACAAAACGAACACATAAAACTCGATGAAATACGCCTAGAGGTACAAGGTCAATTCAAGGCATATCTTTCGAACGCATTGGACGTTCTTGGTCGTTTAACCTTGAAACTTCACGAAACTTGACACACTGCCTATACATGCTATATTAACTCAATTAAAAACCTTAAAACATCATTAAACACACATAAACACATAGAACCACATAAGATACATTTAGGTGACTTAGTCGTCTAACGTCTTAGTCGTCCCTTGACGTTTGACTTCCAACACCTCTAATACTTTATATACTGCCTCTATATAACATGTTAGACACATTTAGGACCTTATAACATCAATATCAACATATTAGTCTCTAGTTAACCTAAGTCATTTTTGAGGTCTTACAGTCGATGCCTCTGTTGTCCCATACTTAGCCATGTTGAGTAAGCCCCTCGCCTGCACAGTCTCTGAACTCAACGACGGAGTGCAAGATGAGAGGGGTAGAGCCCGTCGACTAACAGTCGGCCGGTCGTTTGGGGTCTAGTCTGTGAGGGTCGAGTTTGCTGTCTAATTTAAGATGGTTTCATTTAGTTAGTTAGAGGTTTTCTGTATGTATGTTCGGATTTATGTGGTTATTAATTATGTTTTCCAAAACTATATGAAAATGGCATGTTAAATTCTTGCGTTTTGTATGCAATTAATCGTACAAATCGTGATGTTCATATGATTTGTGTTGTTGATGAAGTGAGTGAAAACTCTTGGCCAAATGTAACCACGAAAAATACACATAATAATGTACGAAATATCCAGCGAATTGCTTAAGAATCTAATGTACAAACGTTGAGAAAAATGGACCAAAAACGTGACCAAATTTCCAGAAATGAGGTCAATAGGGATTCAACCCAAGACGTCACCATATGTAAGCTATAAAAAAATCAATAATAAAAATGAGGTAAGGGGGATTCGAAATGGGGTAAGGCTCAAGTGAAGAGTTAGGAGAAAAATGAAAGAAAAAAAAAATGAGTGGTGTGGGGATCGAACCCACAACCTCTCTGATAGGTGAGGGAGAGAGGAGAAAAATAAAATGAGGTGTGTGGGGATCGAACCCACAACCTCTCGGATAGACAAGGAAGTTAGGAGAAAAATTAAATAAAAGAAAAATGAGGTTGTGGGGGATAGATCCCACATCTTCTCAGTCTAAAAACAGAAAAGTCAAGGAGAGAAAAGTAAGAAAAGAAATGTAGGTGTTGGGATTCAAACTTGGGTCCCCAAGCTGAAATTTTAAATCAAAATTTAATATAAGACTAAGTGTTGCTCAAAGGATTTGAAATCGGGTTCCCTTGCCCAATTCCGTATTGATGCATAGGTCTTACGTAAATAAATACTTAATGAAAGCTGCCTATAGGAATCGAAATCAAGACCTCGGCATACTTACAAGATGCATAAGTCTTGTACCATATAATCTTGGGTAAGAATGAGTCACTTAGACGAATTATGAACGAAGCCTCATGGCTTGTACGTATGGGTTCATAAGTCCAGCGTACGTTTAAAAATAAATGAACCTAAGATGTATGTGATGAAATGATGTGACCCCCGGAGGGTTAAGTAAGAATGTGAAACACACTAAAAGGCCAAGTGCATTGGCATATGACGAAATGAACATTCACGTAATAAGGTGAGTAATTATGTTATACTTTGATGCTAATGAAAATAGTGACAACATGATAAGAGGATACTGCAAGTGAGACAAGCTGCATCTACGCCTAAAAATCAATGTCACTAAATGAAATTTCTAAGAGAGTACGTTTATGCTAAACGATGAATAAATCAAGAAAGAGTGGCTACATGAGGATAGGCTAGTACAAGTGAGACAAGCTGTATCTGCGCCTAGAATCAATGTCCCTCAAAGTAAATTACAAGAGAGCATATGTATGTTATACGATGAACAAATAATGAAAGATGAGTAAAGATGAAATGAAAAGATGTTAAGAAAGAACAGGGTTGCATCACAATATGAGGCTAGTGCAAGTGAGACAAGTTGTACCTACGCAAATATAAGGTCACCAAAAGTACTCACCTAAGAGAGTGTTGAATATTAAGAGACAAGTCTCAATCACACTCTATATGTAAGTGTAAGGACAATTCACACTTAATACGTAAAGAAGAGATGATAAGTCATCTAATGAGCTATGACTAATTCATGCTAGAAGCAAGCTTCGACAATGTATGAGTTTAATGTAAATAGGAACTATAAACGGAGTACCGATAGGCTAGCTATGGTGGTGATGCCTTCTTTCAGGAAGGGCGGAGGTTCACGTAATTCATGAGATGAGACTGTCCACCAAGGTGGGTATGGGTCTCCCTAAATCTCCTAGTCTTTGAACTATGCTGCCAACATAGGGAACTAGCCAGTGGTTTTCCACCTATGCGAGCTAGGGATGTTTTGGTTTCACCTTGGCCAATGACTCCACCTCTTTTCGGTGTGGGGGACACCGGATTTCATGATGCTCACATGATCTGTGTCAGTTAAAGTTGAAGTTCCTCAAAGTATGAAAGATGATGAAATGAATGATACCAAAGGTGTTTGGATAGGATAATCAATAGGTTTAACTAGACTCAAATAATGACACTAGGTCATTCTTGGTCATTGTACAGTGAATCCGATGAGAGTCTTAAACAACATCCTAGGTATAGCTGGTGTTCACACCATCCTACGAACGAATGAAAATGAAGTAAGTATGAATGAACGAAGCAGACTCTGTGTTTTCTAAAGAAGGCTCCCTACTTGAGGTCCCATATGTTGAGCCCTCATTTTGGGAAGTCCTAATGTCAAGTCCGTGATTCCAAGGTCTCACGGCATATGAATGAATGATATGTAATATATGTATGTGCTATATGAAATATGTTATGTGCTGTGTGCAATATGAAAAGAATGATGATGCATGTTACTCTCATAGCATTACTTCCTAATATGATTTGGCAAGTCAAACTGACTTGGCTTTCCATAATTCATATCATTAGGAGAAATCTCTTCTTAATCGTGCATGTCCTTGGTGTGTACTTGCATACACCCATACTTAGTACAAGTGTGTACTAATCCCATACATTATACTATTTTAGGTGCAGGTTCAGGAGGGTGTTGAAGATATTTATTGCAGCTGTTCGGACATCAGATCTTTTCTTCCGGACTTGGTAGGTTCTCATGCATTCGAGGATGCCTGCCGTTATGTTTCTAGCTTAGTAATAGGTTTCGGCTAGTGGAGCATGTTCCACTAGTATTTCTTTCCTATTTTGTTCTGACTTATGTAATGGTGCCATTTTGGCAATTGTTACTTATGCTATAAGACTATTTATTTCCAGATTGAATGATTCTTTATTAGATGGCTGATACACATGAGCAATGAACTTCTTTATATGCATATGCATGTTATAACTATGAAGTCTATGTACACTTCAAACAAGACAAAAAGTTTTAAATTTTTCGCTAAAATTAACCTAACAAATGTAATGACGACGTAAGTAGGCTTGTCTGCGACCTATAAAAGGTCAATGATGCCGGTTTCGGCTAGGGTCTAGACCCCGGTCGTGACAAACTTGGTATTTGAGCATTAGTTTAAATATCCAAGACATCAGGCTCATATCAACCACGTTAAGTAGTTTCTAAGTTATGGTAGTGAAGTGCACCACTATCATGAATTAGAGACTGCATAATGCTTAGGAAAATTTCCTTCTTCTGATCTTATCGTGCCTTTTTTAATGTCTGATTACTTGGTGTTATGAGCGTATCTAACATCAATTCTTATCTTTTAAAAAATGAACACAAGGAGGAACACTTGTCGGGGAAGAGGAGGAGCAGCTGCTGGGGGCAACCAAGTTCCACCCCAGGCCCCAGCTGCTAGAATGGAGATGCCTGTTAACCCATCTTGATTGACAGATGGAGAAGTGAGGACAACCCTAGCACTGATGGCCCAAGCCATCACTTTACAAGCTCAGCCTATGACAACCCAGGCGGAGCAACAAGGTTTTCCCAGAGAGAACCCACCTGCCAGCACCATGGCTAGCAGGTTAAGGGACTTCACGAGGATGAACCCTCCTGTTTACACTGGATCTAAGACTGCGGAGGACCCCCAGGAATTTGTTGATGAGATCCACAATATACTATGTGCAATGTGTTTAACTGAGGTGGAGAAGGCTGAGCTGACATCCTACCAACTAAAGGATGTAGCTCAATCCTGGTATAAGATGTGGCAGGATAGCAGGGCCTTAGGAGGAGGTCCTATGACTTGAGATCTTTTCAAGATGACTTTTCTGGAGCGGTTCTTTCCCAGAGAAATGAAGGAGGCTAAGGTTAAGGAATTCATCAACCTTAAGCAAGGCTCGATGACAGTCATGGATTATTCCCTGAAGTTTGAAAAAATATTCCAGGTATCCCACTTATCTTGTGTCTAACAGCAGAGACGAGATGAGTAGATTCTTGATAGGGATTGCTGAGGATCTCGAGGAGGAGTGTAGGGCAGCTATGCTGCATGACAGCATGGACCTTTCCAGGCTTATGTTCCATGTCCAAAAAGTGGAGAAAAGCAGGAAGAGGAATCACACTAGGGCAAGGAACAGGTCAAGGCAAGCTGAGGAGAATTTTTCAAGGAAGAGTACTACTGAAATCAAGGATAAGCCCAGGTTTAAGAAGGGACTCTTCCACCAAAGGGAGTCAATTTCATCCAAGGGTCGCTATGATAGGGATTCCGAGTCCAGAGTTAAGAGAAAAAATAAAGTAGATACACCTCAGGATAGGCCACCTTGTAGGAAGTGTGGAAAACTGCATGGAGGAGAGTGTATGATGGGCTCTAACGCTTGTTACAGTTTTGGCAAACCGGGTCACATGATGAAGGATTGTCCGAATAGGAGAGGTCAAGAAAAAGGGAAGGAGAGAGTTCAGCCGAATGGTCCAAGTGAAGAGGCTCCAAGGAGGCAACGAATCTTCACACTCAAATATAGGGGTGCAGGAAAAGACACTCCTGGTGATGTCTCGGGTGCGTAGTCTTAATTAGTCTTTCATGTGTTTGACTGTGTATGGTTTTTATGCACTAGTATGAGGTTAATATGTTTGAGTCATCATGTTGGTTGCTGATTTGTGTGACTTATGTGTTTACTTATGTTGTATGCTTTGATGAGACTAGTTTAGGAAAGAGTTACTTAGTCTATTAATGTGAAGCTGCTAGTAGGTTTCAAGGATGTGCACCATAATGCTAATATGTGAATAAGATATTCACCAATGAAAAGTATTGAATTGCCTATGTATGCATAAGTTCTATAGATGACTGGCTTGTTGTTAGTAAAGAGTAATGTCATTCGGGGACGAATGTTCCTAAGGGGGGGATAATGTAACAACCCGAAAATGACTATGCTAAGTAATGCCTAAATGTACCTAGAATGCCTAGATTAGACCAGGTTCACACGGCTTGATGTGCGTGGAACCAGACCTCAAAACCTATGCACCAGTCAAGCCAACCAACTTGGTGAGTTAGTTGAGCTAGGCATGGTTGGGACCAGCCATGTTGGGCACCCGAATTTTAAGATTCACCCGGATGAGCCTTAACCGGACTTCAAAGGGGTAATCTTAGGTTTGGAGGGTCTAGGGTAAAATGTTCTTTTCCAGACTAAGGGTAATATTGTAATTACCCTACATATTTAATTAATTAATTAATTAATGTGAAGAATGGATAATTCGGGTAGGGTTGACCCGAATTTAACCCTTTTCGCGAATTGAGCTTCACCCGGGTTCGATCCTTGGTGGACGAAATGTTAAATTAAATTAATTAATATTAATTATCTCATTTAAGTAAGGGCACGATGAGTCATTTCACCTAAACCTTAAAAAAATCAGATTTTTAATTAATAAATAACAAGGAGTCCTAGTTTGACTAAGTCTCCAACTAAAAGTCCTACACTTACTCTCATCTCTCTCCACTCTCATTCTCACGACTTTCTCCACTCTCTTCCAACGTTATTTATCAGCAAAAAGAACAAAAAAAATCAAAGTTCATAACTTGAAGAACTTGCACACAAAAACTCAAAAGAAAAACTAAACAAAAAACGAAAAGCGAAAGCATCTTTCAAATGGTTTGCGCGTGAGTTTTGTTGGAGAAGCATTTGTTTTTCGTGGGAGTTGGCAGCACTTGAGATCAAATTTGAAAGGTGTTAAACAACGAGAAAAGGTATGGGTTTTCTTCCTCTTGGTCCCTTTCCCAAGAGACCCCCAAGTTTCAGTCTAATTCTAATCCGAAAACTAGGAATGTTCCCCTTTGTATGTCCCTGTCACTAGCTCCCATCGATTGTTGTAGGTTGGGTATGGTTGCTGGTAGAATTTAGGGATAAAATGTGTTTTCGTGATGATTATGTTCTGTATGTATGTTCGGATTTATGTGGTTATTAATTATATTTTCCGAAACTATGTGAAAATGGTATGTTAAATTCTTGCGTTTTGTATGCAATTATTTGTAGAAATCGTGATGTTCATATGAGTTGTGTTGTTGATGAAGTGAGTGAAAACTCTTGGCCAAATGTAACCACGAAAAATACACATAATAATTTACGAAATATCCAGCGAATTGCTTCAGAATCTAACGTACAAATTTTGATAAAAATGGACAAAAAACGTGACCAAATTTCCAGAGCTAAGGATGCTGATTTTTAATTATTTTTTTTAAGGTGTGAGGTCATTAGGGATTGAACCCAAAGACCTCACCATATGCAAGCTATAAAAATGAGGTAAGGGGGATTCGAAATGGGGTAAGGCTCAAGTGAAGAGTTAGCAGAAAAATAAAAGAAAAATAAAATGAGTGGTGTGGGGATCGAACCCACAACCTCTCGGATAGGTGAGGGAGAGAGGAGAAAAATGAAAGAAAAATAAAATGAGGTGTGTGGGGATCAAACCCACAACCTCTCGGATAGACAAGGAAGTTGGGAGAAAAAATAAATAAAAGAAAAATGAGGTTGTGGGGGATCGATCCCACATCCTCTCAGTCTAAAAACAGAAAAGTCAAGTAGAGAAAAGTAATAAAAGAAATGTAGGTGTTGGGATTCGAACTTGGGTCCCCAAGCTAAAATTTTAAATCAAAATTTAATATAAGACTAAGTGTTGCTCAAGGGATTTGAAATCGGGTTCCCTTGACCAATTCCGTATTGATGCATAGGTCTTACGTAAATAAATACTTAATGAAAGCTGCCTATAGGAATCGAAATCGAGACCTCGGCACACTTACAAGATGCATAAGTCTTGTACCACATAATATTGGGTAAGTGTGAGTCACTTAGACGAATTATGAACGAAGCCTCATGGCTTGTACGTATGGGTTTATAAGTTCAGCGTACGGTTAAAAATAAATGAACCTAAGATGTATGTGATGAAATGATGTGACCCCCGGAGGGTTAAGTAAGAATGTGAAACACACTAAAAGGCCAAGTGCATTGGCATATGACGAAATGAACACTCACGTAATAAGGTGAGTAATGATGTTATACTATGATGCTAATGAAAATAGTGACAACATGATAAG
Source organism: Solanum sitiens (assembly GCA_016801875.1). Lineage (NCBI taxonomy): Eukaryota > Viridiplantae > Streptophyta > Magnoliopsida > Solanales > Solanaceae > Solanum > Solanum sitiens. The sequence goes on along the minus strand of JABWTJ010000526.1, from coordinate 359,541 downwards.
AGGCTAGTGCAAGTGAGACAAGCTGCATCTATGCCTAAAAATCAATGTCACTATATGAAATTTCTAAGAGAGTATATTTATGCTAAACGATAAATAAATCAAGAAAGAGTGGCTACATGAGGATAGACTAGTACAAGTGAGACAAGTTGTATCTACGCCTAGAATCAATGTCCCTCAAAGTAAATTCCAAGAGAGCATATGTATGTTATACGATGAACAAATAATGAAAGGTGAGTAAAGATGAAATGAAAAGATGTTAAGAAAGAATAGGGTGGCATCACAATATGAGGCTAGTGCAAGTGAGACAAGTTGTACCTACGCCAATATAAGGTCACCAATAGTACTCACCTAAGAGAGTGTTTAATATTAAGAGACAAGTCTCAATCACACTCTATATGTAAGTGTAAGGACAATTAACACTTAATACGTAAAGAAGAGATGATAAATCATCTAATGATCTATGACTACCTCATGCTAGAAGCAAGCTTCGACGATGTATGAGTTGAATGTAAATAGGAACTTTAAATGTTGTACTGATAGGCTAGATATGAGTGGTGATGCTTTCTTTCGGGAAGGGCGGTGGTTCTCGTAATTCTCCTGAGATGAGACTGTCCACCAAGGTGGGTATGGGTCTCCCTAAATCTCCTAGTCTTTGAACTATGCTGCCAACATAGGGAACTAGCTAGTGGTTTTCCACCTAAGCGAGTTAGGGATGTTTTGGTTTCACCTTGGCCAGTGACTCCACCACTTTTCAGTGTGGGGAAGACACCGGATTTCATGATGCTCACATGATATATGTCGGTTAAAGTTGAAGTTCATCAAAGTATGAAAGATAATGAAATGAATTGTACCAAAAGTGTATGGATAGGATAATCAAGAGGTGAATTAGACTCAAGTAATGACACTAGGTCATTCTTGGTCATTGCACAATGAACCCGATGAGAGTCTTAAACAACATCCTAGGTATAACTTGTGTTCACACCAGCCTACGATTGAATGAAAATGAAGTAAGTATGATTGAATGAAGCAGACTCTGTGTTTGCTAGACTCTGTGTTTGCTAAAGAAGGCTCCCTAGTTGAGGTCCCATATGTTGAGCCCTCATTTTGGGAAGTCCTAATGTCAAGTCCGTGATTCCAAGGTCTCGCGGCATATGAACGAATGATATGTAATATATGTATGTGCTATATGAAATATGTTATGTATTGTGTGCAATATCAAAAGAATGATGATGCATGTTACTCTCATAGCATGACTTTCCTAATCTAATTTGGCAAGTCCAACTGACTTGGCTTTCCATAATTCATATCGTTAGGAGAGAGATCTTCTTAATCATGCATGTCCTTGGTGTGTGCTTTCATACACCCATACTTAGTACAAGTGTGTATTAATCCCATGCATTATACTATTTTAGGTGCAGGTTCAGGAAGTGTTGAAGACATTCATTGCAGCTGTTCGGACATCAGAGCTTTTCTTCCGGACTTGGTAGGTTCTCATGCATTTGAGGATGCCTGCCGTTATGTTTCTAGCTTAGTAATAGGTTTAGGCTAGTGGAGCATGTTCCACTAGTATTTCTTTCCTATTTTATTCAGACTTATGTAATGGTTCCATTTTGGCAATTGTTACTTATGCTATAAGACTATTTATTTCCAGATTGAATGATTCTTTATTAGATGGTTGATACACATGAGCAATGAACTTCTTTATACGCATATGCATTTTATAACTATGAAGTCTATGTACACTTCAAACAAAAAAAAAATTTCAAATTTTCCGCTAAAATTAACCTAACAAATGTAATGACGACATAAGTAGGCTTGTATGCGACCTCTAAGAGGTAAACGACGCCGGTTTCGGCTATGGTCTAGACCCTGGTCGTGACACTAATTCTATCTTATATATGTGCATGAAATAAAAGTAGAAGACTAAGTAATCTTCCTATACGAACGGGTCTATGTATACTCGATATTATACTATTATGTGTATGTAGAGGTCTATGTAAACCTCCTATTAGATATAGTTAAAAAGTTTTAATTTTTCCGCATATTTTAGCCAATGTATGTTATGAGTAATGCTAAGAGGCTATTCTTAGTCCTCGAAGAGGATGACGGCGCCGGTTACATCTAGGGGGTGCTCCCTGGATGTGACAGGTGTTACGTGAAGTTAGATCTCACATTGTATGCACACACACATGATGTATAATTGTATGAACTTGTGGAAGGACATTCTTGCATGAAGTAGGGTCTATGATGAAAGGACATGCTCATCTTAGAATCCTTTGAGCAATATTATGTATGAAGCAGCAAGTTCCTAAAGCCTTCTTTATTAATTAATACACTAAAGGTTTAAATATATGTAAAAAGGGAGTTAGAGACTAGCACCGAGTGAACATGACAAATGAGAGTGGGGGCCTCATGTTAGTTAGTCCGAAAAGAGAACCTTCACGTTTAGCAAGTCTGAGTTCCCAACATAGATGTTGCTTCATGAGATTGAAACCTCCACACTAGTAAGTGAAGGTTTCTAGAAGAAATCTTTATTTTCCATAACGACGTGCCCCTGTAGGTTATAGCTTTAGGATATCATTATATATCTATGTACGATTGGTTACACCTTAGGCAAGTGTTAACCCTCTATTTTCTATGTGGGAGTGGAACACCGGATTCCATGTAGCTCATATGGTCTATGTAGGTTATGGATAAATCTCCCAAAGTAAGAAATGAACTGAGATAATATTATGGATTCTAATCACAACTCCTTGAGAGGATTACTTAGTATAGGTAGGATTATGTCCCCTACCCATGCATTGCACAAGTGAACTTCAAGAAAGGATAAGATTAGTACATGTATACAAGTAAGACTTATGTGATGTTATTTATGAATTGTGTGAATGCATTGTTAAGTGACTTTACTATGACTAAGACATGAATCATGTGTATGTGTGTGAATTACACTTATGACTTCTAAATGGGTTTACTTAGTATATGTGGGGGTATTGGACTTCATGTGTACATTGCACAAGTAAGCTTGTGAAAGGGTTATGAGGGTGGTTTACTTATGGTATGAACTAAGTGAGTTTATGACTAAAGTGTAGGAGGTATGATGATGTCTTCCTATGATGTAATGAAGTATGATGAGTCCTTATATGATGCTATGAAATATTTGGACTTATGTTTAGTTATAAATTAAAGTGTTATGACTTGTTAAGTATGTTATGTCTAGTCTAGGGTGACTTCATAGGTACACTTGGTGGAAGTAGTATTATGGGATGCTACCTACACATTGCATTAGTGTGACTTAGGAGTTGTCTTAGGTGATGGTTCTTATGTGAAGTTGATGTCTATGAGATGTTTATGACTTATGAATATATGTGCTTGTGTTATGAATCATATTATGAAAGACTATTGTAAGGTGACCTCAAAGTGATACATTGTACTCAGTACACTTGAGGGTTACTTAAGGAAAGAAGTAAGATAAAAGAGAGGTAATGTATGGTATGTATTGAATATGTTTCAAAGTATGATAAATGGCTTTATGTGCTATTATGAGTAGTATTCATGACTATATTATGTATGTGAACTATATTGAGCTTATATGTGCCTATGTTCATGAAGTTTACTAAAAAGAGATGTTGCATGATTTCAAACGAAATGTCCTCTTTAAATGCATATTTTTGCGTGGTTGCCATTCTTAGTGCTTTCTTGTACTAATGTCATTCTTCTTCATCTTTTTACGCAAAGTGTAGGTGGTGACGGCTAGAGGATGTCTCCCAAGTAAAGAGCTTGGATAGATCTCCCAATTTCAAGTAAAGGGACCCTTATGATTCAAGGGTTGCCTATGTCAAGATGTTTCTTTAAGTTGATATAACTGCTTAGATATTATTTTATGTTGTTAAGGGTCGTGTCCCTATTCCACTCTATTGGTGTTGAGTCTAAGATGGCAAAAAGACTTAGAGTCTAACTATGTATTACGCCGTTTATATATATATATGAATTAATGTTCTAGCAAACATTGTGTAACATTCCGGAAAATTACATGTCTAGTGAAGAGCCCAATAGGTCTTTAAGAATGCGTATGGGGGATACGTAGGCATCCCAATTCCCAATATTGAGAAATATTGGGCATAGTTTAGAAAATTGGCTAAGGGGTATAAGCCAATTTCTATATAATACCCAAATAAGCAAAATATTGGGCATATTAGAAATATTGGCTTAAAGGGGTGTTAGCCAATTTTCTAACATTAATGAGCTTGTTTAAGAATTGTATCTGCAATGAAGACCATAAGCTAAAAGAAAATCCGTTGAGCATAGTTTCACACAAAGTACTAGGCATCCAAGTGTCAAGCCTAGTACCATCCCACATGACCATTTAAAATGATCATGTAAATTAAGTAGTGCCCAAGGACATAGTCAGGGTCCTTAGGACAATAAGTAAACATTCCCAAATGAACCATAAATAATAGTTAGTTCGGAAAGTACAACCAACCCATGTGCAAGCACATGTGCAAGACATGTGAAGAAGTGGCCAAAGGAGGGACCACCCTAACCGAATTCGGTTAGGGTAGTTAGGGGGAAAAACGTGCACAAGTGACCACTCCATGTGGGGCCTAACTTCCTAACCAATTCTAGACTCTAACCTACTGCCCTAAATAGCTAACTAACCTAGTACCAAACGAAATAAACAAATTAGTACACCCGACAACGTAAGACTTAACCGGGTGACACTAACCTAGTAACTAGTTAAAGAGACCACCTAGTACCTAACCTAGGATGGTTCAAAAGGTTAGTTATGGTCCTAACAACTTAGGGGTACTTTAGTAATTCCCCTAGATTACCTAATTAATTAATTTAGCAACTTAATTATTTAATTTAAGAGGGCTAAAACCGAAACAACAAAGGAAATTTCCAGATTTTAGTTAAGACAAGAAAGGGACAACCTAGTACCTAACCTAGAATGGTCCAAAGAGTTAGTTAAGGTGCTAAAAACCTAGGGATACTTTATTAATTACCCTAGGCTACTTAATCAACTAATTTATCAACTTAATTAATTAATTTAAATGGGCAAAACCGAAATCACAAAGCAATTTACAGATTTTGGTTAAAACAAGAAAAAAGACAACCTAGTACCTAACCTAGGATGGTTCAAAGGATTAGTTATGGTTATAAAGACTTAAGGGTACCTTAGTAATTATCCTAGGTCACTTAATTAATTAAATTAGACATTTAATTAATTAAATTAAAGGGGTCAAACCGAAATTCTTATGCTAACCTAGTACAATTCAAGAAACATCCTAGTACTTAACCTATGATGGTCCTAAAGGGTTGATTATGGTTCCAATGACTTAGGATTACTTTAGTAATTGCCCTAGGTCACTAAATTAATTAAATTGAGGATTTAATTAGTTAATATAAAGTCAAAATATTGACCAAAACCATAGTCAACACAAAAATTCCAGATTTTGGGTCAAGTCAACATTCTCCTATGCTTAGTCAAATTAGGAGGGGCTTTTTAGTAATTAGTTAATTAATTTATTTAATTAACTTATTAAAACTAAGTTTTATAATTCAAGATCAGTTCTTAGATCTTAAAATCACGTTCAAAATCATGGAAAAAGAAGACGCAAAAACAGTATGCAACGAACGCAAGAAAAAGGCAGAAAATTGATCGATTTCTCTAGGGCGATTTCAAGGTTTCTTCAAGGTTTCGTACGAGGTGGTCTTCGTAGATTAAATTCTACATAAGGTATGGGTTTCTTTCCTGGACTCCTTTCTCCAAGAGAACTTTCTTTCCAACGAATTCAACGATCTTGAAACTAGGGTTGTTCCCGTTCTCGTCGAACTCCTTGTCCCTAGTATCTTTTTGATTTCAATGTTAAATAGGTTAGAGATCATGTTGTTGGTTTGTGGTGCTGGCTGTTCTTAACATGTATTGTTCTTGAATGATGAGTATCGAATGAATTTATGAACTTGTAATTGCGTAAAGTTAATCTTATAATGATAATTAAGGATCGATAATATGCTAACTTAAGTCCATGATGTGTTAAGTGAATTATGTGTCTTTGGACGAATGTTGACTTGCTGTTGTTGTGATGTTATGAAGATGCTAAATCCATCAAATGTTAATATGATGCTGTCAAATATGTTCTTAAAACGTTACACTAAAAGCCATAAACTAAGAATTGACTAAAAGACATCAATGAAATCATATCTTGAATAAATTGGCTATCTGGTTCCAATAAAGTTGGCTAACTCTATTTGGTCAAAATTAATATATGCTAATGGCTAGGAACTTATGTAAATTATTAAAATATTGGCTAAGGGTTCATACATATGGCAATTTAAGTATGAACATACGTAAAATTGGCTTATGCCAAAAAGAATGAATTTGCTAGTCTAACATCCCAAATCTTGAGCCAATACTAATCATATGACAATTCTTGTGTAGTAAGATTATCAAGTGTATATTAAGCACTTCTAAAGTAATATCAATTAATACATAACCAAGGGCATGACATTCATTGGGACAACACCCAACATGCTCCACAAGAATGAACTATGAACACATGAAACTCATTGAATGAAGCGCTCATCGTCCATAAATGTTGATATGAAGCTACTACACTAAATTAAGTAAGTAGCATGAGTTATAACATAATTAAAGGGGTCTAAATTAAGTAAGTGACCAGAATGGGGTGTTAAAGGAAGTAAGACAAGTCTTACTTACACCAAAGCTAATTTGTTAAAAGAATTCTCACGAATGAAGGTGTTAGAATGTGTGAGACTAGTCTCATTATCAACTAAGGATGATATGTAAGGACAATTCACATTCATCAATATAAACTAAGGATCATATGTAAGGACAATTCACATTCATCAATGTAAAGTAAGGATGATACGTAAGGACAATTCACATTTCATCAATGTAAAGTAAGGATGACAAGTCATCAAAAGAGTATATAAATCTCAAACACATTCTATATGTAAGTGTAAGGACAATTCACACTTAATACGTAAAGAAGAGATAAGAAATAATCTAATGAGATATGACTACCTCATGCTAGAAGCAAGCTTCGATGATGTATGAGTTGAATGTAAATAGGAACTTTAAACTGAGCACCGATAGGCTAGTTATGAGTAGTGATGCCTTCTTTCGGGAAGGGCGGAGGTTCACGTAATTCTCATGAGATGAGACTATCCACCAAGGTGGGTATGGGTCTCCCTAAATCTCCTAGTCTTTGAACTATGCTGCCAACATAGGGAACTAACAAGTGGTTTTCCACCTAAGCGAGCTAGGGATGTTTTGGTTTCACCTTGGCCAGTGACTCCACCTCTTTTCGGTATGGGGAAGACACCGGATTTCATGAGCTCACATGATATATGTCGGTTAAAGTTGAAGTTCCTCAATGTATGAAAGATAAAGAAATGAACGATACCGAAGGTGTTTGTGCAAGACAATCAGGAGGTGAAATCAGATTCAAGTAATGATAATAGGTCATTCTTGGTCATTGCACTTCATAATCCCGATGAGAGTCTTAAACTTCATCCTAGGTATAGCTGGTGTTTACATCAGCCTACGAATGAATGAAATAAATAATGTGAAGTACGAATGGACGAATGAAGCAGACTCTGTGTTTACTAAAGAAGGCCCTCGGGTTAAGGTCCCATATGTTGGGCCCTCACTTGATATGTCTTAATGCTACATCCACAATTCCAAGGTCGATATGAAATGTATAATATATAAAATATGAAAACGTTAACTAAATAACACATAACTTCCCTAACATGAAAGTAATGAAATCAATGGAATGATCACTACTAAAAAAAGGGCAAAAAGAGACCTAAAAAAAGAGACCTCAAAATAGGTCGCTAAAAAGAGACTTCATGAGGTCGCTATTTGCATCAATAATGTTTTTTTAATTTTTTGTTAATAGGAGTGACCTCGTGAGGTCAATTTCATGATTTTTTTTCTATAAGTGGGTTATTTTAATTCTTTAAATTTATTGTATGATTCCCATAAAATATGCGACCTCATGAGGTCACTATTTGTTAAACTAAAAAATATTATTTTAGTTTAGATACCTCGTGAGGTCTCTTTTTAGTAGTCAAATTTATTAAATAATATTCCTTTTATCAGTCAAATTTGTTAAAAATATTCCTTTTATCGGTCAAATTTGTTAAATATTAGTATTCCTTTTATCAGTCAAACTTGTTAAATAATATTTTATAAAATTAGAAGTTTTTTTAATTTTGTTCATCTCCTTTCCCGCTCTTCACCTAAAAGCTAAAAAACAAAAAAAAAAGTTGTCTCTTCCACAATTTTTTTTTACAGATGTGTAGCCTCGATCATCACTCGGTTTGAAGTTTCGTTTTCACCATCAGTTGAGTTTCGTTTTCACCATCAAAAGTCGCTGGATTGGAGGACAAACGTAGTCGTCTGAAGTTTCGTTTTCACCATCAGTTGAGTTCCGTTTTCACCATCAAAAGTCGCTGGGTTGGAGGACAAACGTAGTCGTTGATTGCACTCTCTGTGTTGATTAATTTCTCTGCATATAAAGGTAAATCTTTCAATCTTTAAACCATGTTGTAACTATATTGTTTACTTATTGCAAGCATCCATCAATGCAAACTCTATCTTTCAATTTACAACACGATTAAGTAAAATTTGTGGAGGGAAATATTATCTAATCACACCCATGCTTTAATTTTTTTTATTCCTGTTGGCCTCTCATTGCAGCCCTTGTTTCTACTGAGTGCTCCTTTTGTATCTCTATTTTTTGTTTCCTAAGGAAAATCAATGTTAATTTGAGCTAATGTCTTATTATAGAGACTTACAAGTTACAAGAACACAAAATGCTTAAATGTGTGAGAGATAATGGAGTAAAGGTGAAAACGACAAAATCAATTTTATGAGCTAAATGTGTGTTGTAGTAAACCTTTACATCTCCAGAAAAACTATATCTCTTTTGTAACTGATTTCTCCAAGAGAAGTATAATTTTCTATTCAAAATTGTTCCATTTATAAGATTGTTCCCCTGACGATGAATATTTTTTTCTTCTAAAAGTCTGGCTAGAAAGTGATTCCATCCCCAAGGCTAGGACAGACAATACGGAGTAACTAGTAATATTGATGAAGCCAATGACCAGTGCACCTCCTGCCAGCTCCAAGTTTCCAGCCTTCCCATGCACATAACTGAAATCATTTTTTCCAAATAAGTCACCAAGCCCATAGCATGAATAGGAAAACCTCTGTCAATTATTTTCTTCAATTCCTCCTTGACCTAGAAATTATGGGAGGGAAATTGTGCCTGTCTGTCAGGGTGATTAATACACATATTTCCTGTGATTTGAAATGCACAAATACCACCCACTCACGTGCACTTATGAAAGATATATAAAGACGGAGATATATATATAGAGAGAGAGAATGGAGAAGAAGAGAGGAAGGATATACTGAGAGACACTAACTTGAGTGTCCAGGAACAAGAATATTTATAGGGGATGGGGGTGGTGGTGGATTTCTGAGTTACTGGTGGTTGAAATTTTAGAATTGGAGTTGAAAAATATCCCGACAGCTCTTACTACCAGCCTTGCGGTCAACTCTTCCGGTTAGTTATAAATTCGTTATAAAAAATCGATATGCTTTCTGTTAAGTTCGTTGTTCTTTTTACCTTGGCTTTAAGATGTTTTGAATTCTGATGGATTAGATGTTTTTGCTGATAATTGACAATTAAGATGACTTGTTCTTTGTTTATGAGAAACTAAGATGACATATGGATCTACCTATTATTTTATTTGTTGTAGTAACGAGGAGAGGAAAGTTATATAAATATATATATATACACACACACTATAGTTTATAGATATAAATCATTGTGCAGTAATAAAGAGAGGGAAGTTAAGAAACTATTGTGCCCTTTATGACCCCTTCTGTAATAGTTCCACCTTTCTACTGTTCTTTTAATGATGTATTCTATTTAGATTTATTTAGGGAAGTGAACATTATTTGTGACAAACTATTGAGAGAACTATCCTTTTATAGTAACCAAAGATATCTTTATTTATTTGCACAAGGACTCGTTAAACAATCCCTACTATGATTGTTACAATTTGATTTTCAGTAAATTATTACATAATATAGTGTTTGACAAATTCAAGATTTTGTGATTTTTATGTAGATGGATCGTAGTTGGATGTATAATATGACTAATTTTGGTCGAATGGGGCTAAGACCTGAATTTATAGAAGGTGTCACTGGTTTTGTGGAGTATGCAAAGACATTAGATCCTTTTCAACGTAGTGGTATGATTAAGTGTCCTTGTAATAAATGTCAATGTTTGAATTATGAAAAACCAGATACTGTTGAGCTTCATATCTATCGAAATGGGTTTAAAAAAGAATACACAGTGTGGACTAGTCATGGAGAAATTGATAATAGTTTTGATGTATTTCAACATTATGATCCTGGTGAAAGTAGTAGCACTGTGAATTCTAATGCACAAAATTATAGAATGCATGACATGGTTCAAGATGCTTTTGGGGTGCATTCTGATTTTGATTCTGGTAATCAAGGTGAAGAAGCTCCTAATGATGAATGTAAAATTTTCTTTGAACAATTGGAAGATGCTAGTCGGCCTTTATATGAGGGGAGTCCACACTCGCAGTTGTCTATTGCGGTTAGATTATTAAGTATCAAATCAGACTGGAATGTACCTCAAGGGGCAATGGACTCTGTGATTGACCTTATTCATGATTTAGTTGACCCAAATCTAGAGATACCCGATAATTTCTATAAGGCAAAGAGGCTGGTATCAAAGTTAGGAATGTCATCGATGAGAATTCATTGCTGTGAAAATGGTTGCATGTTATACTATAAGGATGATATTGATCTAGAATCATGTAAGTTTTGTGGAAAATCTCGTTATAAGCAGACTGCTAGTGGGAAGAAAGTTCCTATTAAAGCGATGCATTACTTACCTCTTATACCAAGGTTAAAGAGATTGTATGCATCTAATAGATCTGCTCCTTATATGAGATGGCACCATGAAAATAGAAGACCACCTGGAGTTATGTGTCATCCATCCGATGGAGAGGCCTGGAAACATTTTGATATAACATATCCACAGTTTGCAGCCGAACCACGGAACATTAGATTGGGTTTATGTTCAGACGGATTCACACCACATTCTGTTTCTGCTGCACCATATTCTTGTTGGCCTGTATTTGTAACACCATATAATCTTCCACCTGAGATGTGTATGACCAGTCCATATATATTTCTCAATTGTGTCATTCCTGGACCACGGAATCCAAAAGTCTTGATTGATGTATACTTGCAACCTTTGATTGATGAGTTGAAACAATTGTGGGTTCAAGGGGTTGAAACATTTGATGTTTCTCTTAAGCAAAATTTTAATTTGCGGGCTGCCTTAATGTGGACTATTAATGATTTTCCTGCATATGGAATGTTGTCTGGGTGGATGACAGCGGGAAAGTTAGCTTGTCCTTACTGTATGGAAAATACTAAATCATTCACTTTGAAACATGGTCGTAAAAATTCATGGTTTGATTGTCATCGACAGTTCTTGCCAATGGATCATGAGTTTAGAAGTATTAAAAATGCATTCAGAAAGAATACTGTTGAACAAGGTTGTCCTCCTCCAATCTTGACTGGAGAACAAGTTTGGGAGAGGGTTCAATATTTTCCAAAGGTTACAGAAGAACAACCCTACAAATTTGATGGATATGGTGTTGCACATAACTGGACAAAACAAAGCATATTCTGGGAGTTACCATATTGGAAAGATAATCTTCTTCGACATAATCTTGATGTCATGCATATTGAAAAAAATTACTTTGATAATTTATTTAACACAGTAATGGATGTCAATGGCAAGACAAAAGATAATGTTAAAGCTAGAATGGACTTACCAGAATATTGCAGGCGAAAAGAGTTATGGTTGCAAGAGAAACAAAACAACAAGTTCTTCAAGCCTAAGGCTAGTTATTCATTTACATTGGATCAAAAGCGTAAAATATGTGAATGGGTCGAGCAACTCAAGATGCCTGATGGACATGCTTCAAATTTAGGAAAATGTGTCGAAATGGAGCATGGAAAATTACATTGTATGAAAAGTCATGATTGTCATATCTTCATGGAAACATTACTCCCCATTGCATTTAGTGGCTTGCCTGATAGAATTTGGAAACCTATGACTGAAATCAGTTTGTTCTTCAAGGACTTGTGCTCTAATACGTTAAGGGAAGACAACCTAGTTCAGATGGATCAGAATATTTCTATAATTACAAATAAGTTGGAGAAGATTCTTCCACCTGGATTTTTCGATGTGATGGAGCATCTTCCTGTACATCTAGTGCATGAAGCACGCCTCGGAGGTCCGGTTCAATATAGATGGATGTATCCATTTGAGAGGTAAGTGGTTTAACTCTTAATATTTTTATATCAATATTTTGGTTAAATCAATGATAATATAATATAATGTAGGACTATTGGAAAGTCTAAACGGGGCATGAAACAAAAACATAGACTTGAAGGCTCAATGGTTCAATTCCATCTTGCTAGGGAGATAACTGATTTTGGTTCTTATTACTTTGAAAGTAGTGTGCCATGCTTTTAAAATAGACCCAATCGCCATGACGATGGTGTTGAGACTATGAAGCCACTATCAATCTTCAATCAACCAGGCAAAGGTTCAAAAAAACGTACGAGGAGGAATCTTAGTGCCATTGAGTTTCAGTCTGCATCTACACATGTCTTGTTGAATTGCCCACAAGTTAAACCATTTCTTGAGTAAGTTTTTTTTTGCACTAAAATATGTAATTACAAGGCAAAACAATTAACTCAATATCCATCTTCTTTGACAGTTACTTTGTGCATTTATATGGCAATGAAAAAGTATTTGAGCATTTCGCAAAGTGGTTTCAAGATTACGTAAGTCTGATAATATTTTCATAATACTATCATTATTAAATAAAAATATATTTAAATGATGCTAATTTCGTACTTTTCAAATATTTATAGATTTATGACACAAAAAATGGTCAATTTGACCAATTTTTGAAGGACCTTTCTTGGGGACCCATCAAGATTTATTCAATGAACAAGTATATTGTCAATGGTTTTAAATTCAATACTGAAGAATACTCCAAATATAAAAAAACTAACAATAGTGGAGTTTGGGTGAAAGGTGGTGATGGAAATCAAGATGGAGTTGATTATTATGGGGTACTCAAGGAGGTTTTGGAAATGGAGTATTCCGGTTGGCCTACAAAAAAAATCGTATTGTTTAGATGCAAGTGGTTTGATCCAACCCCAAAAAAAGGTACAAGAGAAATCAAACAATATAATATCATTGAAGTAAAGCACACAAGGGAATATGAAGCATATGATCCTTTCATTATTGCACAAAATGTTAAGCAAGTGTACTATGCTCCTTATCCCTTGTGTCCAGATAAATTAGATTGGTGGGTGGTGATTAAAACCAAACCCATGGGTCGTGTGGAAGTTGAAAACATGTTGGATGTTGCATACCAGGATAATGATATATCAACTATTCACCACACCGTGGATGTTGAATTAGAAAATGATTTAGAACATCCTGAACACATATTAGAAGAGGTTGATATAGAACAAATAACAGATGAAGGGGCAAATGCATCAATTAATGAGGAAGAATTGTTCGATGAAGAAGAATGATCAGAGGATGAGGATGAGGATGAGGATGACTAAGGCTGAAATATTTTGTAACATATCATATTCAATCAAGTTTTTCTCATCTCTTAGTCAGAAATATTTTAATGCTTCTGTAAAGATAATGAATCATACATGATATCTAATCGAGTTTCGGATCATTTAGTCAGAAATAAGGTAATGCTTCTGTAAATGGAACTGAAAATTAGTATCGTAAACAGTTATCAGAAGTATGAATAGGTCGTTTAGCTTTTTCAGCTGCTTTTCTTATTCTTTCTTCTCGTTTTTCTTTTTCTTTTTCAGCAGTTCTTCTTCTTCTTTCTTCTCATTTTTCTTTTTCTTTTTCAGCAGCTCTTCTTCTTATTTCTTCTTCCAATTTGTTTTCTTCAATTATATCTTCATTTCTGTGTTTTCTTTTTCGTCCTCTATTTCCATCCAATTCCTCTGCTTCTTCCATTTTTTTCATCAGAATCTTCATTTATATGCTCTGTTTCTTCGTTTTCATTCTGTCCATCAATCTCCATTTTCCTTTTCTTCTTCTTCTTCTTCGTCGTTTTCAAGAACTGCTTCTCCTTCTCTTTTTGCATAAAGAATCAAAACAGAAAAGATGAATGAGTTGTGATTTTACACTTTTTTACACTTTTTATGTTAAAGAATAATTTTGAGAAAGTCAAAAATAATGAATCACTCTTTTTTTATAGTTTGTTTGTCATTGAAGGTATGCTTGCTGCTTCAACTTTTGTAATTTAGTAATTCCCTGATCAACTTGAAAATGATAGCTTCCTACTGGGATTAGCGCTAACTTGTAAAGAAAATTGCGGTTGAGTGTTTTTCTGTTCTTTGCTCAGTCAAATTGAATATGGACATTGAACTAATTGTATTTCAGCTTTAGTTAATTTTCATTGAGACTTTACTTGTTACGTAAATATCTAACCTTATTTGACTTGATTGTTTTTGTTACTTAGATGACAGGTGGAAATAAAAATAAAAATATTGATAATGCCCCCAAAAAGAAAAAAAAGAAAGATGGTATGTTTAGTAAACGACCAACAGGGATACATATAAGATCAGAGTCCACAACATCTCTCCCACCAGGAGACACTCCGATACATTGCTATTCTAGGCAGACTGATACATATAGTAATGTGCCTCCAAGTATTAATCCGCCTTCGACGTATATGCATCCACCATTGGAATATACTCAGCCGCCCCCTCAGGTACCAATGATGATGCCCACATCAGGGTATACTACCCCACATGGATACAGTGTTTTGCCTCCAGAGGCTAACCGGCCAACATCTAGTGTCTCTCGCACAGTTACTCACAATCCTACAGACTCATAACCTTCTTCATCATCTACTTCACAACTTGGGATATCGAGTCTTCGCCTTCAAGGTAATGGTTCTGAGCCTAACACTCCTACCACAAATCAGTCAGCTACACCTGGTCAAGTCCTTACACAAGTTGGCATGAGGGATATGCATAATAGACTAGTCATCGAGCCTGACGGCTACACATAATATTTTATTTTTTACAAAATATTTTATGTTTATGATTATCTCATTTAATTGTTTTTCGTTTTAACTTGTTAAAATTTTGTATTACAGTTTCAATCCAGATGATGTTGTGGGGATCATTTCTCAGGCAGTTAAAGATTTCTATAGAGATGCTATTCCGAGTTGGGGCAAGATGCCAAGCAATCTCAAGATACAAATATTTTTGGATTTCAGGGTATCTTTATATTTGTTTGTTTAACACTATTCAAAAACTTGTCTTCAATATTAATTAAAAAAAATTATTTTTATTACAGAAAAAATGTGTTTGGCGTCCGGAACATGAGGCCAAAATTTGTGCAAACTTTCACAAAAAAGCTGCGCGTATTCTCACTAGTTTGTTGAATAAAGCTCGTAAAAATAATACAAAACCTGGATGGATTCTATTGGAAGATTGGGAAACATTACTTGTTCATTGGGCAAATGATCCAAGATTTAAGCAGATGAGTGAGATCGGTAAGAAGGCTAGATCATCTACTAAGGGTGGTTCATTACACACAAGTGGGGCTCAAAGTCAAGGAAGTGTGAGGAGAAAATTGGTATGTATCATTTTTTTTAAGTCTTTATATATTTTAGGTATTAATATTTAATTACTCTTGATTATAACTTAATTATTTTATCCATAGGAAAAGGAACTAGGAAGACCGGTAACTCAGGCTGAGGCATTCAAGGCAACACACATAAGAAAGAAGAAAAATCTCGAAGATCCAGACGTGTGGGTTGAGCCGCGAGCTGAAACCACCTATGTAAGTCTAATTTAAAATAATAGTTACTTATTTTCTAAATTTATATTCTAATATAAATACCATTCAATTTAGAATCGATATCTTCAAGCTTTGGAGGATTTACGACAAACTCTGCCAGAAGAAAATCGAGGTATGCCACTTACACAAGAATAGACTGAGAGAGCGTGGTTAGACTTGATTGGTGGGCCGCGTAGATATGGGTATGCCTATGGAATGCCGCAAAAGACCTTTCGTGAATATAGTTCTAAGTTTGAGGGCCTAAATAGTTCCTATGATGATGAATCAATGAAGAAAAATTTGGCTATGGAGCAAAATATAACTGAGCTATCTAGCCAAGTAGAAGAGTCGAGGGCTAGGGAAAGGCGAAGGGACTTAGAGTTTGTGGGTCTTAAGGCTCAATTTGATGCATTACTTGCTTCAGGAGGGATTCCCCCTTGTTCCAGTGATGTCACTTTCCCTCCTCGGCCCTCTCAATCTCAACCTACTCGATTTCCAGTGTATGGTCAACAAAGAAATATGACGGATGAGTCTAGTAGTGATGAAGAAGATGAGGATCATGTAGCAGACACACTACCGCATTAGTGAAGTTTAGAGTTGTAACAGATAATCTATGCTCTTTACTTTATGATTTTGTTATGGGACTTATTTGTTTTGTGAATGTATGATAACATTGAAATCCTATTATAAAACTTATGGATATTATGATTTTTCTTTTAATTTAGAATTACATAGAATGTGAGTTGCATATTGAGTTGATATGGGAATATTTTGTGAATGTATTGTATGAGTTAGTTGATTGTTGGAATCTCTTTGAGCTTGTTTATCTAATTAGAGAGTTATTGAATTAATATGACAGGTGATGAGCAGCTCAAAAAATAGTAAAAACATGCTAGTTTTTTCCAGAAAAAGAGACCTCATGAAGTCTCTTTTTTGCATATTATTTTCCAGAAATTTCATAAAAGAGACCTCATGAGGTCTCTTTTCTGCATTTTATTTTCCATAAATTTAACAAAACAGACCTCATGAGGTCTCTTTTCTGCATTTTATTTTCCACAAATTTAACAAAAGATACCTCATGAAGTCTCCATTCAGCATTTAATTTTTTAGAAATGTAGTAAAGAGACCTCATGAAGTCACTTTTCTGCAGTTTATTTTTTAGAAATGCAGTATAGAGACTTCACGAGGTCTCTTATTAGTAATTGTATGGACCACATGAGGTCTCTTTTTTCAAATATAAAAAAATATAAATAATATAATAGTGACCTCATGAGGCCACTTTATTAAAAATAAAAAAAATCGTAAATTATGAAATTGCGACCTAATGAGTTTACTTTTTTGAAAAAATCAAAAAATTTATTGGTGACCTCGTGAGGTCTCGGTTCGGTGACTTCATGAGGTCTCTACCAAAAAGTGACCTACATTATAGTGACCTGTGGTTGAGGTCTCTTTTTTGGTCTCTTTTTTCAGAAAAGAGACCTCATGAGGTCTCTTTTCTAAGTCTCTTTTTACAGTTTTTTTAGTAGTGGATCAATAGAGAATGACTTATGAAATGTAATGAATATATAGTGTAATGTATTACTTGCTATAAGAATAGTCAAAGCATGTCCAATAAAGTTTACAATAAGTAAAGGGCATAGCTAATAATGAATCTTCATGTCATGAAAATGAACAAAGCCAAATAAAATTGGCTTATAACTTCCTTTATTAGGAAAATATCGAAGACAATAATGAATTCAAATATGCTTATCCAAAATAATTAACTAATGTATTTAGCCAATAAAGATTGGCTTATAAATAATTCATGCTCAAAGTAAGCAAGATCATAAGCTTTAATGATATGCCCCAAGAACTATGCCCATTACACAATCAACTAAAGAATGAGTATAGTCAATAAGTATTGACTTATAAATATATTCGTGCCCCAAATTGTAGTTAAGTCATTTCCTTAATCTCTTGAATTACTTACTTGATTCATTGTGGGTATGGGACTACAATGAATCATTGCACTTATAAGTAAAACATAGGAACAAAGCAATTATTGAACTACACAACAACAAGAAGAAAAAGATTGAAAATAAAACTAAGTCCTCAAAGAGGAGCTCTCGGGTTTGGGAAATCAAATTTTTAAATCTTTGCCCGAGTGGTTCTAAAATTATGTCGATGATACTAATGGCTTGTAATCATATAGAAACTGAGTTGCGTGCTTTGAATGCATTAAAGTACATCATATTCATACCACAATTCACAAATAACGAATTAGGAAAGTCTAATGACTAGACTTTCCAGAAATAGCAAGTTGTTTAGGAAGAGCTTTCATTGATCATGCATCGCTTTATGTGTATGTGTGCATACATCCATACTTAGTACAAGTGGTGTACTAACCCCCTACTATTTACTATTTTTATAGGTGCAGGTCAGAGGGCAGATTGACGTTACTTGCAGCGGTTTGGACTTCAGCGTTTATCCAGACCATTTTGTAGGTACTCTTGATTCCGAGGATGCTACACGTATTATTCTAGCCTTAGTTTTAGATAGAGCTAGTGGATTTTGTCCCTAGCGTTTCTTTCGTACTTTCATTTCGAAGCTTTGTAATAAGGCCGTGTTTGGCAAACTATTTATGATATATTCATCTTCAGTTTTGAATTGATTCTTTATGATAGATGGTTGTTCTCTTCATGTTGAGCTTAGTATATGTTGTAAATATGTAATGACTATATGAAGTCTAAGTAAACTTCATACATATAAAAAGTTCTAAATTTTCCGCAAAAATTTAACTAGATGAATGTGATGATGCAAGATAAGACTTGTCTGCGACCTCTAAGAGGTCAACGATGCCGGTGGCGATTCACATTCAAGAATCTGGGTTGTTACATCATGTGCTATGACAAGTTTTAATCTTTATAGTTATTTTTATGATTATGCAATGAAAGATGTCTAAGGGCTTGTGTTAGACCTCCGAGAGGTCGAGGACGCCGTGTGAAGATCTAAGGATACCACAACTTCTAGTGTATAACCCCAGGTTGTTACAACTTACAAGTCAAAATATATGCACATAAGTCACATTCCATAATATAGAATAAAAATCACTTCATCCCATATAAACATATACACCTCCCACCAAAGGTTATCCTCAGACTTACTTAAGTAAGACAACAAGAGACCGCTTATACACCCTCTTCAAGCCTACCTAAACAATCCTTAAGACTACCTAAGATAATATTGTTCCCTTTTCCTTTCATTTACTCCTCACCTAAGGTTACTCCAAGATTCACCTAAGTAGGACAAGAAGAGACCACCCATACACCCTCTTCAAGATTACCTAAGAAACCCTCAAAGCAACCCTAGATAGAGCACATTCTAGTCAACATACATTAACGAAAGTCATAATCATTCATTAAGTCAATTAGAAGACATTTCATTCATTAAGGACTTCACATGATGGTCTTAGAAAGACCTAGAGAACCTACACTCTAGCACTGTCAAAACCTACTCGTACAATGTCTAGATAGCAACCCATTCCACTACCTAAACATAGTAGAACTTATAAAATACTAGGATGCATCGCACATGATGAGAATAGGCAATAACCGACTTAGACAATACTAGCTAGGCATGGAATTCGAAGTCTACCCTACTCCGATGGAGGGTGTTCTACTTGCCAATGCTAGAACTAGGACACATCCCATGTAGGCACATAGTTAAGGAATAGTAAGGTCTTTTATGCACTACAGTCTCTTTCTAAAGTAGAGATACATTGTACTCTAGTCTCCTTCTTAAGTAGAGATACATTGTACTCTACTCTCCTTCGTAAGTAGAGCTACAACCCATAACATATTCACTCGGTGCTAGCCTTTAATCTCATAGAGTAAATTCAATAAAAAGGGGCATATGAAAAGGTACCATCTCTTAGTCATTACCTAGTGATAATGCACCTACCAAAAATGGGTCCACTAGGGCTGCAACTCAATGGTCTATAAGGATAGCTCATTCTTAACCTTCTTTCTATATGGAAGGTTCCACATATTAGTCATGCTTAGAAAGGCACCATCTTAGGTCTACCGATCCTAGACTTTTATTCTATATTCAACCATACATATACAAGACAAAGGTGTCTAAGCCTACTAGGTCAAGATGTTCATATTCATAATGTACATGTATGAAGTAAGGGACACAAGTCTACCAAGACAAGAGACACACACATCTTCACATATATCATATCATTCTATAAGAACATAGGCATAACCAACATAATCTATAGGTCACCCTATTCGCTACTATAATATCATCAATATAACCATCATAAGACACACAATTAAGTAGGATGAATCATGCGTCAACTCTAAGACTACACATACAAGGACATAGTCATAGTCTAACATGATAAGCTTACATCATAAATAGAAGAACACATACTATCACCTTAATCACAAATATATAAATATGATCATACTTCAAATAATTCAACTATACAAATCATCATTATATATCAAGTAGTTGTCGAGAAGGCCACGATTCATTATAATACATAAAGTAACGCCGACGAGCCACATAATTCACAAGTAAAGCACATAGCACCGCCACCATAAGTGGAACGTACCAATCAAAACATAATTCAAGACCTACATTACATAAAATAAAGATAATTAGGGAAGCGTACCACCAATCCATTCTCACCACTTCAATCCATAGCTAAATCATCCAATACAATACTCAAAGGCCCTTACCCATGACCATGATCATCAATTTAATACAAAAATCATAATACTCAAAGAATCTAAATCTATTCAATATATATTTATCAATCTAAGGCAGCTTATGAATCAATACAATACAATTCTTACATCATTCTATAGCCCAATGAAAACTACACTAGAATTCATAAGCATTGACACATGATCACTTAACCAATAACATAGTCAAAACTAGGATTGCATGGTTTTCATGGTTTCATAGAGTTTTTAGGTTAAAATCATCAAATTAATATCAATTCAATCATAATATAATAATTCAACACGTTTTATGCAAGAACCCATGGCTAGATCACAAAATATGGGAATTCATGTTTGGATCATCTTTGAAAAATCATTGCAATTGACTCCTTGAAGAAAAATATTTCAAGTATGAATAACAATACCTTAATTGTGATGAAAATCCCACAATATTTATGGAGAAAAACTTGAGAAACCTGTCTTCTTCCTTGGAGCTTCAAAGCTTCAACAATGGAGGTTTTGGAGAGAAGAATGGAGAGGTTTTGTTTTTGAGTTGAGGGTTTATCTTTGATTGTTGAGTTTAGGGGTTTAAAAAGGTCTAATAACCGTCAATAATTCACCCCTAAATTTTTCAAAAGACCCCTAAACTTTTTGGACAATTTAACAAACTCAAATTTGACTTAAAAACGACACAACAAAATCTGGAAGTTTGCTGCGCGTAGCGGAGGCACTTTCAAATCTTATTTTTGGAAATATTTTGAACAAAATGGTTCGTGACAGCCCCTCGTCGCGGGGCAAGAAATTTTACCTTCAAGTGTAAGCTGCGCGATGCACAGCCACTACCAAAATCTGGCTGACGCGGCAGCTTGACAGTCCCATGTTTGGGTCCTCTTTTGGGACCCTTTTGTTGGTCCCCGGGGCGTTGTTCTTGGAAATTTCTATCCTTTGTATCTAAGGATACGCTAAGTAACCCTCGGTACTGAATTTCACCTTCAAACCATCCCCCAAAAAATCACTATCAAACACTACGGCACACTAGTTCAACTTCGACTAGTTTCCGAACGTCTTGGACGTTGTTGGACGTTTGACGTCCAAAAACTTCCAAACTTTATATACTGACTAAGAACACTATTATTAACCATTTGATGACTTATAAACATCATGACACAAGTGTTATTCTCTAGTTCAACCAAGCTCATTTTGAGGGACGTTACAATCTCCCCCATTTGGACAACAACCGTCCTCGAATGACACTTGCCACACTTTGAACATTTTTAAGATTTAAGACTGAAAGACTAGCAGCTCATAACCATACCACACAATATACAATACAGACATGTAGCGGAAACATCAATTTCACATACTTTAAGAGACTCAAAACACAACAAGAAGATAGAAACTACTTCTCAAACTTATCATGCAATAAGACTCACATTTTCATTTCATATAGGAGGAAATTCCTTCACCACATATTATGATGCTCATATACAACAGTTCTATACAATCATAACCATTTTTAATGAAAGAACAATTTCGTCAAAATTTCAAAATCTTTACAATGAGTACCAATTTCTTTCCAGTGAATCATGCTCAAATTTCAAAAAAAATGCATGTCTTAAGCAATTTATGATGAAATCATGACAATATGAGAGATAAGACAATATAAACTCAATTTAAAACATAATGATAACTTCATGAAATGCACAATGCAGGGAATCAATGAAATTCAATTTCGACTAGACTCCAAAACACATGCAATGCACCATGGAACATGCTACTATGACATTCTATCTCTCAAGCTTGAATTGAATAGAAGAGATGAGACAACAAATCACCATACTCCCCCACTTAGAGGGAACTCATATAACTAATGAGAGAAAATTATAACTTACCGGCATCATCATCATCATCCGTTTTTGTTCCTTTGGCTTGGAGAGCATAGAATCGATTCCTCTTTGGAGCACCACCATCCAGAACATTACGAGGAACTTGCGTGGCCTCTCTCCCGCTATATGCAATAGTAGGACAGTCTATCACCTTGTGATCATCCTTCCCACAACCAAAGCACCCACTAGTACCGACTAGACACTCCCCAAAGTGCTTCTTCCCACAAGTAGCACAAGTCGGCTTAACCACTTGGGAACCACCACCTCTCTCATAATTAGCCTTAGTAGCACAAGAACCATCTTGATTTGGAACCCTCTTCTTTAACATAGGTTGAACTTGCTCATCAGTTCTTCCACTCTTAGCATCTCTACTTCTCCTCCAAAGTTTAGACTCTTCAATGAATTTAGCATACACCATAAGCCTAGATAGAGTCATGTCACCATGGATCATGGTTGTACGACACTCTCCCAACACAATATCCGAAACACCGGTCAAGAACCTACTCATCTCATCCCTAGGGTAAGATACCAAGGATTGAACATACTTAGACAATAGGATAAACTTTAAGGAATACTCCTCAACACTCATGCTACCTTGCCTAAGGTTTATAAATTCCTATCTTAACCTCCCTCTTCTCACGCGGAAAGTAACTTTCTAAGAATGCTTCCTTAAACTTTTCCCACTCTAAGGGACCCGATTCAACCGGTCTACTATCCTTCCATTGAGTAAACCATACTTAAGCAACATCTTTCTATTGATACGAAGATAACTCCGCTTTCTCCCTAGAAGTCACTCTCATAGCATGCACTATATTATGCACCTCATCCAAGAATGCTTGGGAATTTTCTCCCACCTTAAAACCAAAGAAGATAGGAGGATTCATTCTCACAAAGTCCCTCAATCTAGAGGTCATAGTACTCTCTGTAGCATTCACCCTAGGCCCAATGTCTCTATTCACTTGAGTTGACATAGCTCAGGCTAGGGTAAGGAGAGCCTCTCTAATCTCCCCATTAGCCATAACTGAGGGAACCACTGGAACCTCATTACCTCCTTCCACAATAGGGACCTGATCACCTTGAGCACCTTGAACACCTTGAGGAACTTGCACACCTTGTGGCACTTGTCCACCTTGGGGAGGAAGTCCCTCATTCACATCATTCTCCTCAACCATCCTAGTTGGTTTCCTTCTCGTATTCATCTTCCTCGAAACACAAGGAAAAACATAATAAAAGAACACTCACAACATTTTACTCTACGGCACAACATAATATTAGAAAAGAAGGGAAACTCTATCATCCTATAGCCTCTCACTCATGGATGTGTCACAACTCACACCAGTGAACAAGACTCTATTATACGTGGATTTTTGAGACTTTTTGATTCCTAAGTACTACTTCATAACCTGGCTTTGTTACCAAGTTTGTAATGACCCGATAGTACCCCATAGAAGCTAAGGCATTCTCGAATTGGAACACGGCGTACTCGACCTCTCAGAGGTCTTGTACAAGCCCTTTGACATCATTCATTGCATACATGTATGAAAAGTAGTGCGGAATTAAAACTTTTCACACAAAATTATAATACTTCAAAAATATCTCTTTTATAGTAAAACATAATGAAAGGCTAAGTCTCAAAGTCGCCATCTTAGACATATGAATATATTGGGACATGGCCCATACTTCATCATATAGAAAATAGCTAAGTCTATTACAATATTTTCAATAAGGAAATCTAAAAATCAAAATGTCCTCAAATCTAGTAAGGACATACCAACTCTTTGCTTGAATGAACACTAATACAAGCTTCCACTTTGAGACTCCTCTCAAATGCCACCTACACCTTTAGAGATAGACAAAATGTATGGAATTAGTACAAACAAACACTTGTACTATGTATCGCATAATGCATAAAATTATGATAAACAAACTTTTATATGACACATGCTCTTTTTAAGAAAAGCTTTTAAGACAAGTATAATAGTCACTTACAAGTCAACATATATGCACGTAAGTCATATTTCATAATATAGCATCAACATCATGTCAACCCATACAAATGTATACACCTCCCACCAAAGGTTATCCTAAGACTTACTTAAATAAGACAAGAAGATACCGCCCATACACCTTCTTCAAGCCTACCTAAACAATCCTTACAACTACCTAAGATAAGATTGTTCCCTTTTCCTTTCATTTACTCCCCACCTAAGGTTACTCCAAGATTCACCAAAGTAGGACAAGAGGAGACCGCCCATACACCCTCTACAAGCTTACATAAGAACCCCTCAAAGCTACCCTAGATAGAGTACATTCTAGTCAGCGTACATTAGCTAAAGTCATAATCATTCATTAAGTCAATTAGAAGACATTTCATTCATTAAGGACTTCACATGATGGTCTTAGAATACCTAACGAACGTACACTCTAGCACTGTCAAAGCCTACTCGTGCAATGTCTAGATAGTGTCCCATTCTACATAAACAATGTAGAACTTATCAAATACTAGGATGTATCCCTTATGATGATAATAGGCAATAACCGACATAGACGATACTAGCTAGGCATGGAATCCGGAGTCTTCCCTACTCTGATGGAGGGTGTTCTACTTTCCAAGGGTAGAACTAGGCCACATCCCATGTAGGAACATGATTAAGGAATATCAAGGTCTTTTATGCACTCTAGTATCCTTCTCAAGTAGAGATACATTGTATTCTAGTCTCATTCTTAAGTAGATCTACAACCCATAACATATTCACTCGGTGCTAGACTTTGTTCTCATAGAGTAGTTCAATAAAAAGGGGCATAGGAAAAGGTACCATCTCTTAGACATTACCTAATGATAATGCACCTACCAAAGATGGGTACACTAGGGATTCCACTCAATGGTCTATAAGGATAGCTCATTCTTAACCTTCTTTCTATACAAAAGGTTTGACATATTAGTCATGCTTATAAAGGCACCATCTTAGGTCTACTGATCGTAGACTTTCATTCTACATTCATCCATACACATACAAGACAAGGTGACAAAGCCAACTAGGTCAAGATGTTCATATTCATAATGTACATGTATGAAGTAAGGGACACAAGTCTACTAAGACAAGACACACACATTTTCACATATAACATATCATTCTATAAGCACATAGGTATAACCAACATCATCTATAGGTCACTCTATTTGCTACTATAATATCATCAATATAACCATCATCAGACTCACATAATTAAGTAGGAAGAATCATGCATCAACTCTATGACTACACATACAAGGACATAGTCATAGTCTAACATGATCATCTAACATCATAAATAGAAGAACATATACTATCACCTTAATCACAAATAGATAGATATGATCATACTTCACATAATTCAATTATACAAATCATCATTATATATCAAGTAATTGCCGACAAAGCCATGATCATTATAATACATAAAGTAACGCTGACGAGGCCACGTAATTCACAAGTAAAGCACATGGCACCGCCACTATAAGTGGACCATACAAATAAAACATAATTCAAGACCTACATTTAATAAAATAAAGATATTTAGGGCAGCGTTCCACCAATCCATTCTCACCACTTCAATCCATAGCTAAATCATCCAATACTATAACACTTCGAAAATCTAAGATGTGTTATAGAGCCTAACATAGGTGTCAAAAAGTTTAGAAATTGTTTTAAGGTCTATTTTAATCTATAAAAGTCATTTAGGAGGTTTAGAAACCAAAACGTTAAAGAACGCCCTTGACATCCGAAATATAGTTCAATGAGGTACTAGCGTGCCCTAGTCTATTTGACTAACTTTTAGAAGTCGGAAATTCATGAAATTTGGTGGAAGGGTGTCTAACTTGTGTAAGAATTGATTAATAGTCGAAACGTCTGGGTACGACTCCTTAAGGACCAACCAAAGGCCCTTGAGGAGGACCCTTTCGTTTTGGGGTCAAAAGCACTGCCTAGGTAGTGTGCAACCACGAAGGGAGTCGACGGGGTGTGTATTGATCGACGGGTAAAATATTCTATCCATCGACCAACCCATAGACATTTTGGCTAATGCTCCGTTTAGACCAGTCTTTGAACTTACCTATGGATGTGCAGCATGGAAGGGGGTAGGGGTCGTCGACTCAATGACGGATCGTTGGTCGAGGTCTCGTCTATGAGGGCTTTATTTCACTGCTCGTTTTTTATTTTCTCCAATTAAGTAATTAAGGGGTTAGTTCGTTAGTTGGGACTTAAGGGAAGTCTAATTAAGTTAATCAACACCCCATATAAAGACCCAAACCCCATTAGACAAACCTAAGCTCTCATAACTCACAAACCCAAATTATATTCCTTCTCTCTTCTTTCTCTCTCTATTTGAAGAACTCCATTGAAGACCAAGCTAGGGGAGGCTTTAAGGGCTGTAAAGGGAATAATTCCTCATTCAATATTCATCAAACATTAAGGTATGGGATTCCTTTCACCTTTGGGACTACTTTCCCCAAAGGGTCCATTCAATTGGTTTCAAAAGTTATGTTTTCATATGGGTTTCTCCTAAACTCGAATTGGTCTTATAAACTAATTGGTTTATGGATTATATAGATGTTATTTACTAGACTATGATGAATTATTACTATATTACACTACTTCTTGATGGGTTGCTCTAAATTGTAGAAGATGACCCATTCCCCTTAACCCTATGTTATGATCTTAATATGAATTGTGTAATATTGGTTCAATTGACTTGGTTATTGATTGAATTACTATTCTATGATGTTATTGTATCAATTATTAATATATTATGATGAATTATAGGCCTATCATGCTAGTTCTTGAGTAGTTGATCGAGGTTATGAAATATGTTATGAATATGACCTAAGTCCCTTATCTTAATCTATGAACTAGTGATGAATTGTGATATAGTGATGCAATTGGCCTTGTTATTCTATTGGTTATTGTTCTGTGATGATATTACTCCCCTATTGGGTTGAGTTAAGGGTTGATTGTAAGACCTTGAAGATGAATTATGTAGGAGACTTGGTAAGTCTTATGATCCCTATTCTTGACTTCAATTGTGGTTACTTGAGATTGAGTGATGATGTTTCATTGAAGTATACCTTGTATTAGGATTAATATGTTTTGTATGACGTTTCACTGAAATTTCTTGACAATGGTTGTGAGGTTTATTAACATGTAAATTTAATAAGGATGGTGATGACTACCAATGTGCCTTATCATGAATGAATATGTAAACGTGCTAACCTCACTTACATGAACTGTAATAAAAGGATTATACTCATGCAATTCTTATTGAGCTATGATGATAAAAGGGATATACCCTATGACCTACAATAAGTTATGATGATTAATAAAGACATTAAAGACATTTCAAAAAAGGACTTAGCTTAGCACCGAGTGAACTTGACAATGAGAGGTGTTGACTTTCCATAGAGGAATATTCACCCTATAGTTCTACATGAGGTGTTGACTCCCTAATGAGGGATACTCACCCAATGGATTCCCATGAGAGGAGGCTCCAATTGCCAAGTACATGTAGAGGGATTATACCTATCTCTTAGTTCTTGAACTATATTTCCCCCATAGAAAGACTAGCTAGTGGATCCACCTAGAAAGCTACGTTTATGTTAGGTTCTACTTTGGCCGGTACACCACCTGCCATCGGTGTATAGTTTTAAAAAACTGGATTCCACACTTAGATCTTATGGTCTATGTAGGTTAAGTCAAGTGTTCCCTAAACTAAAATGAATTAATGAGGTACAAAACCAACTAGGGTGACTTGAGAGGTTTTACTTAGCCTAGGTAGGGGTATGGGACTCTACCTATGTCTTGCACTAGTTTTCCTTGAAGGAAGCCTTAGAAGGTTGATTTTATGTATGTATATGCTAATGAATGCAAATGATGATAATGTGAAGATCATACATGTAAATGACATTATGTGGTGATGGTTATTCTTATGAACATGTATTTGGTATATATTGCTAAAATATGATATTATGCATCCCTAAAGGCTATGTTATGTGAAGTTGGATATTAGTCATGGTTCTTGTTGGGTTAATTGATTAAGTAGGGTTATGGGGATTTGATTGGTAATTTCACTTGTTGACTTTATGAGGATTCATGACTAGTTGTCTTGCTTTATTATAATATGATGAACTCTTATTCATGCTTGTAATGTTTTAACTTGATAATAGGGTTGTATTTGATTTGGTTGCAAATATGTTGATATGACTGTTACTTACTTTGACTTAACGAATATGCTTTATTGGTTGGTATGCCTATATGTGGCTCTTTTACATTGATATATGAGCTATTCCCAAATTGCTATAATCTGGTTAGATGGTTATGAGATGAGACATTCTTTAAAGACTATGTTATATCTTACATTTACCTATGTGTAGTAAAAGTAGAAGACTGTGTAATATTCCTATACGAAGGGTCTATGTATACTCGATACGAATATATTATCTGTATGTAGAGGTCTAGGTAAACCTCAATGTAGAAGTAATAAAAAGTTTTAAATTATCTGCATAACCTATGAATGTAATCATGTATGCTAAGAGGCTATCCTTAGTCCTCAAAGAGGACGACGACGCCGATTACGTCTGAGGGGTGCTCCCCAGATGAGACAAACTTGGTACCAGAGCATGAGGTTGAACATCTTTGAGTCGATGTCTCCATCAACCACGTCTATGTAGATTCGTACTCATAATTGTGAAGCGCGCCACACTAATGGATAGGAATCTACGTGATGCTTAGGAAACTCTCACTTTTCTTGGAAATCCAATATCATGCCTCTAGAGTATACTTATTGTGTGATTTCACCTAAACCTTGTATTTTGGTTATAGGCAATGAATACTCAAAGGAATGCGGCACAAAGACTTGAGGATGAGATTTCCAATACGGGAGTTCCTCCCCGTGGTGATCAAGTCCCTCCTCTTGAAGAAGAAGTCAATGATGACCAAGCTCCGGTCAATCCTCCTCTTTTGACGGATGGTGACATAAGGGCTGCCCTTTTTCCAAATGGCCTAAGTCATTACTTCGCAAGCCCAAGTAGTCACTACTCAAGCCCAAGCCATGACAGCACAAGCTAATCGGGAGGTTGAACCTCGAGCAGACTAACAAGTTTCTACCATAGCCTCTCGTCTAAGGGATTTCACTAGGATGAATCCTCCTACTTTCTATGGTTCCAAGGTTGAAGAAGATCCCGAAGAGTTCATTGATGAAATCTTCAAGATCCTTTATGCTATGGGGTTGACTACTAGTGAGAAGGCTGAGTTAGACACTTACCAACTCAAAGATGTGGCCCAAAATTGGTACGTCTAATGAAGGGACAATAGGCCTTTAAGATGTGGACCCATGACTTGGGAGATGTTCAAGAAGGCTTTTCTTGATCGGTTATTTCCTAAGGATAAGATGGAAGCCAAAGTGGTGGAGTTCATCAACCTTCGTTAAGGAGGTATGAGTGTGCTTGAATACTCTTTGAATTTGACTAAATTGTCAAAGTATGCTCCTTCTTTGGTTTCCGATCCTAGGGATGAAATGAGTCATTTTGTGATGGGAGTGTCGAAGGACATGCAAGAGGAATGTCATTCGGCTATGCTACATGACAATATGAACATTTATCGCCTTATGGTTCATGCTCAACATGTGGAAGAGGCAAGGTCTAAGAGAAACAGTAAAGAGGATAAGAGGTCAAGATCTTTTGATCCTGGTTCATCAAAGGGTAGGCTTGATATCCAAGACAAGCCTAGGTTCAAGAAGAGGTTCTCTAATCAAGTTCCATCCAAGTTCCCTAAGGCTCGTGATGATAAGGTGCTTAAACCTAGATCCCAAAAGGGACGAAGTGGAAACTCAATAAATAAGAAACCTACATGTGCCAAATGTGGAAAGGGTCATCTTGGTGAATGCTTGGTTGGAACGGGCAATTATTTTGGTTGTGGAAAAAGTGGACACAAGGTTAGGGATTTCCCTAATGTGAAGGGTCAAGATAAGGGTGGTCAAGCTCAAGCAAGTTGTTCAAATGATGCTCTTAAGAAGAATCGCTTATATGCTCTTCGCTCTAGGGGTGAGCAAGAGACTTCCCCCGATGTGGTGATCGGTATGTTGAAAGTCTTCT
The DNA here is from genome assembly GCA_016801875.1 of Solanum sitiens. NCBI lineage: Eukaryota > Viridiplantae > Streptophyta > Magnoliopsida > Solanales > Solanaceae > Solanum > Solanum sitiens. The sequence continues at coordinate 328,820 of JABWTJ010000526.1, read as the reverse complement.
ATATTGATGTATATGATTTACTTAATGCCGTTGCTACCTTGTAATTTGTTACTCCTCTTCTAGCTAAAAGGTTTGGCATTTTACCCGATATCTTGCATGAACCTTTTATAGTGTCTACCCCGGTGGGTGAGTCGGTTGTTGCGAAAAGGGTGCATAGAAATTTCCCTATAATGTTGCCCAATAGAGTTTCGTATGTTGAACTAGTAGAACTTGATATGTTTGATTTTGATATCATTTTGGGTATGGATTGGTTGCATTCTTGCATTGCCTCTATTGATTGTAGAACGAGGGTGGTGAAGTTTAACTTTCCAAATGAGCCCGTTTTAGAGTGGAAGGGGGGAAACTATATTCCTAGAGGTCGTATCAGCTCTTGTCTAAAAGCATGAAAAAATATCTCTAAAGGTTGATTATATCATATAGTAAGAGTCCAAGATTTAGGCTCCAAATTCCTCCCATTGAGTCGGTCCCCGTAGTGAGGGAATTTCCGGAGGTCTTTCCTAATGATCTTCTGGGTATTCCTGCCAAATGGGAAATTGATTTTGGTATCGACTTGCTACCGGATACAAATCCCATATCAATTCCTCCTTATCTGATGGCTTGGCCGAATTGAAAGAGTTGAAGGCTCAACTCAAAGATTTACTAGACAAAGGCTTCATTAGACCTAGTATTTCTCCATGGGGTGCTCCGGTTTAATTTGTGAAGAAGAAGAATGGGTCCCTTAGAATGTGCATTGATTATCGCCAACTTAATAAAGTCACTATTAAGATCAAGTTTCCTCTCCCTATGATTGACAACTTGTTTGATCAATTCCAAGGGGAAAGATACTATTCTAAGATTGACTTGAGATTTGGGTATCACCAACTTAGGGTAGAGGTGAGGATATACCAAAGACGACATTTTGGACTAGATATGGTCACTATGAGTTCTTAGTAATGTCTTTTGGTCTCACTAAAGCTCCAGATGCGTTTATGGACCTAATGAATAGGATGTTTTGAAGTTTCCTAGATTCATTTGTTATTGTCTTCATTGACGACGTCTTTGTATATTCAAAAAATGAGGGTGAACACATGGGTCATTTGATAGTGGTGTTGCAAGTACTTAAAGAACATCAATTGTTTGCCAAGTATAGCAAATGCGAGTTTTGGTTGAGGTCGATGGTGTTTCTTGGTCAGATCATCTCTAGTGAGGGAGTTGAGGTTGATCCAAGGAACACGGAGGCAGTGACAAATTGGCCTAGACCATTTACTCTAACCGACATTAGGAGTATCTTGGGTCTAGAGGGTTATTATCAGAGGTTTGTGGATGGTTTTGCGTCCATTTCATCTCCCTTTACTAGTTTGAGTGGTAGGAGGCATGTGAGAAAAGCTTCAACTCATGAAATATAGGCTTACTTCCGCTCTGGTGTTGACTTTATCGTAGGGTACAAAGGTCTTCGTTGTGTATTGTGATGCATCCCGAGTGGGTTTTGGGTGTGTGATTATGCAACATGGGAAAGTAATCGCCTATGCTTCTAGACAACGTAAGGTACATAAGAAGAACTATCCAACTCATGACCTTGAGTTAGTGGCCGTGGTATTTTCCTTGAAAATATGGAGGCATTACTTGTATGGTGTTCATGTTGATTTGTATACCGACCACAAGATGCTCCAATATGTGTTTACTCAAAAGGAGTTAAATCTTCGACAAGAAGGTGGTTAGAATTGTTGAAAGATTATGACATGAGTGTTCTCTAGAACCCCGACAAGGCCAATGTGGTTGCGGATGCTCTAAATCGTATGACAATGGATAGTGTGTCTCATGTCGAGGAAGACAAGAAAGACCTAGTTAAATATGTTCATAGGTTGGCTAGATTGGGTGTAAGATTGGAAGATTCTCCAAATAGTGGTTTTATGGTCCATCATAACTCTGAGTCATCGTTAGTGGTTGAGGTGATGTCCAAACAACACCTTGATCATCCATTGATGGAGTTGAAGGAATCGGTTCTTGGTAGGCTTAATGAGTCATTCTCCTTAGGGGGGGTGGGTGTCTTGAGGTATCAAGAAAGGTTATGTGTTCCCAATGTAGAAAGTTTGAGAAACAAGATTCTTGAGGAAGCTCACGGGTCCCGTTACTCCATTCATCAAGGTTCGACAAAGATGTATAATGACCTTATGGAAGTGTATTGGTGGGAAGGCTTGAATAAGGACATAGCAGAGTTTGTAGCAAAGTGTCCAAATTGCAAACAAGTGAAAGCAGAACATCAAAAGTCAGGTGGTTTACTCCAAGAAATCCAAATTCCTACTTGGAAGTGGGAAGAAATCAATATGGATTTTGTGGTAGGTTTGCCTATGACCCATAAACAATATGACTCCATATGAGTGGTGTTGGATAGGTTTACCAAGTCCGCTCGATTTATTCCCGTCAAGTGTACTTATTCGGCGAAGGATTAAGCAAAGATCTTCATATATGAGATTGTGTGTCGCCATGGTATTCCGTTATCCATCATATCGGATACGGGTGCACAATTCACATCTAGGTTTTGGAGGTCGTTCCAAGAAGGGTTGGGTACCAAGGTGAAGTTAAGCACCACTTTTTATCCCCAAATGGATGGTCAAGCGGAGCGTATTATTAAAACCCTTGAGTATATGTGCAGATCTTGTGTCATCGACTTCAAGGGAAGTTGGGATAAGCACTTTCCTTTGGTGGAGTTTGCTTACAATAATAGTTTCCATTCATCCATATCTATGTCTCCTTATGAAGCCTTGTATGGTAGGAGGTTTAGATCACCTATTTTATGGTTTGAAGTCGGTGAGTCTTTGATTCTTTGTCCCGATTTGATATAAGACTTTGGAGAAAGTTCATATCATTAGGAACCGGTTGCTAACAGCCTATAGTCGGCAAAAGTCTTATGCCGATCATAGGATAAGGGATTTAGAGTTTGAATAAGGTGATAAAGTGTACTTGAAAATCTCACCTATGAAAGGGGTGGTTAGATTTGGCAAGAAAGGGAATTTGAGTCCTCGTTTTGTAGGTCCCTATGTAATCTTGCAAAGGGTTGGTAAGGTTGCCTATGAGTTTAAACTCCCTAGTGAATTGGCTTCGGTTCATCCTGTTTTCCATGTTTCTATGCTTAAGAAGTGTGTCGGTGATACCGAGTCTATTCTTCCTATTGAGGGTCTTGGTGTGAAGGATAACCTCTCCTATGAGGAGATTCCGGTTCAAATCCTTGATAGGCAAGTACAGAAGTTAAGGAACAAAGAGGTGACTTCCGTAAAGGTGTTATGGAAGAATCACCTAGTTGAGGGTGCAACATGGGAGACCGAGGCCGACATGAAGTCCCGTTACCCTTATCTTTTTGATAACTTAGGTTAGTCATTCCTCTTAATATTGAAAATAATGACTAAAATTGAAGTTTCTTGATTTTTAGTGGAGATTTGCAAAAATGTGCATTTTTGATTTTACAGTGAAGTTACAGTGATATATGCCTATTTAACTTAACAATTTCCAATGTTGCTTTTCGGCTTGTTTTGAGTTATGTTGTGCATTTGATATGGTAAGTCATTATGAAATGATATGAAGCATGTTGGTAAGTTGAACTTTGGCATAATTGACTCATGTAAAGTATGTTGATCTCATGTTGTTGTGAGAAGGAAATTCCTCATAATGTGATGTTTGAGCCTTATGTGTGGTAATTGAAGTTCTTGAATTGCCTTATTTAAATGATATGGTTGATGTGGTAACTCATGTTGTTATGCATTGTTCTTGGTTGGGCTTCTAGTCTTGAGTCTATTCCTTACTTTCTAAGATTTTAGTGTCATTCGGGGACAAATGTTTCTAAGGGGGGGGGGGGATAATGTAACACTTCAAAAATCTAAGATGTGTTCTAGAGCCTAACATAGGTGTCAAAAGGTTTAGACACTGTTTTAAAGTCTATCTTAGTATATAAGTCATTAGGAGGTTTAGAAACCAAAACGTTAAAGAACGTCCATGACGTACGGAAAATAGTTAAATGAGGTACTAGCGTGCCTTAGTCTATTTGACTAACTTTTGAAGTCGTAAATTCATCAAATTTGGTTGAAGGGTGTCTAACTTGTGTTAGGGTTGATTCATATTCGAAACGTCCGGGTACGACTCCCCAAGGACCAACCAAGGGCCCTTGAGGAGGACCCTTTCTTTTCGAGGTCGAAATCGACGGGGCGTCGAAGACATCCTTCGACCAACACTTAGCGATTTTGGATAATGGTCCGTTTGGACCAGTCTCTGTACTTATCTACGGATGTGCAGCACGAAAGGGGGTAGGGTTCGTCGACTCTCAGACGAACCGTTGGTCGAGGTCTCGTATGTGAGGGCCTTATTTCACTGTTCATTTTTAATTAGCTCCAATTAATTAATTAAGCGGTTAGGTCGTTAGTTGAAGGTTAAGGGAAGTCTAATTAAGTTAATTAACACCCCATATAAAGTCCCCAACCCCATTAGACTAACCTAAGCTCTCATAACTCACAAACCCAAATTCTCTTCCTTCTCTCTTCTTTCTCTCTCTAGTTGAAGAACTCCATTGAAGACCAAGCTTGGGGAGGGTTTAAGGGCTGTAAAGGGACGAATTCCTCCATCAATCATCATCAAGCATTAAGGTATGGGATTACTTTCACCTTTGGGACTTCTTTGCCCAAAGGTTTCATTCAATTGGTTTCAAAAGTTAAGTTTTCATGTGTGCTTCTTCGAATCTCGAATTGGTCTTCTAACTGATTGGTTTATGGATTCTCTAGATGTTCTTGAGTAAACTATGATGAATTATGACTATATTACAATACTTCTTGATGGGTTGGTCTAAATTGTAGAAGATGACCCATTCCCATTAACCCTAGGTTATGATCTTAATATGAATTGTGTAATGTTGGTTCAATTGACTTGGTTATTGATTGAATTACTATTCTATGATGTTATTGTATAAATTAAGAATATATTATGATGGATTATAGTCCTATCATGTTATTTCTTGAGTAGTTGGTCTAGGTTATGAAACAGGTTGTGAATATGACCTAAGTGTCTTATCTTAAGCTATGAACTAGTGATGAATTGTGATATAGTGATGCAATTGGCCTTGTTATTCTATTGATTATTTTTGTGTGATGATATTACTCTCTTATAGGGTTGAGTTCAGGGTTGATGGTAAGACCTTGAAGATGAATTATGAAGGAGACTTGGTAAGTCTTGTTATCCCTATTCTTTACTTCAATTGTGGTTACTTGAGATTGAGTGATGATGTTGCATTGAAGTATACCTTATAATAGGATTGATAGGGTTGGTATAATGTTGAATTTAAATGTCTTGAAAATGGTTGTGAGGTTGATTAAGATGTAAATGTTATAAAGATGGTGATGACGACCAGTGTGTCTTATCATGAATGAATATGTAAATGTGCTAACCTCACTTATATGAATTGTAATGGAAGGACTATCCTCATGCAATTCTTATTGATCTATGATAATGATTGTCACAACCCGAAACCATACCCTAGAAGATAGGGTGCAATCTCGGATTGCGACCGGCGTCGTCGAACTCTCAGAGTTCTCAGACAAGCCTCATTCATATCATTCATTGCATATACATAGTGAAAAGTAGTGCGGAATTAAAACTTTTCACAAAAACATAATATAGTCTTAAAAACCTCTTTCATATAAAAGTAATAGAAATGCTAAGTCTCAATCTAATCATCTTAAGACACAAGAGTACTTTAATACGAAAATAGAAATAACATAGTCTTGTTACAATACTTCATAAAAGAAACATAAGATGACATGTAGGCCCTCGATACAAATGAGGACATACTTCAATTCTTCTACTCGGACGATTCTTCTAACACCAAGTCTTCTTCTCCAAAAACTCCTTACCTACCAAGTACTATAGATAGAAAATAAAGCATGGAATTAGTACAACCACATGTACTAAGTATGGCTATATGCATAAAATCATGAAAACGGACTTTATTGGAAATATGCATTTTTTCATTTAGAAATCATAGTATAAACATAAGAACATCATTTAGCAATTAAGAAACACATAAGATAACAATTAACCACAAATAACATTAAAAAGGCTCACTTTACAGTGAGTTCACTTCACTGTTACAGTGAAGTCCAAACCTTCCCTTTTAACATCTTCTAGCATGTAATTCCCTCACTTAAAGTCATCCTAAGATTCACTTAAGTCACACAAAGAGAGAACGCCCATACACCCTCTCTAGATGTGCCTAAACGACCCTTAAGATTACCTACAATGAGTCACATACATACTTAGAAAACAATCATAAACATCTATGTAAGATTCTTCTACCAAAGGTGATTCTAAGTCTCACTTGAGTGAGTTTGGAGCGACTGCCCATACAATCTCTATCACACACACACAAGACATCCTATAGACTACCTCAAATAGAATCATTCTCACTAAACACACCAACACTTAGATTAGAAGACATTCTCCTTCCAAAGCCTATCAAAAGACCTACTTAAGTAAATCGAGAAGATAAAGTCCATAGTACAATGACCTCTCCAAGATTACCTAAATAGTCCTTAAGACTTCCTAAGGTTTAGATCATGTCAACAAGATTAACCAACTTCCCTAACTAGAGTCATCCTCAAGACTTCCAAAGATAAGACATGAAGAGACCATCCCTTCATGTCCTCCTCACACTTTAGCTAAGGAATGCTTAAGTCATTTTAGATTAGGTACTCAATCATTTACATACTTACTAACAGAGGTCATTAGTTCATTAGTTCATTAAGACTCATACATCACATAAGACACTCACATAAAGCATCACATAAGACACTCACATAATGGATCACATAATGGTCTTTGGACAAGACCTAGGAACTCCACATAACACTATCAAAGTCTATTGTGCAATGTCTAGATAGCGTCCCATACCACCACCTAAACCTCATAAACTTATCTAATGCTAATAGGTATTCCACATGATGAGAATAGGCAATAACCGACATAGACCATGGTAGCAAGACATGGAATCCGAAGTTCTATCCTACTTCGATGAGGTTGCTCTACTTGCCAATGGTAGAACTTGGACACATCCCATGTAGGCACATGGTTAAGGAATATGAAGAGTGTACGAAGCATTCAATCTCTTATTTAATTGAATCCACTTCCCCCTTACTCATACTCACTCGGTGCTAACCTTAGTTCTCATAGATTAATTCACATTAAGGTTCATATAAATAGGTCCCTTATCTAGTTCATGACCCCCTTTACATTCACCCTACCAAAGCAAGGTCCACTAGGGCATAACTCACTTTGGCGACGAGAAGCTCATAGCGACTTCCCTAAGATATGATATGATGCCGTTCCAGCCAATCAACCTTAAGTACATCACTCATCACATGAAGTATACCATTACGGCTAACTACTTCACAATTCATAACCTCGCCACTAAGTTCAAGGTTCCACATAAATTGACCTTCTTATCATTAAGGTCCCACTTATATTATTATTCAAGACTAAGAGTTATAACACCCTATATCAAGACATCATATATCCATAATCATATGTACATCAAGCAAGAGATACAAGTCAACCAAGACAAGACATCACATACTTCACTTTTAACCCATAATACAAGCCATTCTAGAAACACTTCTAAAACAACCTAACATCTTCAAGTCACCATATATATCATCATAACATCATTAACATACTCCACATAGACTCATAAAGTCAAATAGGAACAACCAAGACTTAACCCTAACACTATACTCATAATGTCAAGTCAAAGTCTAACATAATCACTTAAGGCAACATAACTAGAAGAATACATACATGACTATATAACTTCACATGTAGATAAGTAATGACATACTCACATCATCAACTACACAAATGCCACATAACTTCAAGTCATTGTCAATAAGGCCATGCTCATAATATTGCATAAAGTAACGCCGACAAGGCCACATCAATTGCAAATAGAACACATAACACCGCCACCATAAATGGACCATACCAATAAAAATAGAATCAAAGTATAATTAATATCAAATTAAGGAAAACGGGGCAGCATACCTTGATCCCCATATCCATACTTCAAATCAGTGCCAAATCAACCAATTCAACATCACAAGGCCCTTACTCATAGCCATGAACAACAATTCAAAGCAATAACCATAAAACTCAATGAATCTACATCAATTCAATCTAGGTTTAACAATATAATATCAATAACATATCAATTGAACACAATTCTTTTATCATTAGAAAGCCCATAAGAAACTACACAACAATTCATCAATATAAGCTTAATATCAAGTAACCCAAAAAGTAGTCAAAACTAGGGTTCATCAAATCACATGGGTTCATAGGTAATTTATGTTGAAATCGTCAATACAATATCAATTAGATCATAATTCAATGTTTAGAAATCATTTATGCAAGAACCAATGGTAGAATCCCGAAATTGGACAATTCACTTTAGAAAACTTTGTAAAACACTTTGAGGATTGGTCTCCTTGATGAAATAAGTTTCAAGGATCAAAAGCCATACCTCAAGGATGATAATTCTTCACTTTTATGAAGAACTCTCCTTCAAAACGCCACACCAAGCTGATCCTTCAAGTTGGACTTCAATGGAGTCTTCAATGAAGGTTTTGGGATTTCTAAGAGACTTTGGGTTTTGATTTTAGAAGAATGAATTATTCTAAGCGTTAAACACTTATATACTCATCTAAAATACCCATAAGACCCTAAATAAACTGTCTAAACTATTATTAGGACGTGGGGTGAATTTACCAATTCACCCCTGCCTTGGCAGAAATCTGCGCACAGGGACAGTGGCTGCGATGACCTGCTTGTGACGGGGCGTCACGGGTGCAACGGCCCATCATGGACCTCTGTTTCAAGCTCCAGTGGCTTGACAAGGGTTCCCCCTACACCCTTGGACAAGTCCCCCACTACGAATCCCTTGTGACGGGGCGTCACAGCCATGACTGGCCGTTGACAGCTCCGTCGCCAAGGCTGCCTGGGACAGCCTGCCATCAGGTTTTGGGTCCTTTCCTCAAGGACCCTTTGATGGTCCTTGGAGATAATTTACCGGACGTTTCCAACCCAAATATGATCATCTATAAGTTTAACACCTCTCACATGAATTTCATCCAAAACTAACACGTAAAACTCGACGAAACGTGCCTAGACGTACAAGGTCGACTCAAGGCATATCTTTCGAATGCCTTGGACGTTCTTGATCGTTTGACCTCCAAACTTCACAAAACTTTAACCACTGCCTATACATACTATAATGATTCTATCAAGAACCTTAAAACACCATTAAACACACATAAACACATAGAACCACATTTTAGACATTTAGGTGACTTAGTCGTCAAACGTCTTAGTCGTCCCTTGACGTTTGACTTCCAAAACCTCTAATATTCTAGCTACTGCCTATAAACCACATATTAAACATATTTAGGACCTTATAACACCAATACCAACATGTTAGGCTCTAGTTAACCTATGCTATTTTCAAGGTCTTACAATCTCCCCCACTTGGACAACATTCGTCCTCGAATGACACTTGCCACTCTCTGAACACTTCCAAGATTAGAGATTCAACTAGCAGCACATAACAAAACCATACAACACATTTCTAAGAAGAAATCATCAATTTCACATAATCAAGAGATTCACAACACAACAAGAAACTAGAAGACAATTCTATAACTCGTTATGCTACAAAACTCACATGCTTCAATCCAAATAGCAAAAACTCATTTTATATTCAACATCATACTCATATACATAATTTCTAACCACATAACAAAAATTTTAGACCAAAGAATCAAATAGTCATTTTCTCAAAAAAATTTACAGTGAGCAGTTCATAAAGAAACAGTGATTTTATCAACTTTTCCGAAAATGCAATCTTTAGGCAATTCTCTATATAGACATGCTAGAATGCAAGATAACATCATGTAAACACATCATACAACATGATCAAAGCTTCATAAAATACACAATGCAAGAAGTAAATGAAATTCAATTTCAACCAAACTCCTAAACATCATGCACATGCAACAAATTCAAGAACTTCTATCCCATCTACAAACCATACTCCCCCACTTAGAAGGAACTCATACTATCAAAAGAGAAACAAGAGCTTACCAACATCATCATCACCATCACCCGACTTCTCAATTCTAGTACAGAGTGCATAGAAACGCCTCTTAGTTGGAGCATCATCCTTTGGAACACTAGGCTCAACTCTCTTGCCCTCCTTCCTAGAAGCATTGTTTGGACAATCTCTCACTTTGTGCCCATCCTTTCCACATCCAAAGCAACTATCGGTACCCAATAAACACTCACCATAGTGTTTCTTGCCACAATTTGCACAAGTAGGCTTGCCATCCTTAGAGCCACCTCCTTTCTCAAACTTCTTCTTAGGAACACTAGGTCCATCTTGAGATTGAACTCTTTTCTTGAACCTAGGTTGCTCTTGATCACTAGCAACACTCCTCTTCAAGCTAGTTGAAATCCTCCCAAGTTTAGATTCTTCACATGATTGTGTATACATCATGTGTCTAGATAAGGCCATATTATCACGTAGTATAGTTGCATAGCATTCTTCCCTCACTAAGTCTCTCAACCTAGAAGTCATAGTGCTCTCCATAACCCTAGGCACCATGTTCAAGTTAACTTGAGCAGTTACGGCTCAGGTTAAAGCAAGCAAAGCCTCCCTAATCTCCCGATTAGTCAACTCCGGCACCTCTTCACCTCCTCCAACATTAGGATCATGATCACCTTGAGGAGGCACTTGAGCACCTTGAGCACCTTGCCCATTATGAAGCACTTGCTCAACCTGTTCAACATGACGAGGAACTTCCTCATCCACCCTTCCCTCTTCCATCCTTCTAGCGGCCATCCTCCTAGAAAACACAAGGAAACTCATAAGAAGGATAATCATAATATTTACTCTACCGCACGATATAGGAGTAGAAAAGAAGGGAAACTCTATCGTCCTATAGCCTCTCGCCCATAGATGTGTCGCGATTCACACTGATGGTCAAGACTCTACTAGACGTGACTTGATTAGACTTTTTGATACCTAATACTACTTTCACCAACCTATGCTCTGATACCAACTTTGTCACAACCCGAAACCATACCCTAGAAGATAGGGGTGCAATCTTTGATTGGCCGGCGTCGTCAAACTCTCAGAGTTCTCAGACAAGCCTCATTCATATCATTCATTGCATATACATAGTGAAAAGTAGTGCGGAATTAAAACTTTTCATAAAAACATAATATAGTCTTAAAAACCTATTTCATATAAAAGTAATAGAAATTCTAAGTCTCAATCTCATCATCTTAAGACACAAGAGTACTTTAATACGAAAATAGAAATAACATAGTCTTATTACAATACTTCATAAAAGAAACATAAGATGACATACATGCCCTCGATACAAATGAGGACATACTTCAATTCTTCTACTCGGACGATTCTTCTAAGCCCAAGTCTTCTTCTCCAAAAGCTCCTTACCTACCAAGTACTATAGATAGAAAATAAAGCATGGAATTAGTACAACCACATGTACTAAGTATGGCTATATGCATAAAATCATGAAAACGGACTTTATTGGAAAAATGCATCTTTTCATTTAGAAATCATAGTATAAACATAAGAACATCGTTTAGCAATTAAGAAACACATAAGATAACAATTAACCAAAAATAACATTTAAAAGGCTCACTTTACAGTGAGTTCACTTCACTGTACAGAGAAGTCCCTTCACTGTTACAGTGAAGTCCAAACCTTCCCTTTTAACATCTTCTAGCATGTAATTCCCTCACTTAAAGTCATCCTAAGATTCACTTAAGTCACACAAAGAGAGAACGCCCATACACCCTCTCTAGATGTGCCTAAACGACCTTTAAGATTACCTACAATGAGTCACATACATACTTAGAAAACAATCATAAACATCTATGTAAGATTCTTCTACCAAAGGTGATTGTAAGTCTCACTTGAGTGAGTGTGGAGCTACCGCCCATACAATCTCTATCACACACACACAAGAGATCCTATAGACTACCTCAAATAGAATCATTCTCTCTAAACACACCAACACTTAGATTAGAAGACATTCTCCTTCCAAAGCCTATCAAAAGACCTACTTAAGTAAATCGAGAAGATAAAGTCCATAGTACAATGACCTCTCCAAGATTACCTAAATAGTCCTTAAGACTTCCTAAGGTTTAGATCATGTCAACAAGATTAACCAACTTCCCTAACTAGAGTCATCCTCAAGACTTCCAAAGATAAGACATGAAGAGACCATCCTTTCATGTCCTCCTCACACTTTAGCTAAGGAATGCTTAAGTCACTTTAGATTAGGTACTCAATCATTTACATAGTTACTAACATAGGTCATTAGTTCATTAGTTCATTAAGACTCATACATCACATAAGACACTCACATAAAGCATCACATAAGACACTCACATAATGGATCACATAATGGTCTTTGGACAAGACCTAGGAACTCCACATAACACTTTCAAAGTCTATTGTGCAATGTCTAGATAGCGTCCCATACCACCACCTAAACCTCATAAACTTATCTAATGCTAATAGGTATTCCACATGATGAGAATAGGCAATAACCGACATAGACCATGGTAGCAAGACATGGAATCCGAAGTTCTATCCTACTTCGATGAGGTTGTTCTACTTGCCAATGGTAGAACTTGGACACATCCCATGTAGGCACATGGTTAAGGAATATGAAGAGTGTACGAAGAATTCAATCTCTTATTTAATTGAATCCACTTCTCCCTTACTCATACTCACTCGGTGCTAACCTTAGTTCTCATAGATTAATTCACATTAAGGTTCATATAAATAGGTCCCTTATCTAGTTCATGACCCCCTTTACATTCACCCTACCAAAGCAAGGTCCACTAGGGCATCAATCACTTTGGCGACAAGAAGCTCATAGAGACTTCCCTAAGATATGATATGATGTCGTTCCACCCAATCAACCTTAAGTACATCACTCATCACCTAAAGGATACCATTACGGCTAACTGCTTCACAATTCATAACCTCGCCACTAAGTTCAACAGTTCCACATAAATTGACGTTCTAATCATTAAGGTCCCATTTATATTATTATCCAAGACTAAGAGTTATAACACCCTATATCAAGACATCATATATCCATAATCATATGTACATCAAGCAAGAGATACAAGTCAACCAAGATAAGACATCACATGGGTTCATAGGTAATTTATGTTGAAATCGTCAATACAATATCAATTAGATCATAATTCAATGTTTAGAAATCATTTATGCAAGAACCAATGGTAGAATCCCGAAATTGGACAATTCACTTTAGAAAACTTTGTAAAACACTTTGAGGATTGGGCTCCTTGATGAAATAAGTTTCAAGGATCAAAAGCCATACCTCAAGGATGATAATTCTTCACTTTTATGAAGAATTATCCTTCAAAACTCCACACCAAGCTGATCCTTCAAGTTTGACTTCAATGGAGTCTTCAATGAAGTCTTCAATGAAGGTTTTGGGATTTCTAAGAGACTTTGGGTTTTGATTTTAGAAGAATGAATTATTCTAAGCGTTAAACCCTTATATACTCATCTAAAATACCAATTCACCCCTGACTTGGCAGAAAATCTGCGCACAGGGACAGTGGCTGCGACGACCTACTTGTGACGGGGCGTCACGGGTGCAACGGCCTGTCATGGACCTCCGTTACAAGCTCCAGTGGCTTGACAAGGGTTCCCCCTACACCCTTGGACAAGTCCCACACGACGAATCCCTTGTGACGGGGCGTCACATCCATGACTGGCCGTTGACAGCTCCGTCGCCAAGGCTGCCTGGGACAGCCTGCCATCAGGTTTTGGGTCCTTTCCTCAAGGACCCTTTGATGGTCCTTGGGGATAATTTACCGGACGTTTCCAACCCAAATATGATAATCTATAAGTTTAACACCTATCACATGAATTTCATTAAAAATGAACACGTAAAACTCGACGAAACTCGCCTAGACGTACAAGGTCGACTCAAGGTATATCTTTCGAATGCCTTGGACGTTCTTGATCGTTTGACGTTCAAACTTAACGAAACTTTAACCACTGCCTATACATGCTATAATAACTCTATTAAGAACCTTAAAACACCATGAAACACACATAAACAGATAGAACCACATTTTAGACATTTAGGTGACTTAGTCGTCAAACGTCTTAGTCGTCCCTTGACGTTTGACTTCCAACACCTCTAATATTCTAGCTACTGCCTATAAACCACATATTAAACATATTTAGGACCTTATAACACCAATACCAACATGTTAGGCTCTAGTTAACCTATGCTATTTTCAAGGTCTTACAATGATGATTATACAAGGACTAGACCCTATGACGTACAATAAGTTATGATGATTAATAAAGACATTAAAGACATTTCAAAAAGGGACTTAGCTTAGCACAGAATGAACTTGACAATGGGAGGTGTTGACTTTCCATAGAGGAAAATTCACTCTATAGTTCCACATGAGGTGTTGACTCCCCAATGAGGGATACTCACCCAATGTATTCCCATGAGAGGAGGCTCCAATCGCCAAGTGGCATGTAAAGGGATTATACATAACTCTTAGTTCATGAACTATGTTGCCCCTATATTAAGACTAGCTAGTGGATCCACCTCGAAAACTAAGTTTATGTTAGGTTCTACTTTGGTCGGTAGACCACCTTCAATCGGTGTAAGGTTTTACAACACCGGATTCCACACTTAACTCTTGTGGTCTATGTCGGTTAAGGCAAGTGTTCCTTAAACTAAAATGAAGTGGTAATGAAGGTTGCCTTGAAGGGTGACTTGAGAGATCTGACTTTGCCTAGGTAGGGGTATGGGACTCTACCTATGCCTTGCACTAGTTTGCCTTGAAGGAAGCCTTAGAAGGTTGATTTTATGTATGTATGTGCTAATGAATGCAAATGATGATAATGTGAAGATCTTACATGTAAATGACATTATGTGGATTATGTGGTGATGGTTATTCATATGAACATGTATTTTGTCTTTATTGCTGAAGTATGATATTATGTATCATTAAAGGTTATGTTATATGAAGTTGGATATTAGTCATGGTTCTTGTTGGGTTACTTGATTAAGTAGGGTTATGGGGCTTTGCTTGATCATTGCACTTGTTTACTTTATGAGGATTCATAAGTAGTTTTCTTGCTTTATTATAATATGATTAACTCTTATTCATGCTTGTGATGTTATTACTTGATTATAGGGTTGTATTTGATTTGGTTGCAAGTATGTTGATATGCATGTTACTTACTTTGACTTAACGAATATGCTTTATTGGTTGGTATGGTTATCTTGAATATGCATAAGGCTTTCTAAAGGTAAAAGGCATGCTTTAATGAAATGTTCCTTTTTAGTATGATTTGATCTTATATGTGTATATGGTCTCATACTTAGTACAAGAAGTGTACTAACCCCACTTTCTCCCTTTTCCCCAATATTTTAGGTTCCGGTCGTTGAAGGCTCTTTGAGACGACTTTGAACAAGGCTTGAAATTTCTCAATCATTCAAATGGGTAGGTCCTCCCTTACTGAGGGCGATGCCAACATTTAGCTTATGAAGTTGTTTTAGTTTAAAGACTCTTAAGTTCTTTCTCTTTTGTTTGAGTACGGATTGTATAGCCTATATGTGTCTCTTTTGCATTGATGTATGGGCTATGCCCAAATTGCTATAATCTTGTTAGACGGTTATGAGAAGAGACACACTTTAAAGAATATGTTATATCTTACATATACCTATGTGCAATAAAAGTAGAAGACTATGTAATCTTCCTATACGAAGGGTCTATGTATACTCGATACGAATATATTATGTGTATGTAGAGGTGTATGTAAACCTCAATGTATAAGTAATAAAAAGTTCAAAATTTTCCGCATTTTTAACCTACGAATGTAATGATGTATGCTAAGAGTCTAGTGTTAGTCCTCAAAGAGGACGAAGACGCCGATTACATCTGGGAGGTGCTCCACGGATGTGACAACTACAATACTCAAAGGCCCTTACCCATGGCCCTGATCATCAATTCAATACAAAAATCATAATATTCAATGAATCTAAATCAATTCAATATATATTTATCAATCTAAGACAACCTATGCATCAATACAATACAATTCTTATATTATTCTATAGCCCAAAGAAAACTACAGTAGAATTCATAAGCATTGAGACATGATCACTTAACCTATAAAATAGTCAAAACTAGGATTGCATGGTTTGCATGGGTTGATAGGGTTTTTAGGTTAAAACCATAAAATTAACATAAATTCAATCATAATATAATGTTTCAAAACGTTTTATGCAAGAGCCCATGGCTAGATCACAAAATTTGAGAATTCATGTTTTAATCATCTTTGAAAAATTATCAGAATTGACTCCTTGAAGAAAGAAATCTCAAGGATGAATAACCATACCTTAATTGTGATGAAAAGCCCACAATATAGATGGATAAAAACTTGAGAAATCTATCTTCTTCCTTGGAGCTTAAAAGCTTGAACAATGGAGGTGTTAGAGAGAAGAATGGAGAGGTTTTGTTATTGAGTTGAGGGTTTATCTTTGATTGGTGAGTTTAGGGGTTTAAAAAGGTCTAATAACCGTCAAAAATTCACCACTAAATCACCCAAAATACCCCTGAACTTATTGGACAATTTAACCAACTCAAATTTGACTTAAAAATGACTTAACGAAATCTCGAAGTTTAATGCGTGTCGCGAAGGCACTTTCAAATCTTATTTTTGGAAGAATTTTGGACAGAATTGTTCGTGACATCCCCGAGTCACAGGGCAAGAAATTTTCCCTTTAAGTGTCAGCTGCGCAACGCGCAGCCACTAACAAAATCTGGCTGGCGCGGGAGCTTGACAGTCCCATGTTTGGGTACTCTTTTGGGACCCTTTTGTTTGTCCCCGGGGCGTCATTCTTGGACGTTTTGATCCTTTGTATATCAGGATACGAGTAGGAACCCTTGGTACTGAATTTTACCTTCAAACAATCCCCCAAAGCTTCACTACAAAACAATACGACACACTTGTTCAACTTCAACTAGTTTCCGAACGTCTTGGACGTTTGACCTCCAAACGCTTCCAAACTTTATAAACGGCCTAATAACACTATTATTAACCATTGTATTACTTTAAAACCATCATGACACAAGTGTTAGAATCTATTTCAACCTAGCTCATTTTGAGGGACGCTACAAAATCCCAAGACCAAAATACTAAAATCCAAACATGAAACACTAAACCAAGATATTAAACCCCAAATCCTAAGCCCTAAACCCTAAAAGCTAAACAAAAAACCTGAACTCTAACTCTAACTCTAAACTTAAACCTAAATCCTAAACTCTTAGACCCAAGCCTAAAAAACCAAAAAACAAATATTAATCACTAAACCATAGATATTAAACCCCAAACCCTAAAACCTAAAAAAAAAAAAAAAAAAAAAAATTAACCCTAACCCTAACACTAACACTAAACTCTAAACCCTAAATCCAAGCCCAAAACACCAAAACCCAAACAATAAACATTAAACCATAGACATTAAACCCTATATCCTAAAACCACAAACCCTAAAGCCTAAAAAGAAAACTCAAAACCCTAAACCTAACAGTAACTCTAACACTAACCCTCACCCTAAACCCTAAACCCTAATCCCTAAACCCCAAGCCCAAAACACCAAAACCAAAACATTAAATACTAAATCATAGATATTAAACACCAAATCCTAAACCCCAAACCAAAAAACCTAAAAAAAACTATCTAAACTCTAACCCTAACCCTAAACCCTAAATCCTAAACCCTAATATCTAATCCCCAATCAAAAAACACATATTAAACCCCAAACCCCAAAACCTAAATTAAAAAAAGTCTAAAACCTAACCCTAACCCTAACACTAAAATCTTAACCCAAGAAAAAGGGGTTGGAGCACCTACGAAGGGTAAAATAAAAAGTAACTTGGAACACTAATCCGCAGATATTACACTCCAAATCCTTTCCAAACCCTAAAACCTAACAAAACCCTAAACCCTTAATCCTAAGCCCAAAATACAAAAACCCATTTATTAAAAAATAAACCATAGATATTAAACCTCAAATCCTAAACCCCAAACTATAAAACCTAAAAATCCCTAAACCCTAACCCTATCCATAAACCCTAAACCCTACGCCCAAAAAACCAAAACCTACACATTAAACACTAAATCATAGATATTAAACCCCAAAGCCTAAAACCTAAAAAACCATAAACCTTAACCCTAACCCTAACCCTAACCCAAACCCTAAACCATAAACTCTAATCTCTTAACCCCAACCCTAAACCCCCCCCCAAAAACCAAGCCCATAACACCAAAACCCAAACATTAAACACTAAACCATAAATATTAAACCCCAAATCCTAAACCCAAAACCCTAAAACCTAAGAAAAGTAAACCCTAATCCTAACCCTAACACTAACCCTAAACTTTAAACCCCTAAACCCCAATCCCAACACACCAAATCCAAAACATTAAACACTAAACCATAGATATTAAACCCTAAACCCTAATACCTCAAAAGAAAACCCTAAATCCTAACCCTAACCCTAAACCGTAAAACCTAAAACCCATCCCAAAACACCAAAACCCAAATATTAAACACTAAATTTTTAGATTTTAAACCCCAATCCTAAATCCCAAATCCTAAAACCTAAAAACAACCTAACCCATAACCCTAACCCTAACACGAAGCCCCAAGCCCAAAATACCAAAACCTAAACATTAAATACTAAACCATAGATATTAAACCTTAAATCCTAAACCCAAAACCCTAAAACTTAAAAAAAAAAACTAACCCTAACCCTAAATCCATGCCCAAAACACCAAAACCCAAACATTAGACACTAAATCATAGATATTAACCACCAATTCCTACACAAAAAAACCTAAACCATAAATCATAAACCATAAATTCTAAATCCCAAGCCCAGAATAGCAAAAACCAAACATTAAACATTAAACCTTAGATATTAAACCCCAAACTGTAAAACCAAAAAAAACTAAACCATAAACCTTGCAGTAATCCTAACGCTAACCCTAACCCTAAACCTTAAACCCTAAACCCCAATCCCAAAACACCAAAATCCAAACATTAAACACTAAACCGTAGATATTCAAACCCTAATCTTAAACCCCAAACCCCAAACCCTAAACCCTAAAAAGCGAACCCTATCCCTATCCCTAAACCCTATCCCTATCCCTAAACCTAAACCCTAAATACTAAAACCCAAGCTAACTCTAATCAAATCCCATAAGATGTTTCCACAGATTCATCAACTAATTTCTCGATTTGCGACGTGAGGAGGTGATACATGTCGCGATATCTTAATGGAAATTGGACTGGGCGAGAAGAATTATGGCTATGGATAACTCTGGTTTGCTGCGGGTTAAATCAAGGGAATGATTAGATTCTACATCTCAAGATTCACGTCCAATCAAAATATCAACAAATTCTAATGTCCCATTGACAAAATCCACAATCGCGATCTTAAAACGGTTAGCAAGGGAATCGTCTTATCGATCATGTTCTGGTGATGTGGGAGTGAAACCCAATATTGGGGTTGTTAACCCAGATCTAGGAGAGCAAGAAGCTGAAAAATTGAAGCAATTAGGTGTAGAAATCTGCAAAATCAAGTGACGGCGTCGATGCTCCTATCATTATTAGGGAAGATGGGTCTCAAAGGAATACACTCAGAACTGGAAGGAATAATAGTAATATTCAAATGGAGAACAGTAACAAGGGAAAGAATATTATTGCATATGTCGCAAGTACAAAAATTGATATGGAACAGAGTTCACGATCCAATTATGATGATCAAGGTGATGACATCAATGTGTTAAGGAATGAACAAAATATAGGGGTGGCACCAACATTGAGTTCAAGAACTTCTTTCTTGCAACAACGAAATATTCAAAGCCAAGAACAATTCAATGCAAAGTCTACCATGCTTAGGACGCAGTATACAGAGGAGACGAGTAAGCCTCTTGAGCATCTTCTTGGTGAGGGATCGATTATTCTAGGTCATGGCAATGTTCTTGCTCACAAGAATGATGACGAATTGAATGTAGGTAAGATCTCTATTCCTCACATTGATCCTCATATTGTAGTGTAAAAACTGTTGGTTTAGCTGCTCGGAATGGGGGTTTTGGTGGGAAAGTTGATGATTTGTTAGGCAGAATTCCCAGAATTTGTAGAGTGAACAAGGCCTGCATAATACAGGACCTTCTAAGAAAATTATTCAGCAAAACTCTAGTAAAGATGCTAATCCGAAACCTGCTCCCTATACTGTAATTCAATCATATGCAGCTCGTCTAAGATTTAACTTAGGCATTAATACTACTCCTATCAGTTTAGAGGCACCTAAGATTACTACCAAATAGGGGAGGCCTGCAGTGATCTTTAAAGAGGAAGATTTTATGGTTAATTGGGCTTCTAGGTGTAGGTTTACTCTTATTGGTAAATTTCGTAATACTATTGTAACACTCCGAAAGTCTAGGACCTAATCTAGAGCCTAAAAAAGGGTATAAGGGTGAGGACACTGTTTTAAGAACTTATCTAATGTATATAAGTCATTTAGGAAGTTTAAGAATCAAAACGACAAGAAATGTCCAAGACGTCCGGAAGCAAGTCTAATTGAACTAGTGAAACATAATTAGGTTACAGAAAGGTTTAGGAGGGGTGTAAGAGGTCTAAAACTTGTAAAATTACTTTATATAGGTAAAAACATGTATATAGAGTAAAAACGTCCATGTCTGACCCCCAAGGGTCACCTTAGGGGTCCACGAAAAGACCCCAAACTTGGCTTGGCAAGCTGCCAAAGTAGCATCCAAAATACACATTGTTGAAACAAGTCCGCGTTGCGGACTTGGGTGGATTTTGGTCAAATCTCAAGTTCGCATTGCTAGAAGGTATAGGAATTCACTGTCTTGAAAATTAATTTAGAAAATCATGCGGGAACAGCTCCTCGTCGCGGACTTGTTCCCCGACGAAAAACTGAAATTTGGATTTAAAGTTTGACTTCATTAAAGGGTCAACTTAAGTGAGGTGTCTTTTGGGTATTTCATGGGGGGGGTCTATATATTGATTTCCAATCAGTTTTCCCTCACATTTACTCACTCAAATCAAATCCCAAAATCAAAACCCAAAAGCTCTGACCTCTCTCTAGTTTCTGTCTCTATTCATCCTCCATTGAAGGAAGAAGGAAGCTTGAAGAAGAAGACCAATTTCTCTAGGATCTTACTTCAATTTCGTGGATTAATCTTCATTAAGATATGGGTTCTTCACTCTTGGGATTTCTTTCCTCAAGAGGTCCTTTCAAAGTTGATTTCTAAATCACCCAATTCCAAGGGTTTTCCAATTCAAATGGATTTTCTTCTAAACATCAAATTGATGATTAATTGTGATTATTTATGATTAATTAAGTGTATATTGTTAGTTAATTGATGTTGATTGATGAAATTTCATGTAGATCATGTTCCTTTTCCCCAATTCCCCTAATCTTGGATCTTGCTTATCAATTGATGGGAATTGAAGAATGTATTTGTTAGACTTGTTTTATCTATTCTAACTCATTCATGGACTACCTAGGGTGATGTAAATTTGGTATTGTATCTATTTCTTGAAGAATTCATGATGAACCATATTCCCCTAACCCTAGGTTATGAACTGAAGTTAATTCGGATAGTGGTGATGCAATTGATTTTGCTATTATTTTAATTACTATTGTATGATGATGTTATACCCGTTATTGGGTTGAATTGAATGGTTGATGGTAAAACCATGGATGATGGCTTGAGAAGGAGATTTGGTAAGTCTTGCGATTTGAACCCTTTACTTCAACTATGGTTACTTGTGATTAAGTAATGATGATTGTATTGAAGTATAACTTATTTTAAGATTGATAGGGTTGGTATGATGTTGGATTGAAATTTCTTGACTATGGTTTGTGAGGTGTTGTCTAAGAGGTAAATGTTATAAGGATGGTGATAACTTACCAATGTGTCTTATCATGAATGATTATGTAAATATGCTAACCTTACATGTATGTATTATAATGAAAGGAAAGTACTCATGCAATTCTTATTGAGCTATGATTATGATTATATAAGGGATAAACCTAATGACCTAAACCAATCTATGATTGTTAATAAAGGCTTAAAGAAATTTCAAAACACGACTCTAGCTTAGTACCCAGTGAACTAGAGTGAGAAGTGTCCCTTCCCACATAGGAAAGGAAGGATTACTAATGTACTCTTGAGATTGGAGATATAAGATCTCGAAAATGACATAGGTGAACTAGAGCCTAAATTTTTTGTAAAGATGGTATAAGGTCCTATATAAGTCTATTATATGGTACTTAGGCAGTAGCTAAGAGTTTAGGTGCATTGGAAGTCAAACATCAAGATACGACCAAGACGTTCGACGACTAAGTCACCTAAGTGCCTCATATGTGGTTCTATATGTTTATGTGTGATTAATGATGTTTTGAGTCCTTAAATGATTTAATATGGTGTATATAGGCTGTGTTTAAAGCTCGTGAAGGTTGGATGTCAAACACTCAAGAACGTCCATATCGTTCGAAAGATGTGCGTTAAAATGACCTTATGTGTCTAGGCATGTTTCGTTGAGTTTTACGTGTTTATTTTCTGTGAAATTAATGTTATACGTACTAAACTCATATACGGTCATGTTTGGGTTGGAAACGTCCAGGAAATTATCCCCAAGGACCATCCAAGGGTCCTTGAGGAAGGACCCAAAGTTGGTGTCCAAAACTGCCCAAGACAGCCTACCAACGGAAGGCAATCGACGCCCAGTGATTCAATCGATGCCCCGCTGGTGGCATGTCATCGTTTGGGACTTATACTGGGGAGATAAGCTACCATTTTCCTGTTTGTGAACCCATCGACGGAGGACAGGACCGTCCATGTGTGGACTGACACCCTGTCGATGGGCAACCGTCATTTGGGGCTGTGTTCTACACATGCCACTGTTAAGTTGAGGGGTGAAGTTGTAAATTCAGCCCACTTCCAAATAAGAGTATTGGAGGTTCTCTAAGGGTTATTTGGGTATTTTAAATGTGTATTTAAGCCTTAAACAATTAGAAGTTTTCATTCTTCAAAATCAAAATCCCAAAATCCCTTAGAAATTACTTAAGACTCCATTAAAGCTAATACTCAAGGAAGAGCTTAAATTGGTGATTTGAGTGGAGATTCTTCATCAAATTGGAGTATTATCTTCATTGAGGTATCTCTTTTGATCCTTGAAACTCGTTTCATCAAGGAGCCCAACTTTCAAAGATGTTTTCTAAAGTTTTCAAAGGATGAATTGACCTATTTCATGATCTACCATGGGTTCTTGCATTAATGGTATCAAATCATTGTTTAGTGATTGAATTTTTTTTATTAAGATGATTTGAAATTAATTAACCTATAAATCCATGTAATTTATGAACCCTAGTTTTTGACTAATTTATGGGTTACTTGATATTGGTCTAATGCTTATGAATTAATGTGTAGTTTCTCATGGGCTTTCTAATAATGTAAGAATTGTATTCAATTAATATCTAATTGGTCTTCGATTTGTAAATCTATACTGAATTGTCTTAGACTCATTGAGTATTTTACTTTATGCTTTGAATTGATGTTCATGGACATGGATAAGGGCCTTGTGATACTGAATTGGATGATTTGGCATTGGATTGAAGTGTTGAGGATGAATGGTGGTACGCTTCCCTATTTCCTTTTACTTAATGTTAATTACACTTCAATTATGTTGTGATTGGTTTGGTCCACTTATGGTGGCGGTGTTATGTGAATTGATGTGGTTTTAAGTATATTGATGATCGTGGCCTTGTCGGCACTACTTGAAGTAATATGACAATTTGTGTAGTTGATTATGTGATGTAAGATCATATCAAGATATATGTGAATTAATGTGAAAGTATGTGTTACTCTATTGATGCTATTTAGGTAATCATGTTAAAGTAGTGACTATGTTTTGTGTGTAGTCTTAGAGTCGAATGCATGATTGTTCCTACTTGGCTATGTGAAGTCTATAATGGTGATTTATTAGTGTATAGGGTGACTTAATGATTATAATGGTTGTCCTTATGTGCTTCTTGATTAACATGTAATACGTGCTAACGTGAAGTATATTGTGTCTTTTTTAGGTAGACTTGTGTCCCTCTCTTGATGCTTGTATGAATGTGAATATGTGATGTCTTGACTTAGGAATCTAAAGCGTCTAAGTCTTGAATGAATGAATGATGTGAGGCCTTGAATGGTGATAAGAGGGTCCCTTATGTGAAACCTTGAACCTAGAATGTAAGGTCATGAAACTTGAAGTCGAAAGCCGTAATGGTATCCTTCATGTAATGTAATGATGGACTTAAGGTTGATTGACTGGAACGACATCATTTCAATCCATAGAAAAGTCATGATGAGCTTCTTGTCTTCATTGAAAGGTAGCCCTAGAGGACCTCTTTGGTAGGGTAAATGTGATTGGGTTATGAATATGATGTAAGACCTTATGTATGAACCTTAATGTGGTGTACTCTATGAGAACAAAGGCTAGCACCGAGTGAGTATGGCAAGGGAAGTAGTTCTAGTTAACGTATGAGGCTAGAATACAAAGAAGCACTTCACCTTACTTAACCATGTTCCTACATGGGATGTGTCCAAGTTCTACCATTGGCAAGTAGAACAACCTCATCGGAGTAGGATAGAACTCCGGATTTCATGTTTTGCTACCATGGTTTATGTCGGTTATTGCCTATTCTCATCTTATGAGATACCTATGATCATTAGAGAAGTTCTATGAGGTTTAGGTGGATGTATGGGACGCTATATAGACATTGCACAATAGGCTTTGAAGATGTTAGTAAGAGTCCCTAGGTCTTGACCAAGACCATTACTTGAATGTCCTTTATGTGATTAATGTCTCTTAATTGAACTAATGAATAAATGACTTATGTTAGAAAGAATGTAAGTGAATGAATACCTAATCAAAATTGACTTAAGGATTCCTTAGTTAAATTGTGAAGAGGGCATATGGGATTATTTCTTCATGTCTTATCTATGAAAGTCTTGAGTATGACTCTAGTTAGGGAAGTTGGTTGTTATGTTCGACATGATCTAAACTGAGGAAATATAAGGATTATTTAGGTAACCTTGAAGAAAGTGTATGAGCGTTCTCTTGTAGGAGTACTTAAGTAAGTCTTTTGATAGACTTGGTAGGAGAGATTTTCATATTATGTATGTTTTGTATGTTGGTGTTTTGTAGGTGGGTATGTGTCTCATTATGAGTAACCTTGAGGATCGTTTAGGCACACATAGAGAGGGTGTATGGGCGGTCTCTCTTTGTGTGACTTAATTGAGCCTTAGGATAGCTTTAGTAGGATAACAACATGCTAGAAGGTGTTAAATATGAAAGTAAGTGAATTCACTGTAACAGTGAAGTACTTCACTGTACAGTGAATTGAGCTCACTGTAAGGTGGGTTCTAAAAATATGATGTTTGGTTTTAATGACTTCTTATGTGATTCTAAGTTGATAAATGTTGTTATTATGGTGATATTATGATATTTTGATGAAAATATGCATATTTCCAATAAATGTCCGTTTTCATGATTTTATGCATAATGTCATACTTAGTACATGTGGTTGTACTAACTACATGATTTTATCTATCTATATCATTCTTGGTAGGTGAGGAGCATTTGGGAAGCAAGACTGGATTTGAAGATCTATCTAGTGAAGTTGAAGTATGTCCTCATTTGACTCGAGGGCATATATGTCTTTTATGTTTCTTTTATGAACATTGTAATATACTTAGTAGTATTATGTTTTCTATTTCGTATGGGCCGTGTCCCAAGTACTCTTGTGTCTAAGATTGATGAGATTGAGACTTAGTATGTCCTATTACTTGTATACGAAAGAGTTTTTAGAAACTATGATATGTTTTGTGAAAAGTTTTAATTCCGCAATACTTTTCACTATGTGTATATGCGATGAATGATATGAAAGGGCTTGTATAAGACCTCCGAGAGGTCGAGTACGCCAGTTACAATCTGAGATTGTTCCCTAACTTCTAGGTTGTGGTCTTGGGATGTGACAAGCTTGGTATCAGATCATAGGTTGGTGAAAGTAGTCTTAGGAATAAAAAAGTCTCATCAAGTCACGTCTAGTAGAGTCTTGTCCAGCGGTGTAATTTCCGACACATCTATGGGCGATAGGCTATAGGACGATAGGATTTCCCTTCTTTTCTACTCCCATGTCGCCCGGTAGAGTAAATTTTATGCGTATCCTTCATAATGTGTTTCCTTGTGTTTCTAGGAGATGAATACTAGGAGATGGCAACTAGAAGGTTGGAAGAGGAAAGGGTGAATGAGGAGATTCCTCCTCAAGTTGAGCAAGTTGAGCAAGTTCATCAAGATGGGCAAGGTGTCCAAGGTGCTCAAGTGCCTCCCCAAGGTGATCATGCTCCAAATGTGGAAGGAGGTAATGAGGTTCCGGTGGTTCCCCCGGAATTTACTAATCAAGATATTAGAGAGGCTTTGGTTGCTTTAGCCCAAGGCGTGACTACTCAAATAAATCTGAGTATGGTGCCTAGGGTGAATGTTGTAGATAGCACTATGACCTCTAGGTTAAGAGACTTTGTGAGGATGAATCCTCCGATCTTTCTTGGCTCTAAGGTAGATGAAGATCCCCAAGAGTTCCTTGATAGTGTGTACAGGGTGTTGAATGCGATTGGGATTACATATAGGGAGAAGGCGGAGTTGGCTTCGTATCAACTGAGGGATGTTTCTCAAATTTGGTACACTCAATCGAAGGATAATAGGCTGGTGGAATCGGATCCTATTGAGTGGGAAGAATTTAAGGAAGCTTTGTACTTTCCCCGTGAGAGGAGAGAGGTTAAGGTGGAGGAGTTTATCAATCTCAAGCAAGGCAATATGAGTTTTGAGGAATACTCTTTGAAATTCTCAACTTTGTGTAGATATGCACCTTCCCTAGTGTCTAATCCAAGGGAAGAAATGAGTCGCTTTGTGACCGGGGTAGCTGACTTAGTATTGAAGAATGTCGTACGGCTATGCTATATGATTATATGATCTTAGCTAGACTCATGGTTTATGCACAATCTATTGAAGCGTCTAAACTTGATAGAATTGCTAGAAACTTGAAAAGAAGTGGTGCTAGTGATCAACTGCAACCTAGGTTCAAAAAGAGGGCTCAAACTCAAGAAGAACCTAGGGATGCTAAGGGGAAGATTGAGAAAGGAGGTAGTTCCAAAGATGGCAAACCAACATGTGTCAATTGTGGCAAGAAACATTATGGTGAGTGTCTATTGGGTACCGGGAGTAGTTTTGGATGTGGAAAAGATGAACACAAAGTTAGATATTGTCCTAATAGAGATGGTAATAACGCTTCTCCTAGTGTCCCAAAGGATGACGCTCCAACAAAGAGGCGTTTCTATGCACTCCGTACTAGGGGAGAGAAGCCGGATGATGATGATGATGATGTTGGTAAGTCCTTGTTTTCTCTTTTAGTGATATGGGTTCCTTCTAAGTGGGGGAGTATGGCTAAATAGATGTGCTAGTTTGATTGCATGTCCATGGTGTTTAGGAGTTTGGTTGAAATTGAATTTCATTAACTTCTTGCATTGTGTATTTTATGGAGCTATGCGAATGTTGTAAAAGATTTTTATATGATGTTACCTTGCATATTAGCATGTCTATATCATGAATTGCCTAAAATTTGCATTTTTAGAAAATTTACCTAATTCACTGTAAAGGTACTGGACTGCTCACTGTTAAATTTTACAAAATGTGACTAATTGATTCTTTGGTCTAAAATTGTTATAATATGGTTAAAAATGATGTACATGAGTATAATAATAAATATAAAATGAGTTTTTCCTAATTAGAATGAAGGATGTGAGTTTTGTAGCATAATGAGTTATAGAATTTATTCTAGTTTCTTGTTGTGTTGTGAATCTCTTGACTATGTGAAATTGATGTTTTCTCCTTGATAATGTGTTAAATTGTTTGGTTATGTGCTACTAGTTGAATCTCTATTCTTTGGAGTGTTTGGAGAGTGGCAAGTGTCATTCGAGGACGAATGTTGTGCAAGTGGGGGAGAATGTAAGATGTCGAAAATGACATAGGTCAACTAGAGACTAAAATTGTTGTAAAGATAGTATAAGGTCCTAAATAAGTATATTATATGGTATTGACGCAGTAGCTAAGAGTTTAGGTGCATTGGAAGTCAAACGTCAAGGGACGACCAAGGCGTTCGACGACTGAGTCACCTAAGTGCCTCATATGTTGTTCTATGTGTTTATATGTGATTCAAGATGTTATCATGTCTTTAAATTATTTAATATTGTGTATATAGGCATTATGTCAAGTTTCGTGAAGTTTGGAGGTCAAACGCTCAAGAACGTCCATGACGTTCGAAAGATGTGCCTTGAAATGACCTTGTGTGTCTAGGCATGTTTCGTTGAGTTTTACGTGTTATTTTTGGGTAAAATTCATGTTAGAGGTGCTAAACTCATATAAAGTCATGTTTGGGTTGGAAACGTCCTAGAAATTATCCCCAAGGACCATCCAAGGGTCCTTGAGGAAGGACCCAAAGTTGGTGTCCAAAACTGCCCAAGACAGCCTACCAACGGAAGGCAATCGACGCTCGGTGGGTCAATCGACGCCCCGTTGGTGGCATGTTGTCGTTTGGGACTTAGACTGGGGAGCTAAGCTCCCATTTTCCAGTCTGTGAACCCATCAATGGAGGACAGGACGGTCCGTGTGTGGACTGACGCCCAGTCGATAGGCAACCGTCATTTGGGGTTGTGTTCTGCGCAGGCCACTGTTAAGTTGAGGGGTGAAGTTGTAAATTCACCCAACTTCCAAATAAGAGTATTGGAGGTTCCCTAATGGTATTTTGGGTATTATAAATGTGTATTTTAGCCTTAAACACTTAGAAGATTTCATTCTTCAAAATCAAAACCCCAAAATCCCTTAGAAATTCCCTAAGACTCCATTAAAGCTAAAACTCAAGGAAGAGCTTGGATTGTTGATTTGAGTTGATATTTTTCATCAAATTGGAGGATTATATTCATTGAGTTATGTCTTTTGATCCTTGAAAATCGTTTCATCAAGGATCCCAACTTTCAAAAATGTTTTCTAAAGTTTTCAAAGGATGAATTGACCTATTTCATGATATACCATGGGTTCTTGCATTAATGGTTTTTAATCATTAATAAGTGATTGAATTGTTGTTACTAAGATGATTTTAACTTAATTAACCAATGAACCCTAGTTTTTCACTAATTTATGGGTTACTTGATATTGGTATAATGCTTATGACTTAATGTGTAGTTTCTCATGGACTTTCTAATGATGTAAGAACTGTATTCAATTAATATCTAATTGGTCTTCGATTTGTAAATCTATATTTAATTGTCTTAGATTCATTGAGTATTTTAGTTTATGCTTAGAATTGATGATCATGGCCATTGCTAAGGGCCTTGTGATATTGAATTGGATTATTTTGCATTGGATTGGAGTGTTGAGGATGAATGGTGGTACGCTGCTCTATTTTCTATTATTTAATGTTAATTAGACTTCAATTATGTTGTGATTGGTTTGGTCCACTTATGGTGGCAGTGTTATGTGAATTGATGTGACCTTGTCGGTGTTATTTTACGTATATTGATGATCATTACCTTGTCGGCACTACTTGAAGTAATATAACTATTTGTGTAGTTGATTATGTGATGTAAGATCATATCAAGCTATATGTGAATTAATGTGAAAGTATGTGTTATTCTATTGATGCTATTTAGGTAATCATGTTAGACTAGTGACTATGTGTTGTGTGTAGTCTTAGAGTCGAATGCATGATTGTTCCTACTTGGCTATGTGAAGTCTATAATAGTGATATAGTAGTGTATAGGGTGACTTAATGATGATAATGGTTGTCCTTATGTGCTTCTAGAACAACATGTAATATGTGCTAAAGTGAAGTATATTGTGTCTTGTTTAGGTAGACTTGTGTCCCTCTCTTGATGCTTGTATGAATGTGAATAAGTGATGCCTTGACTTAGGAAGCTAAAGCGTCTAATTCTTGAATGAATGAATGATGTGAGAACTTGAATGGTGATAAGAGGGTACCTTATGTGAAACCTTGAACCTAGAATGTAAGGTCATGAAACTTGAAGTCGAAAGCCGTAATGGTATCCTTCATGTAATTTAATGACGGACTTAAGGTTGATTGGCTGGAACGACATCATATCAATCCTTAGGAAAGTTATGATGAGCTTCTTGTCATCATTGGAAGGTAGCCGTAGAGGACCTCTTTGGTAGAGTAAATGTTATTGGGTTATGAATATGATGTAAGACCCTATGTATGAACCTAATGTGATGTACTCTAAGAGAACAAAGGCTAGCACCGAGTGAGTATGCCAAGGGATGTAGTTCGAGTTAAAGTATGACGCTAGAACACAAAGAAGTCCTTCATATTGCTTAACCATGTGCCTACATGGGATGTGTCCAAGTTCTACCATTGGCAAGTAGAATAACCTAATCGGAGTAGGATAGAACTCTGGATTCCATGTTTTGCTACCATGGTTTATGTCGGTTATTTCCTATTCTCATCTTATAGGATACGTATTAGCATTATAGAAGTTCTATGAGGTTTAGGTGGTGGTATGGAACGCTATCTAGACATTGCACAATAGGCTTTTAAGATGTTAGTAAGTGTCCCTAGATCTTGTCCAAGACCATTACTTGAATGTACTTTATGTGATTAATATCTTCTTAATGAACTAATGAATTAATGACTTATGTTAGAATGTATGTAAGTGAATGAATACCTAATCTAAAGTGACTTAAGGATTCATTAGTTAAAGTCTGAAGAGGGCATATGGGATGATCTCTTCATGTCTTATCTATAAAAGTCTTGATATTGACTCTAGTTAGGGAAGTTGGTTGTTTTGTTTGACATGATCTAAACTTAGGAAATCTTAAGGATTATTTAGGTTACCCGTAAGAGGGTGTATGGGTGTTCTCTTCTAGGAGTACTTAAGTAAGTCTTTTTATAGCCTTGGTAGGGGAGATTGTCATATTATGTATGTTTTGTATGTTGCTGTATTATAGGTGTGTATGTGTCTCATTATGAGTCATCTTGAGGATCGTTTAGGCACACATAGAGAGGGTGTATGGGAGGTCTCTCTTTGTGTGACTTAAGTGAGCCTTAGGATAGCTTTAGTGGGATAACAACATGCTAGAAGGTGTTTAATATGACCGTAAGTGAATTCACTGTACCAGTGAAGTCCTTCACTGTACAGTGAATTGAGCTCACTGTAAGGTGGGTTCTAAAAATATGATGTTTGGTTTTAATGATTTCTTATGTGATTCTAAGTTGATAAATGTTGTTCTTATGATGGTATTATGATATTTAGATGAAAATATTCATATTTCCAATAAATGTCCGTTTTCATGATTTTTATGTATAATGTCATACTTAGTACATGTGGTTGTACTAATTCCATGCTTTTAACTATCTATATAGTTCTTGATAGGTGAGGAGCATTTGGGAAGCAAGACTTGGATTAGAAGATCATTCAAGTGAAGTTGAAGTATGTCGTCATTTGACTCGAGGGCATATATGTCTTTTATGTTTCTTTTATGAAGTATTGTAATATACTTAGTAGTACTATGTTTTCTATTTTGTATGGGACGTTTCCCAAGTCCTCTTGTGTCTAATATTGATGATATTTAGACTTAGTATTTCCTATTACATTTATAAGAGTTTTTAAAGACTATGATATGTTTTGTGAAACTTTTTAATTCCGCACTACTTTTCACTATATATATGCGATGAATGATATGAAAGGGCTTGTATAATACCTCCGAGAGGTCGAGTACGCCGGTTACAATTCGGATTGTGCCCTAACTTCTAGGGTGTGGTCTTGGGATGTACAGGAGACTACAATGCATGTAGCATAAAAATGGTCCCAAGTATATCTCCTAGTTCTTGAACGATGTTGCCCCCATAGGAATACTAGCTAGTGGATCCACGTAGTTGCTACGTTCATGTTTTGGTACTACCTTGGCAAGTAGTCCGCCTTCCTTCAGTGTAGAGTTCCATGACACCGGATTCCACATTAGATCATGTGGTCTATGTTGGTTAAGGCAAGATGTTCCCAAAAGTAAAATGAAGTAATGAATGAAATCTAACTAGGATGATCTAAAGGGTTTAGCTTAGTGTAGGTAGGGGTATGGGACTCTACCTATACACTGCACTAGTTAGCCTTGAAGGGAATCTTAGGAGGATGTTATTATGTATGTACATGCTTATAAACGTAAATGATGATAATGCGATGATATTATATGTAAATGACACTATGTGATGTTGGTTACTCCTGTGGATATATGTTTGGACTATATTTCTGAAGTATGAAATTATATACTCTTAATTATATGATATGTGAAGTTGGAAATTGGTTATGGTTCTAGTTAGGTTTACTTAATGAAGTAAGGTTATGGGGCTTTGCTTAGTTATTGCACAAGTGGACTTAATGAGGGTCATGAGTAATGGTCTTTCTTGCTTATAATGTGATGAACTCTTATTCATGCTTGTGATGTTATGACTTGATGGTAGAGTTGTATTTGAGTATTGGTTCAAGTATGTTAATATGCATGTTACTTGATTTGTCTTAAGGTGGTTTGGTCTTGTATATTACATGATATTGACTTGATGAATATGCATTAATGAGTTGTATTGGTTCTTGAATGTGCATAAGACTTTCCAAATGTAAAATGACATGCTTTAATGTAATGACCCTTTTTAGAATGATTTGATATTATATGTGCATATGGTCTCATACTCAGTACATGTGATATGCTAACCCCATTTTCTCCCTTTTCCCCCAACATTTTAGGTTCCGGTCGTTAAACGCTTTTTGAGACGACTTTGAAGAAGAGTTAGAATTCCTCAATCATCCATGTTGGGTAGGTCCTCACTTTCCTAGGGCAACGCCAATATCGAGCTTATGAAGTATTTTTAGTTTTAAGACTTATATTTTTTCTTTCATTTGAGTACGAATTGTATAGCCTATATGTGGCTTAGTTACCTCATTGTATGGGATATGCCCAATTGATATATTCCTGTTTTAGATGGTTATGGGATGAGACACTCTTTTAAGACTATGTTATATCTTATATATATATGTGCAATAAAAGTAGAAAACTATGTAATCTTATAATACGAAGGGTCTATGTATACTCGATACGAATATATATTATGTGTATGAGAGAGGTCTATGTAAACCTCAAGATATATATAGAGAAGTTTTAAAATTTTCTGCATTTTGATCTATGAATGTAATGATGTAAGCTAAAAGGATAGTCTTAGCTCTCAAAGAGGACGACGACGCATGTTACGTCTATGGGGTGCTCCTCGGATGTGACAAAATGTGATATCAGAGCATGAGGTTGAATATCTTTAGAATCAATGTCTCTCTCTACCACTTCTATGTAGATTCTTACTCATAATTGTGAAGCGCGCCACACTTATGAATATGAAACTCTCACTTTCTTGGAAATCCAATGTCGAGCCTCGAGAGTCTTGCACTCTATGTACTTTTATCATCTAATTCTTTCATTGTGATTATAGACAATGAATACTCGAAGGAACGCGGCACGAACACTTGAGGAAGAGATTGACAATGCGGGAGTTTCTCCTCGTGGTGATCAAGTCCCTCCTCTTGAAGAAGTTGCTAATGATGACCAAGCTCTGGTCAATCCTCCACCTGTGACGGATGGTGATATAAGGGCTTCCTTTCTCCAAATGGCCCAAGCCATTACTACACAAGCACAATCCTTCACAACTCAAGTGAAAGCCTTGACAACCCAAGCTAATCGGGAGGTGGTACCCCGAGCGAACCAACATATTGGCACCATGGCCTCCCGTTTGAGAGATTTGACTAGAATGAATCCTCCTACCTTCTATGGGTCCAAAGTTGAGGAAGACCCCCAAGAGTTCATTGATGAAGTCTACAAGATTCTCTTTTCTACGGGCTTGACTACTAGTGATAAAGTCGGATTATCCACTTATCAATCCAAAGATGTGTCCCATACTTGGTATGTTCAATGGAGATACAAAATGTTCTTTTAAGGCGAACGAGCCTAAATATCGTATTGTAAGGGGCACGAGCCTATAAGGCGGACAAGCCTAAATGTCCTATAAGGCGGACGACCCTAAGATGTCGCATTGTAAGGCGGACGAGCCTAGATGTCCTATTGTAAGGCGGACAAGCTTAAATGTTGTTTTGAGGTAGACGAGCCTTAATGTCGCATTGTAAGGCGGACGAGCCTAAATGTCTTATTGATAGGCAGCCAAGCCTAGATGAAGAAATAGTAGGTCACAGTAGCGAGTTGAGTCCGATGATATCTTCATATTAGCCTGAACGGTAGCTGAGTAGCAAAATGATAATGCGAGTAACCAAGAGTTTGTCGGAGCCTTCGTTGTAAGCACGGTAACAGCTGTTCAGAGGGCGATCGATTTTGTCTGTAATCTGCACATCTGTAACTTGTAATTTGACTTAATTAGAGAGATTAGAGCAGATGTATCAAAATAAGCGGTAAATGTAAACATGATGCAATTTTCCATATCGACCATGAATGTTTGACTTAAGACTATGAAAAATGATGTCATAGGCTATGATGTCTAGGGCCATGATACGCAAAATTTATCCTCAGGTCATGAAAATGTTGTTTGTGGGCCATGAAAATAACGCCCTTAGACTATGACACCTTCGGATCATGATAGACATAAATTAAATCCTTAGGCCATGATATGATGTCTGTAGGCCATGAGGATGATGCCTTTAGACTATGATGCCTTAGGAACATGATAAGTATAAAATAAGTCCTCAGTCCATGACATGAAGTCCGCAGGCCATGGAAGATGATGCCTTTGGAGGATGACGCCTTCAGAATATAAGTAATGAGTAAAGAAAGCGTATCTGTTTTTGGCATCTGTTGATACTTGTGGCTTGATTTGAATTTGTTCGAGCACATGCAAACTTCGAGCATGATACAATCTCAGGCTTATGCAAACTTCGGGCACAATGAAATGATGCATTTCTTCGGGCACATGCAATGATGCGTTTCTTCGGAAACAATGTAATATCGGGTACATGCAATGATGCATTTCTTCGAGCATATGCAATGATGCGTTTCTTCGGGCACAATGTAATATCGGGCACATGCAATGATGCATTTCTTCGGGCACATGCAATATCGAGCACATGCAATGATGCACTTCTTCGGGCACATGCAATATCGAGCACATGCAATGATGCAATTCTTCGAGCATAAGTCAATCTCGGGCACATGCAATGATGCATTTCTTCGGGCACAAGTCAATCTCGGGCATATGCGATGATGCAGTTCTTCGAGCATAATGCGATATCGAGTATAGGTGCAAATGATGCGATATTGGGCAGAATGTAATTTGCCAGCACAGCAGTTGATTGAGGGTATGTAGTAGCTTGGACATCCACCTTGTTTAAAGGGTCGAGTGTCGTTTGTCGGGCTTGAAAGTGGTATGTTGATCGTTGAAGTTGCCTTTATATGCGTACCTATATTTTCTGCATTCAAAGAAAAATAGTTAGTTTAAAGGGGGGGGAGGTTGATCTGTATCCATAATTTGACACAGCGTGCTCCTTTGATGTCTGATAGAATGTTCTTCGGAGTGTTGTCGAAAATTTTGAGATTACCTCAAAATTTCAGCCCCAGTGTAGAACTTCTGTTATTCTGATCTGTTGTAGTTGTAGCTTGACTGTTGAACTTTTTGAGATTCTCTAAAAATTTCTACCCAGTCTTGATTTTCAGCAATTTTGAGATTCTCTCAGAATTCTGCCCCAGTTGTTGAGAAGAAATGCTTTTGATGGAATTTTGAGTTTACTCAAAAATTCTGCCCCAGTTTTTTAAGAAGAAATGCTTTTGATGGAATTTTTGAGTTTACTCAAAAATTCTGCCCCAGTATGGAGATGTGCAAGGAGAAATCTTGATGGAATTTTTTGAGACTCTCTAAAAAATTCTGCCCAGTTATCAATAGAAGGGGAAAATGAAAATTTTTATTATGATAAGACCGAACCCTCATAGGAGCGCCTACGTATCCCCTCTTAAACGGGAATCAGGTCTAATGTAGTTCCAAATTACAAAGAGAATGAGCGAGATATTAAGAGAACATTCTTGAGCAGCAATTGAATGGTAGATTTTGACCAACTTTATTCGCCAATATGTTATCATGGGTGTCTAAATGTGGAAATCATGAACTTAAATGGCGCAAGCCTTATTCGGAGACTGGATGAAGTAAACTTTGGTGCGGTCACATTTGAACTTTCTTTGTTGCAATGTCCTCCAAGCATATGACCTTAGTATCAATCAGTTGTTGAATTTTGTCTTTCAAATCATGACATTCTTCTATGGTATGTCCTTCCATTCCTGAATGATAAGCACAAACTTTAGAGGGTTCGATCCATGATGCACACGTACTCATCTTTATTTCATTGATAGGAGCGATGTGACCATCAACCCTCAACTTTTCGTAAAGTTGGCCTATAGGCTCAGATAGAGGAGTATAAGTTTTGCCAAATTTCTCCTCAACCTTGAAGAGGTTTTTGCGAATATGCGGTCGAGTGACGACTTTGAAATTGTGGCCAAGGTATGTTGGTTGTTGATATGGCCGAAGAGGCCTTTGGTAAGGAGACATTTGATATGGAAGGATTGGAAGTGGCATGAGAGGCGCATGATGCCAAGGAACTTGGTGCAGAGGTGTTTCGCATCGAGGAGCTTGCATAGTAGGATGATGCGGGTGTGAAGTAAGATGTTGAGGTTTAGGAGCATAACATGGTGTTGTGGAGGATATGGGTGATTTGGAAAATGGATGTTCTTTGGAGGCATTTGAATGGAGCTTGGTTGATTTTGAGAAGCGGAGTGATTTGGAGGAGGATTATTTGGGAGAGTGGCTTGATTTGCAAAAGGTGACATATCCATGTTTGTCTTCAAAGTAGGGTTGGCGGAGAGTAATAACTTGGCCCACTAGCGCATATCCAACACTTCTTCTTCTAAATTCTTTATTTTCTGCTCAAGGCTTGATACTAACTCATCTGAAAGACATTTCTTTTCAACAGTCTTGCATATGGGCTTGTCATTTGTCACTTTTCTCTTTCCTTTGCGATTCTCAGTTGGGAGAGAAGGAAGAGAGCCCTTTGATCGCGTGTGGTAAACCATGGTCTACAGATCAACCATTTGGGAAGGGTAAAAAATAAATAAAAACAAAACAAAACCCAAGTTAGAGCAAGTATAAATTGTTATATCAAGCACATTATTTAAGATAAACGCCGTAAATGCAAAAGAGCCTCGTTGAGCCAGAGGTAGGCCTAAGCGACACATAAGTGATGTACAATAGTTAATTCAAGCCTTATTTGCCAATTGAAGTTTAGATTAGAAGAAAAAAAAAACTTTCATTTATTATAAAATTCGAACAATACATCATAATTGAAAAACAAAACTGAAATAAACTAAGGGAAAAGGGATAACATGGGGAAAATCATCCTAGATTCTGAAATCTTGGAGGTATCGACTCCAAGAGCTTGGCGTCAATTGACCTCTTGTAATGGGAGGTGCTTCTTGTCTCATGTTCAACACACTCCGTG
Organism: Solanum sitiens; assembly: GCA_016801875.1. NCBI lineage: Eukaryota > Viridiplantae > Streptophyta > Magnoliopsida > Solanales > Solanaceae > Solanum > Solanum sitiens. The sequence goes on along the minus strand of JABWTJ010000526.1, from coordinate 290,968 downwards.
CCCATATGTTTTCCCTTTCATCGGTAAGCCCATGGTATCCTTCTCTACTTGATATTGGGATTTCAGACTCTATCAAGATCCATATGCGGTACTCATATGTGCATAAAGCCTGTCCTGCACCCATAGGAATGGTCAACACACGCTCCCATCGTCGAAGTATGTTGTGGACTTGTGGTTTATCTAGTCGAAACTCATACTTGAATTGCTCCATGTCAGATCGAAGCGGTATGACTTGAGTTTGCCCAAATTGGCGAAGTACTCGAAGAGGCGCATATGGTTGGACACCCTTTAAGCCAATAAGCTCAATGAAGTATCGGTCGTCCCCTCTTACTATGGCATTAGGCATGGACAACCAATGGAGCTTCCATTGAATTCTGTGGCTCTCAAGCTCTGTCAGAAATATCTGTCAGTCCACAAATTCTACAGGTGCGGCGAAACGTGCCAATCTTCTTGGATGGTTATCAATCTTGTTGCCTCGACCAAGATAGGTGTCTACCACGTCAGACCGCTTGTGGAAGTGATCGATGGCCCATGGTTGAAGTAGAAGGTTGCATCCCTCGAAGAACATTCTACCATCGATACATGCTGACGGACTCCTCATTACCTCTGCCAGGATCATGGGCACTATAGTTTTCCTAGGCTCACCTCCTCTTTGAGTTAGGTCTCGAACCACATACCTTAAACATGTATCGATTCTTCCCCTTGATTTAGGAAATACCAAGGATCCTAATAAGGCAATGGCTAAGGCATCTAAGCGATATTTTTCCCATTCTTCAAAGGAGCACTCAAATTCATAGCTAAAAGTGTAATAGCTATCATCTCGACCAAATCGTGAGTATAGAAAATCTATATGAGTCCATCCGAGGTCTAAAGAAGTCCATGCTGGATTATACTTCATCCCCATACTTCTTAGAAATTCCTTTCATGATGGTTTATAAGGTACCATCATTTCACACTCATGGTATGGTAGGTCGATGAAACCGCTAATTTCTTCGATTGTTGGTGTCAAATTGCAGTTTGTGAATTTGAAAACCATCCTCACGGGGTCCTAAAACTCTAGTAGCGCCCTAGTCAGATGAGGGTTTGGTGTGACAAAGATTAGAAATGTGAGGCCACCCAACAATTGATGAATTTCCCTTTCCAGATCTCTCTTTATGTCCATCCACCTGCTCTTGAGTCTCTGATTCACCTCTGTGACCATTTGAGGGTTTGCGGATTCATACTCATCCATGATTCTACAAGCAAAACAATAAACAACTTCTAAACTTCATTTTGGCAAAGTTGGCTTGATTTAATTATTATGATCACTTTGACACGTAAGTATGCAATTTGTCTAAAGGGTGTTGGGGCCCTTTAGACGATAGGGTGGCTGTCTAATTATGTGGATTGACACCAAGGGTCAAACCACCTAGGGCTTATGCAACATGTATGACCTAACTAGGACTTTTAAGAATTGGCTTGACACGGACTTGAAAGGGATTCTATGCGAGAGGCTCGTGGTTTCATGGTAGTAAAACTATCCGTTACGTCCACGCATATGCCGACTCTCTATAATGGGTATTTGAAGTGAATTGGAGTAGTTGTGAGAGGTGCAAAGGCACAACATCACGAGAACAAAATAAAAAAAAGGAAGAGGGTCCCAATTGGGGGAAGTATGAGCGGAATGTCAGTTATCAAAGCAACAAACACTTAGCATTTAGATTGGAAAACGGTAACATATAGGAAGTTTATAAAGCAATAAATAAATAAATAAATAAATAAGCATAAATATTTGAAAGAAAGTAAAAATATAAACATTAAAAATCATGAAAATAAGGAAAGAGGGTAAAACATGTACATAAACAAATAAGGGGAAAGGGGAAAGGTGAAACATGGTAATAAACAAATAAGGAGGAGGGAAAGGGGTGGAACATGGTAAAAAGACGATAAATAAGGCAACAAAATAAGCTAAACATGGTAAGCACCTAACAAATAATGAAATAACCAAATAAAGTAAACCCCACATAAACAAGCATAAAACATGTAATGGTAAGAACCTAATATCCCCAGCAGAGTCGCCATTCTGTCGCACCCCATTTTCTCGCGAAAACGGGTTTTATCACGACATAACAACTCTTTTGGGATTTGGAGCTTTTGGAGTCACCACCTAACGAATTAAGGCGCGTTAGGGCACCTATCTAACCTAACTAAGTCTAGCTAAGGTCAACGAGCCAGAGATCAGGGTAAGGGTTCAAATTACCTCGAGGGGAAGGTGTTAGACATCCCTCGAGGTCCACAAATGTGGGTCCCAGCCGTATCTCATGCAATTTATGTGGGGTTACAAGTAGCAATTAAGGTCACTTCATTTATTTATTTAATTAACTAGCATGCTTACTAAGTGATAACAAATATTAAACAAATAAAACTATTTTGTTAATTATTAATTTAAACATGCAAGGCTTAGGTGATAGCAATATTAAACGATTAAAATAAATTTTATCTAATTTAACATGCGAGACTATGTGATATAACAAGTCGAACAAATAGCTTATATTATTATTTTAATTAATATTTAAACATACGAGTCTAAGTGACAACAATATATATATATATATATATATATATATATATATATATATATATATATATATATATATATATATATATATATATATATATATATATATATATATATATATTAAGCAATTAAATAAGAGATAAGCAAGTAGATAGAAATGGTACAAATAAATAAGCAAACAAAATTTATTATTTTATTTTAAGCTACCCAAACTAAATAAAATTAGACAAACAAATAAAGGAATAAAGGGAAAGGGAGACTCTAGGAGACTTTTTGGATCAGCACACGACTTTTCTTTTATTTTTTTTTCGATAGGCTGCCGTATAGGGACAGACAAAACCAATGTTTGTCTTTCAAGCCTGAGTCGATATCATCATCTCCATAGGGCCAGCTATCCCTACCCAACCACCGCATGCATTTCGTACCTAAAGGTGCCTAATCGTCCCAACTTGATTGTCCAAGAGGCATTGGACTCTTAAAGGGTAGGTTTAGACAAAAATAAAATATAAGGCCCTCCTAGACACCAAGTCAAACAAACAAGGCAAACAAGACGGTCATTTTAGCAATACAAGTCTCAATTTGGCCTCTAAAAATCAATTAGGCATGCTTGCAAACACCACATAGTTGTGAAAGATTTCATGCTAAGTGTGTGAACATACAAAGTTACAAAATTATAATAAAACAATTTAATTATGAGAGGGCAAATATGATAGCATGGATGCAAATTTTAGCATTGAACTAATTTTAGGGTGAGCAAAAATTAGATGTATTTTATTTTATTTTTCAAGTAGCAAAGGATGTGATGCACATATATTTAAAAGTAGTAGCCAAATTAATTATTATGGCAGAAAATTATTTATAACAAAAGGGTTTATTTGATTAAGGCAGAAAATTATTTTAGACTTTAATTGTTTAAGGCAAAAAAAAATATTTTTTAAGGGCAGCAATGTTATTATTAATGCAGAAACATATTTTAATAAGTGACAAATTATTATTAATAAAACAAATTATTTTTTAAAACATGACAAATTTATATGTCTATTATTAATGCTAAAAAAAATATTTTAAGCAAAAAAAATAATTACAGCCAATTAAAAATCAAATTATGATTAATACAGAAAAATTTCTTAGGCAGTCATTTTTTAGATGCAAGAAATAATTAGTATCAACTTTAGACAAAAGAGGGGTTAATTATGATGCAGAAATATTAGTTATTTGCATATTTTAGGATAAACACATGCAGAAAATAAAGGCGAAAATGTATTATTATTTACAATGAGCAGAAAAATATTTGTGAATATTCTCATTTTAAGCATGCAAAAATTATTGAAATATACCTAAGAGCAGGATTTCTAGGTGTTAAAAATATTTACATAGATTCTATAATTTTTATTTATTCAACTGAATAACTTTGTACAAAATATGCACGCAAATTGTTAGCATTCTAGCATGTTAAGAAGAGATCTATTAGTCATAACAAGATCATTAAAATGCAATTAGAATGAAAATTAACTTCGATTCATTAGTTAGACAAGATCAACCAAATAATTAAGCAAAGATGATTTGTTTTATTTAGTTTTTTTTTAGTTAAATCTAAAGGCGTTTCATCGAACAAAATTAAAATCATATAGGCATGCTTTCTAACACAAATAAGTTTGCAAATTAGCATATGATTCCCCCTCCCCTAGGCGATCCCCAAATATATTTTATATATGAGAGCTTTAGAGTTATACAAATATTACAAAAAATTCAAATAAGTAAATAAGAAATATATAGCTTCAAATATATGAATTAAATAAAGTAATATCTCCTCATAGCTAATCTTCAACTTGAACTTCAAGTTTGAAACCTGTCAAAGCAATCAAGTAACTACACAAATAGGCATATTTATTTTAGACAAGATGAGACACATATGCATTTATTTAACAACTTATAAATATCGAAAGAAATAGAACAATGAGCTTACACCAATGTATGAATACAAAAATAATGTAAATGCTAATTAAGAATACTAACCGGTTAAGCAGAGAAGGAATGATAGCAATGGAAAAGAATTGATCCAACTCTTACTCGAACAAAAGCGAAGGCCAAGAAAGCACTTGAAAGTTATCGGAATCTTAATTTGTTTTAAGAGTAGCAATCGTATGAGTAGTAACAGAATGGGAGCTCTTGTGTTAAGAGAGAGTGAATGAGTTATGAGAATTTGAGAGAAAAGTGAGTGAATGATGATGAAGAGAGGGGGTCTTATTTATATAGCAAAGAGGGGGGAGGCATATAAGGTAAAGAATAAATTAGGAGCATAATATTATTTTACCATAAATAAAGAAGAGCCAAAACAAAATTATTCTACCATATATAAACAAGCAAGAAATTAGTTAATTTACAAATAAGCAAAAATAGATCAATTAATCTTATTCTTATTTTAAGAGAGCCAAATCAAATTATTAAAAATATATATTACCAAACTTAAGCAAGTAAGAGTTGGAAAGAGCAATATATTTTCCTTAATAAAGAAGAACCCCAAAAAAATCAGATTTTAAATTATATTTATGTTACCAAATATAGACAAATAAGAATAAATTAGGAAGAGTAATATATTATTTAAATAAAGGAAAGCCAAATCAAAGTTATTATTTTCCTTAAATAAGCAAGTAAGAAATCAATCAAATATCCAAAATAATAAAAAAAAAAAAGGGGGATCAATAAAAATTTCTTTATTCAGAAGGGAAGTCAAAGCGGAAAATAATTATTGACTTATTATTACCAAATATGAAAGCAAGAAAAATTGTCCACAACTAATTGAAGATTATACACAAATAGTCACAACAAAAATTAATTAATTATTTTGAAAGGGAAGGGGAATCAATTTATAACACTCAGTTTCTTTAAACGAAGGGGGTTAAATCATTTGAACAACTCTTTACCATTTATAAATGAGTTAGGAAAACTACCCATCTTTTAATCAAAATTCATCAACCAACAATTAAAGGGAACAACAAATAAATAAATAAAAAATTAAAACTATAAATGGGTATAACTAAGGAAGATGCAAATACAGTAAGAATATTCATGCTCATAATTTCATATTTATGTCCCCACTAAATTAGTCAATTACTTTATTCACAAGTAAGAATACAAAATTACCATGATATAAGATAGTGACAAATTTCATTAACGGATGTAATTGATTTAGAGATAGCTGAAAAATATCCTAATCATGCATAACAGAGATTATTCCATATTACGGAAGGGAAACAAATCAAACAGCAAAAAATGCAAAAATTAACAGTCTTTATGTCTATATTTTTTTAATTTGAACAGGGTCAAATCAACAATCTAAACATAGGATTGCTTCTATTTGAATCTTAAGAGTGAATGATTACTTAATGATATGCTTTTAACAACACACCACACACACTAGAGGATTAACGAACATCATATAAGCAAAGCAAATGCAGCAAGATCGAACCAAACTCAAATTCGAGAGATATTCATCTTATGATAACTAAGGATGTAAAAGCTTAACAACATTTAATTTAAAACTTACTGAGACGGATCTGTTGAGATCCGTCATCGAGCTTTGTCGGAGATGAGAGGAATAGAGACGCAAGGGCCTTGTTTGTCCGCTATCGCTGTTGTCCGTCTGCTGCTGGCTGGATGTTGTCTTCACCAGTAGGAACTGCTAGTACCTGCAGGGAAAAGAGCAAAAGAGAAAGAAGAAGGGAAGGTGGAGAAAGGCATTACCGGCGACCCTTCTCGTCGGACGATGGCCGTCTTCGCCGGTGCTGCTGCCTGCAATGGTCGCCGGAGGGTTGCTAAAATCCCTCGTCCTCACGTTGCTGTTGCTTGCTGTTGCAGGCTGCCTGGCAGCTGCTGGTGGGCTGGGATTCCGCCGGTCTGCTGGACCTGCAAAACAAGAAGAGAAGGCACGGAGAAGAAGAAGGGGAGGATAGAGGGGGGAAAAGGACAGCGAGGGGGGAAAGAAAGGGGAGGAGAGAAAGATGAGATGGAGAAGAGGAGAGAAAGAGGGAGGCGAGGGGCGTCGCCGGTGTCTGCTCTCGCTGGATCGAGTGGAGAGGAGAGAGAGGGTGGCGGTTGTGGAGAGAGAGGGGAGAAGAAAAAAAATGAGTTAGAATTTTAGGTTTTGGGTCTTTTGGTGTTTAAAGAAAGAGATAGGAAAATTTGATTTCAACCGTTAGATTAGATAGAGATGGAGGGTTAGGATTCAATCTAGGATTTAAATTAATGGATGGATGAGATCAACTTGAGTTGGATATGGAATGGCCAAAATTGAAATAAAGATTGGCTAGAATTGAAATGAAAGAATGACTATAATTGAAATTGATTTGGTTAGAATTGAAAGAAAATTAGAATAAAATGGGCTAGGATTTAAATATTTTTGAGGAAAAATTAGGGAAATGCTATCCAATTCAAATACTACAAATTTTAATATACTTTATATAATCAAAATCACATAAATTTTGAAACATTTGAAATAAAAATGACTATTTAGAAATTTATTAACAATTTTAAATAATATTTACAATAATTTTATAAAGTAAACATACTAAAACATCTAATTTTTTATGCAAAATCGACTAAAATTCTAAACTTTAAGTAAATTATAAAATACGTATTTAGTCGAATAGCATTCCTAAAAATGGTTGAAGGTCGGTCAAAATTGGGTGTCAACAGCTCCATTACATTTTTTTAAAAAAACTTTCAGCCTCTTGGTCATGTGAGGTCTTGGGTTCGATTCCCCTTGACCTCACCTACTTTAATCCCTTTTAAAACTCTTCCAAAATTCCCAGAACCTGCCCGAAACCAACATCACAAGCTGGAAATTTTGATTACCTTTTTGTAGCCTATTTTCTCCACTTTTAACGTTAAAAGTTCATGCATTTGGAGTAGTGTTTAGTGAGTCCTTTAGGTGCATTTTCATGGACATATTTGGCCAAGAATTTATCATTAAATTCAGCCACATTACACTTAAATGAGCATCATCATTTACATAAGCTTACACACTTAAAATGACAACCAAAACCATATCAAACTTGAAGCCATAAATCAAAACTTATTTACAGTAAGTTTACAGTAAACTTTTTCACATACACACACATATTTTCGGCAACAAAGCTTGTCATTCATATGATTCCAAATACATGTTCATGAACATATTCATCACGAAAACACATTGCAACACCTAATTTCTACCAGCAAACATACCAACCTATGATTTGATGGGAGCTACGGACAGGGATATGCAACGGGGAACAACTTAGTTTTCAGATTAAAATCATCTGAGTCCTAAGGGTCTCTTGGGAAAGGGACCAAGAGTAAGAAGACCCATACCTTTATTTTTTTTCTTGTTCAACCACGAAATTTCTTCCCAAATCCTCTCCAAAAATCAGTCCAAGTTCAACACTTCAACACCAATCGACGGAAGACTCCTCCCCTTTGCTTAAAGTGATGGATTTATGTTGTTTTCTTAGATTTTTTGGTATGAGTTCTTCAAGTGTGAAGAACTTCAATATATTTTCTGTATTTGAACTTGTTTTGGCAGAGATAAAACGTGAAAATGAGTGGTTAAATGTGAAAGAGAGAGAGAGAGTGAGTGAGAGAGAGTGGCTTAAAATTAGGAGTTTTAGTTTGGGAATTAGTCAAACTAGGACTCCTTGTTAAACCTTTAATTAAAATCTGATTTTTCTTTTTCTTAAATCAGCTAATATTTACTAATTAATTAATTAAATTTATCCATTTAAATAAAAACAAGTTAAATCATTGCTTCCACCTAGGTTCGAACCCGGGTGGAGCAAGACTTCACTCCTAGAGCTCACATTCGGCCCTCTCTCTCAAAATTGCCCTTCCATTTTATTAAATAATTAATTATTTATATATTTAGGGTAATTACGATATTACCCTTAGCCTGGTAAAAGACCACTTTACCCCTAGACCCTCAAAACTTAAAATTTCTTCTTTTTAAGTCCGGTAAAGACTCCTTCGATTAAATCTTCATTTTCGAGAGCCTTACTTGGTTGGTTCCAACCTTTACAAGCTCAACTAACTCCCCAAGTTAGTTGGCTTGGTCGTAGTAAGGGTTCTGAGGTCTGGCTCTACGCGTATCAGTCTGTGTGAACCTTGGTCTAATCGCAAGCATTCTTGACAACCTAAGTCTTGATCCTATTCATTTTTTTTAGGGTTGTTACATGATCATATTTGGGTTGGAAACTTCCAGGAAATAATCCCCAAGGACCATCAAAGGGTCTTTGAGGAAAGGACCCAAAACCTAATGGCAGGCTATCCCAGGTAGCCTTGGCGATGGAGTAGTCGACGGCCAGTCATGGCTGTGACGCCCCGTCACAAGGGATTCATCGTGGGGGCCTTGTCCAAGGGTGTAGAGGTAACCCTTGGCAAGACAATGGAGCTTGAAACGGAGGTCCATGATGGGCCGTTGCACCCGTGATGCCCCGTCACAAGCCAGGCGTCGCAGCCAAGTTCCGTGTGCGCAGATTTTCTGCCAAGTCAGGGGTGAATTGGTAAATTCACCCCACGTCTAAATAATAGTTTAGGCAGTTTTTTTAGGGTATTATGGGTATTTTAATTAACTATTTAAGTGGTTAAGACCCTAGAGACTTCATTATTCTTCTAAAATCAAAACCCAAAGTCTCTTAGAAATCCCAAAACCTCCATTGAAGACTCCATTGAAGAGGCAGCTTGGTGAGGGGTTCTTGAGTGGAAATTCTTCATCAAAGTGAAGAACTATCATCCTTGAGGTATGGGTTTTGATCCTTGAAACTTATTTCATCAAGGAGCCCAATCCTCAAAGTGTTTTACAAAGTTTTCTAAAGTGAATTATCCAATTTCGGGATTCTATCATGGGTTCTTGCATAAATGATTTCAAAATGTTGAATTATGATCTAATTGATTGTATTGATGATTTAAACATAAATTACCTATGAACCCATGTGAATTGATGAACCCTAGTTTTGACTACTTTTTGGGTTACTTGATATTAAGCTAATGTTGATGAATTGTTGTGTAGTTTCTTATGGGCTTTCTATTGATGTAAGAATTGTATTCAATTGATATATATTTGATCTTAGATTGCTAAACCTAGATTGAATTGATGTAGATTCATTGAGTTTTATGGTTATTGCTTTGAATTGTTGTTCATGGCCATGGGTAAGGGCCTTGTGATGTTGAATTGGTTGATTTGGCATTGATTTGAAGTATGGATATGGGGATGAAGGTATGCTGCCCCGTTTTCCTTAATTTGATATTAATTATACTTTGATTCTATTGTGTTTGGTATGGTCCACTTATGGTGGCGGTGTTATGTGTTTAATTTGCAATTGATGTGGCCTTATCGGCGTTACTTTATGCAATATTATGAGCATGGTCTTATTGACAACTACTTAAAGTTATGTCGCTATTTGTGTAGTTGATGATGTGAGTATGATATTACTTATCTATAGGTGAAGTTATATAGTCATGTATGTACTATTCTAGTTATGTTGCCTTAAGTGATTATGTTAGACTTTGACTTGACATTATGAGTGTAGTGTTAGGGTTAAGTCTTGGTTATTCCTACTTGACTTTATGAGTCTATGTGGAGTATATTAGTGATGTTATGATGATATATAGGGTAACTTGAATATGTTAGGTCATTTTAGAGGTGTTTTTAGAATGGCTTGTATTATGTGTTAAAAGTGAAGTATGTGATGTCTTGTCTTGGTTGACTTGTATCTCTTGCTTGATGTACATATGATTATGGATATATGATGTCTTGATATAGGGTGTTATAACTCTTAGTCTTGAATAATAATATAAGTGAGACCTTGATGATAAGAAGGTCAATGTTATGTGGAACCTTGAACTTAGTGGCGAGGTTATGAATTGTGAAGTAGTTAGCTGTAATGGTATCCTTCATGTTATGAGTGATGGACTTAAGGATGGTTGGCTGGAACGGCATCATATCATCCCTTAGGAAAATTGCTATGAGCTTCTTGTCACCAAAGTGAGATATGCCCTAGTGGAACTTGCTTTGGTAGGGTGAATGTAAAGGGGGTCATGAACTAGATAAGGACCTATTTATATGAACCTTAATGTGAACTAATCTATGAGAACAAAGGCTAGCACCGAGTGAGTATGAGTAGGGTTAAGTGGATTCAGTTAAATAACAGACTGAATGCTTATTAAGCTCTTCATATTCCTTAACCATGTGCCTACATGGAATGTGTCTAAGTTCTACCATTGGAAAGTAGAACAACCTCATCGAAGTAGGATAGAACTTCGGATTCCATGTCTTGCTACCATGGTCTATGTCGGTTATTGCCTATTCTCATCATGCGGAATACCTATTAGCATTAGATAAGTTTATGAGGTTTAAGTGGTGGTATGGGACGCTATCTAGACATTGCACAATAGACTTTGAAGGTGTTATGTGGAGTTCCTAGGTCTTGTCCAAAGACCATTATGTGATCCAATATGTGAGTGTCTTATGTGATGCTTTATGTGAGTGTCTTATGTGATGTATGAGTCTTAATGAACTAATGAACTAATGACCTATGTTAGTAACTATGTAAATGATTGAGTACCTAATCTAAAGTGACTTAAGCATTCCTTAGCTAAAGTGTGAGGAGGACATGAAAGGATGGTCTCTTCATGTCTTATCTTTGGAAGTCTTGAGGATGACTCTAGTTAGGGATGTTGGTTAATCTTGTTGACATGATCTAAACCTTAGGAAGTCTTAAGGACTATTTAGGTAATCTTGGAGAGGTCATTGTACTATGGATATATCTTCTAGATTTACTTAAGTAGGTCTTTTGATTGGCTTTAGAAGGAGAATGTCTTCTAATCTAAGTGTTGGTGTGTTTAGTGAGAATGATTCTATTTGAGGTAGTCTATAAGATCTCTTGTGTGTGTGTGAAACGGATTGTATAGGCGATCGTTCCACACTTACTCAAGTGAACCTTGGAATTGACCTTTGGTAGATGAATATTACATAGATGTTTATGATTGTTTTCTAAGTATGTAGGTGACTCATCGTACGTAATCTTAAGGGTCGTTTAGGCACATCTAGAGAGGGTGTATGGGCGGTCTCTCTTTGTGTGACTTAAGTGAATCTTAGGATGACTTTAAGTGAGGGAATTACATGCTAAGAGATGTTAAAAGGAAGGTTTGGACTTCACTGTAACAATGAAGGACTTTACTATACATTGAAGGGACTTCACTGTACAGTGAAGTGAACTCACTGTAAAGCGAGCCTTTAAAATGTTATTTTTGAATAAATGTTATCTTATGTGTTTCTTAATTGCTAAATGATATTCTTATGTTTAATCTATGATTTCTAAATGAAAAGATGCATATTTCCAATAAAGTCCGTTTTCATGATTTTATGCATATAGCCATACTTAGTACATGTGGTTGTACTAATTCCATGCTTTATTTTCTATCTATAGTCCTTGGTAGGTAAGGAGCTTTTGGAGAAGAAGACTTGGGCTTAGAAGGATCATCCGAGTACAAGAGTTGAAGTATGTCCTCATTTGACTCAAGGGCATATATGTCATCTTATGTTTCTTTTATGAAGTATTGTAATAAGACTATGTTATTTCTATTTTCGTATTAAAGTACTCTTGTGTCTTAAGATGATGAGATTGAGACTTAGCATTTCTATTATTTCTATATGAAAGGGTTTTAAAGACTATTTTAAGTTTTAGTGAAAAGTTTTAATTCTGCACTACTTTTCACTATGTATATGCAACGAATGATATGAATGAGGCTTGTTTTAGAACTCTGAGAGTTCGACGATGCCGATCGCAATCCGAGATTGCACCCTATCTTCTAGGGTATGGTTTCGGGTTGTGACAGTCTCTGGGATCGTCGATTGAAGCCGTGTTTTTTGGACAACTTTCTTTATTTATTTTCCTTTCATTTTAGGACAATGTCTTTATAAATAGGGTGTAAAACTTCGTTTTTGGGGTTGGATTCTTTATTATTTTTCATACTTTTGTTCTTGGAGATTTGACTTTGCAACTTGGGCAATTAATTCAAGTTTTCGGAATCGATTTTCAAGTGAATTTTGTTGTTTCAAGTATAATTTCTGGATTTTCTTCAAACTTGTCAAAGTAAGTTAATGAATTATTGTTTATCAACTATGAATTGTGTTCTTCTAGGCATGGGTAACTAATTCCATAGCTAGGATTATGGGAACCATGGGTGATTAACAAAATAAACCTAGCTAATTGACAATTCTCAAATAGGTTATTGCATGCATCAATAATTCTTTCATTGAGAAGTCTTTTTAACGAGTGCACGCGTTAGAACTCGCCTTATTGCTACTTGCCGGACCAAGGGGGTAGTTAATAGGAAAAGAATTATCGACATAGATTTAGTGGATATTATATAATAGTCTAGTTTCGATTGGTGCAATGTAATAACTAAGCCAAACATCGAGTATGATGCTTAATATGAAGTAAAGGTAAGGGTTAGTAACTTAGACACAAGTAGCCGGACCAAGGTACGGGCTGAATTCTCTAAATGTCGGACCAAGGATTTAGAGATACATAATTTATCACTTTGCATGCAAAACACTAGGAAAGAATTGTTATAGCTAGGATTATGGCGTTATGAACCTATGGGAAACACTTACACCCTAGTTTCTCTCATCACTTGATAAACACCAAAGTTTCACTCTTGTTACTTGTCTTACTTAGAAATAATTAAACACTTTTGTTCCATAAACCCCCCCCCCTTTAATTAACTATTTTTGGAAAAGACTTGACTAAATAGACGTAAATGTATATTGAAGTTAAGTCTAAATCATTTTCCTCGTGGGATCGACCCCAACCTACATGTTGGGTTCGTTGCTTGATACGACCGCTTATACTTCTATAAGGAGGTGTAATTTGAGCGTATCAGGTACTTCATAAAATTGGATAGAAATTCATCATAAAATAAGTAGATAAACATATATTCATCATTAGAATGCTTTTGAAATCAATTTGAGAATGAACCCATGGCTAGATTCAAAAATAGGATTTTTGACTTAGAAATCATGTTTAGAAAACCTTTGAAGGACTGCATAGATGAATTGTTATCTATGTATGAAGGATCACCATACCTTATACATTAAAAAGGCCATGAAAATCAGAGAAGAAAGCTCCAAGAATCCAACTCCATAGCTCGTTCTTGAGCTTGGTCTTCAATGGGTGTTTTGGAAGAGGAGAACTTTGGGAATTTGACTTCTTAATAGGTATTAGGGTTTTGGCTTGGTAAAGGTTTAAAAAGGTCCTAAAATCAGTTAATAAAACATCCCCCAAGTTACCAAAACACCTCCACACGAATTGGGGCTCTTAGACATGTCAAAATTGACTTAAAAATAACGCAACTGGATCTGAAAGTGGGCTGCGCGTCACGGAGAAGCCTCCCCATTCTGCCCCAAATAAAGTTTGAGGCATTGATGTGCGTGCCAGGCGCGCGTAGCGAGGGAAAGGTCCATTTCTTGGACCTGCTCGCTGCCTTGGGCAGCCTCTTGTCCAAGGTTTGGGTCCTCCTTGGGGGACCTTCACGTAGTCCCCGGGGTGTCGTACCCGTACGTTTTGACCCTTAACATGTATATTAAGGTACTGTGGTCAACTACACTGCTTCTCAACTCCAAACAACACACAAAAATGAGGCAAACATAAAAGGACTCGCTAGCACATCTAAAAAGCTAACCTTCAAACGTCTTGGACGTTCTTAAACATCTGACCTCCAAACTTCATGAAACTTAACACACTGCCTATAAACATTATTATAACTCATATAGGGACCTCAAAAGCCTATGAAACACATAAAAACAGCTAATGCCCTTTGGTGACTAGTCGTTGAACGTCTTGGTCGTCCCTTGACGTTTGATTTTCAAATCACCTCAAATCAAGTTACATACTATAAAACACTTAATGAACATATTATTAACCTTTTTAGGCACATGTGAGGCTCTATATACCTTAGTTCATTTTTTAGGGCGTGTCAGTTCTCCAAAATTACAGTGAACCCATTTTAACTTTACAAGGAACAAATTTTAATCCCAAAAGAGTGAACGAATCTCCTTAGAGGTTTCCCTAGCCAAGTGATCCTTAAGAACACCGACCATAGGCCTACCTCGCTCGGGAGACAAGTCCACACATTAATAATTAGACAATAGAGGAGCATTCAAACATTAAGAACTTCATCTAGGTACTCTACTCCAATGGGACTTATAAGTTACACTAAGTGCAATGTGAGAGTAGCATCCCATACTACCACTCACACTTAGTGCCCCTTAAGGGTTCCCTTGGATCAAGCACACAACATTCCTATCAAGATAGCTTGAACCCCCAAGGTCAAGCCAAGATAAAGTGAACTCATTTCAGTAGGATTTTCCCTAACAAAGATTATCCTAAGACTCTCCAAGGTAAGACGTGAAGGAAACGCCCATACACCTCCTTCAATACACACCTAAGAGTTCCTTAAGACTACCTATTATATGCTTACTCCACTCGGGAGAACAAGTCCCCGCTCAATAACAAGACATTAGAAGAACACTCAAACCCATCAAATAAAACACACCAATATTTCCCTTTTGGAATGCCTACTTAGTGCAATGAATAGATGGCGTCCCATTCCACCACCTACCCTAAGTGGTAGACTCTTATAGAAGACTTAGCTCATTCAATTCATACAAGACACACCAAGACTCCCCTTTCAGAATGCCTAGCTAGTGCAATGGATAGATAGAGTCTCATTCCACCACCTACCCTAAGTAGTACACTCTTTTAGGAGACTTAGCTGATTCAATTCATATAAGAAACACCAAGACTCCCCTTTTGAAATGCCTACCTAGTGCAATGGATAGATAGTTTCCTTCCACCACCTACCCTAAGAAGTACACTCTTTTAGAAGACTTAGTTCTTTAATTCTTTTGTGGTGGAATATCTTTAACCGACATAGACCATGAGAGCTAGACATGGAATCCCAATACTACCCTTATCGGGGGATGGTTCCCCACTTGCCTAGGGTAGGCTCATTCTTTTGGATTTTACATGGCTTTCCCCATAACTACACGTATGCGGGCGCATAGATAAGGGATAAGGAGATTGCTACTAAGTAACTCATTCTCTACTAATGAGGAGTACTCATCTCAAGAGGTACATTGGAATACAACATCTCAAATCACGAAGTGTAACCACCCCTTCTTCATATCCTCTCGGTGCTAAGCATAATTCCCCACGAAGTCTCAACATTATAACTATAGGCTAAGGATAGCTAGTGGACACCACATCTCAATTCACGAAGGGCATCCAGCCCCCAACCTATCTTAGAGAGCTCTTGGGATGTAGTGAGGTTGCTACTAAACACTTCATCTCAACTCATGAATAGTGTTCACCCCAAAACTCCCCTTTTTACTTAACTTAGCTTCATTCATTCATTCAAATGTGAATATGTGTGTGTACATGTGAACACACCTTGCACATAAGCATCATTTCATTTACATTCAATTATATACATGTTTAGACCTTCATTCATCACATTACACACTTTAACATGCTTCAATTTGTCATATAATTCATTTAGACATAATCTCTAGTATACTTCCCATAATAAGATTCATGAGCCACATTAACAAGAATAACATCATAATTATCTTACTTCACATACTATTCCTTCATGGACTCTTTCACAATACACAAGTAACTTCACATTCATACAATTCAAGTAAACACCACCACTAAAGGTGGATCATACCACTCAAGAGCATTTCATAAATAAATCTAAAAAATATAACTAACTTACCCTTTATCCAAGCCTCCTTCACCTATAATAATTTTTTCAACAATTCATCATAATATAGCCCTTAGGGAAGTATCTAAACAACAATATCAACACAAAGAAACCACAGCTCAATGTAACGAACCTGAAGTACACTCTAGAAGTTAGAGTATCCTTGAGTCATCACACGTCAAATGAGACTTCAATAAGTCTCACTTGAGCCACTCGTACCATTCATTACATAATAAACATTCTAAAATGAGTAAGAATTTAAAACTTTCTTCACACACGAAGAACTCTTTTCATAATCAAAACGCAAACAGAAGACTTTCATTAAAACATTAAACCTTTACAACATCTCATTGAACCATCTAACTTTAGAGTATACAACACATGGGACTAATCCTATACAAGACATAAATAAAGACTTAAGACATAAAGCAATATGTGGATATTGGCCTGGAATCGATGAGGACTCACTAATACTTCATCTTCAACCCTTAGAAACCTATCCATCCTCCATGGAACATCAAAACTTCCAATTCCTTATACTTTAGTCAAAAAGGGAAAAGAAGGGGTTAGCACATTAGATGCACTAAATATGGAAGCCATACAAAAACCATGAAAAAAGGACATTTAGTAAATAACATGCTTTTGATGAATTTGGATAAAAACATCATACTATAAACATATGAACAACATTTAATACTTTAGAAACATATAATAAATTATTTAAACAATTATTCACATTTTTAAGATCTTCTTCCAGTGAACTCCTTCATTGTTACATGAAGTTCCTCAATGTCTTCTTATACACTAGTTAATCATGTAATTCCCTCACTAAAAGCTATCCTAAGACTCACACAAGCAACACAAAGAGAGACCTCCCATACACCCTCTCTAAGCATGCCTAAATGATCCTCAAGACTACTTAGAATGAGACACATTCACTTACAATACATCAAGCACAATGAACATGATATCCTCCTACCAAAGGTAATACTAAGGTTCACTTGAGTGAGTTGTGAAGAGATCGCCCATACAATCCCTTTCACACACACTCAAAGGATCCTATAGACTACCTATGATAGAATCATTCTCACTTAATACAACCACATTCATAGAATATGACATTCCCCTTTCAAAGGTTATCAAAAGACATAATCAAGTAAATCAAGAAGAGAATGTCCATAATTTACCGCTTCAAGATTACCTAAGTAATCCTTAAGACCTACCTATGTTTGGATCATGTCTATTGTAAGATCCCAAAAAATGACTTAGGTGAAGTAGAGCCTAACATTGTTGTAAATATGGTATAAGGTCCTAAATGGTCTATAATGTTATACTGAGGCAGTAGCTAAGAGTTTAGGTGCATTGGTAGTCAAACGTCAAGGGACGACTAAGACGTTCGACGACCAAGTCACCTAAGTGCCTCATATGTGGTTCTATGTGTTTATATGTGATTCATGAGGTTACAAGGTCCTTAAATGAGTTATTATGGTATATGTAGGCAATGTGTAAAGTTTCGAGAAGTTTGGAGGTCAAACGTCCAAGAACGTCCAGGACGTTCGAAAGATGTGCCTTAAAATTACCTTGTGTGTCTAGGCATGTTTCGTTGAGTTTTACGTGTTCGTTTTGACTGAAAATCATGTGAGAGGTCCTAAACTCATATAGGGTCATGTTTGGGTTAGAAACGTCCGGTAAACATATCCCCAAGGACAATCCAAGGGTCCTTGAGAAAGGACCCAAAGTTCGTGTCAGGGATGCCCAAGACAACCCAAACCACGGAGGCAGTCGACGCCCAGTGGGTCAATCGACGCCCAGTTTATTGGGTATCGTCATTTGGGACTTATCCTGGGGAAGTATGGTCCAAGTAAAAGCCTCAGTCCCAGACCACGGACCAACAACAC
This sequence comes from Solanum sitiens, assembly GCA_016801875.1. Taxonomy (NCBI): domain Eukaryota; kingdom Viridiplantae; phylum Streptophyta; class Magnoliopsida; order Solanales; family Solanaceae; genus Solanum; species Solanum sitiens. Next base: position 272,710 of record JABWTJ010000526.1, on the reverse strand, counting down.
GGTCTATTGGTCAAGGGATGGTCCATTGGTGGCTGTCCGTCGATGGCACTATCTCCTACGTGCAGTTCACTACCAAGTGAGGAGTGAACTTGTAAATTCACTCTATTTACAAATAAGAGTATTGTAGGTTACCTAAGGGTCTTTTGGATATTTTAAATGTGTATTTAAGTCTTTAACACTTAGAAGATTTCATTCTTCAAAATCAAAACCCCAAAATCCCTTAGAAATTCCTTAAGACTCCATTGAAGCCAAAACTCAAGGAAGAGCTTGGATTGGAGATTTGAGTAGTGATTATTCATCAAATTGGAGGATTATATTAATTGAAGTATAGTTTTTGATCCTTGAAACTCGTTTCATCAATGAGCCCAATTTCATAAGATGTTTTCTAAATTTTTCAAAAGATGAATTGACCTATTTCATGATCTACCATGGGTTCTTGTTTTAATGGTTTTTAATCATTGTTTAGTGACTGAATTTTTGTTATTAAGATGATTTTAACTTAATAAACCTATGAACCCATGTAATTGATGAACCCTAGTTTTTGACTAAGTTATGGGTTATTTGATATTGGTCTAATGGTTATGAATTAATGTGTAGTTTCTATTGGGCTTTCTAATAATGTAAGGATTGAATTAAATTGATATCTAATTGGACTTAGATTGATAAATATATATTGAATTGTCTTAGATTCATTGAGTATTTTAGTTTATGCTTTGATTTGATGTTCATGGCCATGGGTAAGGGCCTTGTGATATTAAATTGGATGATTTGGCATTGGATTAAAGTGTTGAGGATGAAGTGGTGGTACTCTGCCCTAATTCCTTTTATTTAATGTTAATTAGACTTCAATTATGTTTTTATTGGTTCGGTCCACTTATGGTGGTGGAGTTATGTGAATTGGTGTGGCCTTGTCGGCATTATTTTAAGTATTATGATGATCATGGCCTTGTCGGCACTACTTAAAGTAATGTGATGATTTGTGTAGTTGATTATGTGATGTATAATCATATCTACCTATATGTGAAGTAATTTAAAAGTATGTGCTATTTTATTGATGTTATTTAGGTAATCATGTTAGACTAATGACTATGTGTGTGTGTAGTCTTAGAGTTGAATGCATGATTGTTCCTAATTGTATATATGAGTCTATGATGACTATATTGATGATGATATAGTAGTGTATAGGATGACTTTAAGATGATAATGGTTGTTCCTATGTGCTTCTTGAATAACATGTAATATGTGCTAAAGTGAAGTATGTTTTGTCCTGTTTAGGTAGACTTGTGTCCCTTTCTTGATGCATGTATGAATGTTAATATGTGATGTCTTAACTTAGGAAGCTAAAGCGTCTTAGTCTTGTATGAATGTTAGTTGAGACCTTGAATGATGATAAGAGGGTCCTTTATGTGAAACCTTGAACCTAGTGGTAAGGTTATGAAACTTGAAGTCGAAAGCAGTAATGGTATCCTTCATGTAATGAATGATGGACTTAAGGTTGATTGGATGGAACGGGATCATATCAATCCTTAGGAAAGTCATGATGAGATTCTTGTCACCATTGCAAGGCAGCCCCTAGAGGACCTCTTTGGTAGGGTAAATGTAATTGGGTTATGAACTTGATATGGAACCCCTTTGTATGAACCTTAATGTGAATTAATCTATGAGAACTAAGGCTAGCACCGAGTGAATATAGCCAGGGAAGTAGTTCTAGTTAAATTATGAGGCTAGAATACAAAGTAAGCCCTTCATATTCCTTAATCATGTGCCTACATGGGATGTGTCCAATTTCTACCATTGGTAAGTAGAACAACCTCATTGGAGTAGGATAGAACTCCGGATTCCATGTTTTGGTACCATGGTCTATGTCGGTTATTGCTTATTCTCATCATATGGGATACCTATTAGCATTAGAGAAGTTCTATGAGGTTTAGGTGGTGGTATGGGACGCTATCTAGACATTGCACAATAGGCTTTAAAGGTATTAGTAAGAGTCCCTAGGTCTTCTCCAAAATCATTACTTGAATGTCCTTTATGTGATGCATGTATATTAAATGAACTAAGTAATGTAATGACTTAAGTAAAGTAAGTATGTAAATGAATGAGTAAATAACCTAAAGTGACTTAAGGATTCCTTAGTTAAAGTGTTAAGAGCGTATATGGGATGATCTCTTCATGTCTTACCTATGGAAGTCTTGAGCATGACTCTAGTTAGGGAAGTTGGTTGTTATGTTTCACATGATTTAAACTTAGGAAGTCTTAATAATTATTTAGGTAACCTTGAAGAGGGTGTATGGACGTTCTTTTCTAGGAGTACTTAAGTAATTCTTTCGATAACCTTGGTAGGGGAGATTGTGATATTATGTATGTTTTGTATGTTAGTGTACTGTAAGTGTGTATGTGTCTCATTATGAGTAGCCTTGAGAATCGTTTAGGCACACATAGAGAGGGTGTATGGGCGATCTCTCTTTGTGTGACTTAAGCGGGCCTTAGGATAGCTTTAGTGAGAAGACTACATGCTAGAAGGTGTTAAAATGGAAGTGAAAGCACTTCACTGTTACAGTGAAGCAACTCACTGTACAGTGAATATAGGTCACTGTAATGTACCTCTTTAAAATGCGTTAAATTTTTGAAATGTTATCTTATGTGTTTCTAAGTTGATAAATGTTGTTCTTATGATTATATTATGATATTTAAATGAAAATATGCATATTTCCAATAAATGTCTGTTTCTTGATTTTTATGCATTATGCCATACTTAGTACATGTGGTTGTACTAATTCCATGCTTTTATCTATCTCTATAGTGGTGGGTAGATGAGGAACATATGAGAAGCAAGACTTGGATTAGAAGATCGTTCAAGTGAAGTAGAAGTATGTCCTCATTTGACTCGAGGGCATATATGTATTTTATGTTTCTTTTATGAAGTATTGTAATAGACTTAGTAGTACTATGTTTTCTATTTCGTATGGGCCGTGTCCCAAGTACTCTTATGTCTAATATTGATGAGATTGAGACTTAGTATTTCCTATTACTTTTATATGAAAGATTTTTTAAAGACTATGATATGTTTTGTGAAAAGTTTTAATTTCGCACTACTTTTCACTGTGTATATGCGATGAAGATATGAAAGGGCTTGTATAAGACCTCCGAGAGGTCGAGTACGCCCCTTACAATCTGAGATTGTGACCTAACTTCTAGGGTGTGGTCTTGGGATGTGAAAAGCTTGGTACAGAGCATAGGTTGGTGAAAGTAGTTTTAGGAATCAAAAAGTCTCATCAAGTCACGTCTAGTAGAGTCTTGACCATCGGTGTGAGTCGCGACACATCTATGGGTGAGGGGCTATACGACGATAGAGTTTCCCTTTTTTTTACTCATATGTCATGCGGTAGAGTAAATGTTATGAGTATCCTTCTTAATGTGTTTCCTTGTGTTTCTAGGAGATGAATACTAGAAGGATGGCCGCTAGAAGGTTGGAAGAGGAAAGGGTGAATGAGGAAGTTCCTCCTCAAGTTGAGCAAGTTCCTCAAGATGGGCAAGGATTCCAAGGTTCTCAAGGTGCTGAAGTGCCTCCCCAAGGTGATCATGTACCTAATGTGGAAGGAGGTAATGAGGTTACGGTGGTTCATCTGGAGATGTCTAGTAGGGTGATTGGAGAGGCTTTACTTGCTTTAGCCTGAGCCATGACTACTAAAGTGAATTTGAATATGGAGCCTTGGGTTGGGGAGAGCACTATGACATCTAGGTTGAGAGACTTTGTGAGGACGAATCCTCCGATCTTTCTTGGCTCTAAGGTAGGTGAATATCCCCAAGAGTTAATTGATTGTGTGTACAAGGTATTGAGTGCTATGGGGGTTACATCTTGGGAGAAGGCAGAGTTGGCTTAGTATCAATTGAGGGATGTTTCTCGAATATGGTACACTCAATGGAAGGATAATAGGCCGGTGGAGTCGGATCCTATTGAGTGGGAAGAATTTAAGGAAGCTTTTCTAGGTAAGTACTTTTCCCGTGAGAGGAGAGAGGTTAAGGTACAGGAGTTTATCAATCTCAAGCAAGGAAATATGAGTGTTGAGGAGTACACTTTGAAGTTCTCAACATTGTCTAGATATGCACCATCCCTAGTGTCTAATCCAAGGGATGAAATGAGTCGTTTTGTGACCGGGGTCGCCGACTTAGTGAGGGAAGAATGTCGTACATCTATGCTACATAATGATATGACCTTAGCTAGACTCATGGTTTATGCACAATCAATTGAAGATTCCAAACTTAGGAGGATGTCAAGAAACTTGAAAAGAAGTGGTGCAAGTGATCAAGTGCAACCTAGGTTCAAAAAGAGGGCTCAAACTCAAGATGGACCTAGTGCTCCTAAGGTGTTCTCAAAATGGCAAACCTACATGTGTCACTTGTGGAAAGAAACATTATGGTGAGTGTCTATTGGGTACCGGTAGATGCTTTGTATGTGGAAAAGATGGACACAAAGTTAGGGATTGTCCTGATAGAGATGGTAAGAAGGCTGCTCCTAGTGTCCCAAAGGATGATGCTCCAACAAGGAGGTGTTTCTATGCACTCCGGACTTGAGGAGAGAAGCCGAATGAGGATGATGATGATGATTTTGGTAAGTCCTTGTCTTTCTCTTTCTAGTAATATGAGTTCCTTCTAAGTGGGGGAGTACGGCTAGATAGATGTGCTAGTTTGTTGCATGTGCATAGTGTTTAGGAGTTTGGTTGAAATTGAAATTCATTAACCTCTTGCATTGTGTGATTTATGAAGATATGAGAATGTTGTAAAAGGTGTTTATATGATGTTATCTTGCATATTAGCATGTCTATATAATGAATTGCCTAAAAGATGCAATTTTGAAAATTTTGCTAAAAATCACTGTAATGCACGGCCTGCTCACTGTGTTGTTTTTGAAAAATTGACTAATTGATTCTTTGGTCTAAAATTGTTGTAAAATAGTTAGAAATGATATGTATGAGTATAATAATGAATATAAAATGAGTTTTTTCTATTTGGAATGAAGGATGTTAGTTTTTTGTAGCATAATGAGTTATAGAATTTATTCTAGTTTCTTGTTGTGCTGTGAATCTCTTGACTAGGTGGAAATCGATGTTTTCTACTTGATAATGTGCTACGTGGTTTGGTTATGTGCTTCTAGTTGAATCTATATTCTTGGAAGTGTTCGGAGAATGGCAAGTGTCATTCGAGGACGAATGTTTTCCAAGTGGGGGAGAATGTAAGATCCCGAAAATGACTTAGGTAAACTAGAGAATAATATTGTTGTAAAGATGGTCTAAGGTCCTAAAATGGTCTATAATGTTGTATTGAGGCAGTATCTAAGAGTTTAGGTGCATTGGAAGTCAAACGTCAAGGGACGACAAAGACGTTCGACGACTAAATCACTTAAGTGCCTCATATGTGGTTCTATGTGTTTATGTGTGATTCATGAGGTTATAAGGTAAATAAATGAGTTATTATGGTATATATAGGAAGTGTGTCAAGTTTCGAGAAGTTTGGAGGTTAAACGTCTAAGAACGTCCATGACGTTTGAAAGATGTGCCTTGAAATGACCTTGTGTGTCTAGGCATGTTTCGTTGAGTTTTACGTGTTCATTTTGGGTGAAAATCATGTGAGAGGTCCTACAAGACATCTAATATTCACATTAATAGATGTATCAAGTAAGGGACACAAGTCAACCAAGACAAGACACAACATACTTCACTTTAGCACGTATTACATGTCATTCTAGAAGTACATAGGAACAACCATTATCATTTTTAAGTCATCCTATACACTACTATATCATCATCAATATAATCATCATATACTCATATAGCCAAGTAGGAGCAATCATATACCAACTATAAAACTGCACACATAAACACATAGTCATAGTCTAACATGATCACCTAAATAGCATCAATAGAAGAAACACATACTTTCACATTACTTCACACATAGGTAGATATGATTATACTTCACATAATCAACTACAAAAATGATCATATTACTTCAAGTAGTGCCGACAAGGTCATGATCATCATAATACTTAAAATAACGCCGACAAGGCCACATCAATCCCATAACACCGCCACCATAAGTTGACCAAACCAATCACAACATAATTAAAGATCTAAACTACAATAGCTATACATAACATTAAAATAGTTATGGCAGCATACCACCCATTTGATCTCACCACTTCATTCCAAAGTTAAATCATCCAATTCAATTCCATAAGGCCCTTACCCATGGCCATGAACATCAATTCAATTCAATAACCATAATACTTAATGAATATAGGTCAATTTAATATAGATTTATTTATCTAATACAACTTAAACATCAATTGAATATAATTCTTACATAATTCAATAGCCCATAGAAAACTACACTAGAATCTATAAGCCTTAAGTCAATATCAATTCAATAAGCTTAACATACAATAGATCTAAGAGTATTCATTACTCAACTAATAAAATTGAAACATCCTATACATCATACAGTCATAATCTATACATAAATCAAAAGCCCATAACAATCTACACATGAATTCATTAATATCAAAGCATGATCAATTCATCCATATTTTAGTCAAATTTAGAGATTTGAAAAGATTAAGGGTTCATGGAGGATTTCATTGGAAAACATCAATTATTTATCAATAACATCATATCTTAAGGTTTGAAAATGTTTCATGCAAGAACCCAAGACTTAGAGTAGAAACTGGACTTTTCATCTTTTTGAAATCTTTGAAAATCATCTTTGAAATTAGCTCTAAGTTAATAGCAAGCCTTAGATGAATAACTCACATACCTTATTACAAGAACCCAATAATAATTGAATAATAATCTCCATTGAAAATCCATCTTCAAGATTCATCTTCACCTTGAGCTCTCGTGGAGGTTTTTGGAGAAACTTTATGAGGGAAAGGGTTTTGATATAAGTGCTCGGTTTAAATGAGGGTTTAATGACTTATATACTCTTAAAATACCCATAAACACCTAAAACAACCGTCCTCCTATTTTTATAGACTTGGGGTGAATTTCCAGCTTCACCCCTAACATCATAATGAAGCTACGCAGGAACTGCCTCACAGACAGAGGGACCATTGACGGCCCGTCCTTTGACCAACGGACCATCTTGTTGGTCCATGGTCTGGGACTGAGTGTCACGACTGGAATCTAGACCCCAGACGAGACCGGCGTCGTTGACCTCTCAGAGGCTGCAGACAAGCCTACTTACGTCATTCTTACATTACATAGGTTAATTTTAGCGGAAAATTTGAAACTTTTTGTTTCCTAACATACTTATACAAACATTCTCATAAATATGTAATTGTTCACCATCAACCATCTAACATTAAGAGATAAGCAACTGAAAGAAATAGTTCAATTCTTATAAAGCGTATAATTACCAAAATGGCACCAATACATAGTCTGAATAAAAAATAGGAAAGAAACGCTAGTGGAACATGCTCCACTAGCTCAACTCTAAAACTAATTTAGAATATAAAACAGTAGCATCCTCAAAGACAAGAGGACCTAGCAAAACCGGATGAATGCTGGACGTCCGGATAACTGCAACGATGATCCTGTAGCTCTATCGTCCACCTGTGCCTGCGCCTAAAATAGTAGAGTTTGTATAGGGTTAGTACACACTTGTACTAAGTATGGGTATATGCAAGCACACACCAAGGACATGCATGAGAAAGAATAGCTCTTTCCTAACAACATGATTTTTGGAAAGTCAAGTCAGTGGACTTGCCAAATTGAGATTAGGAAAGTTTCCAAATTTGGATTACGAAAGTAAATGAGCTTTCCAAATTTGGATTAGGAAAGTGATGCCATGAGAATAACATACATCATCATACTTTTCACATTTGCACACAGCATATAACATTTACACATAGCACATATCATATAGCATACAGTACATTTTGCATGTAGCACATAACTTCTTTCATATCATTCATTCATATGCCATGAGACCTTGGAATCATGGACTTGACATTAAGACATCCCAGGATTGAGGGCTCAACAGATGGGACCTCAACTAGGGAATCTTCATTAGCAAACACAGAGTCTGCTTCATTTATTCATATGTATTTCATTTCATTTCATTCATAGGCCAGTGTAACCACCAGCTATACCTAGGATGTAGTTTAAGAGTTTCATTAGGTTCATTGTGCAATGACCAAGAATGACCTAATGTCATTACTTGAATCTAACTCACCTTTGATTATCCTATCCTAACACCTTTGGTATCATTCAAGTATTAAGTGTGTTAAGCTCAATACCTTCATTAGAGTGTTCATAGAGACTGGTCTCTTCATTATCTTACACTCTCATAGGTGACTACGTATTGGTAACATTTACTTAGGCTCATTTGAGATTGCTCTCATCATTTACAATAGCCTCATATCATGTTGTCACCACATTCATTATCATTAGCACCTTTGCTTTTCATAGTTACTCACCTCTTATTACATGAATGTTCATTTCATCATATGCCAATGAACTTGGCTATTTAGTGTATCTTACACTCATACTTAACCCTTCCAGGGTTCATCATTTCATTACATACCTCTTAGGTTGACTTACTTTAGAACGTATGTTAGACTTATGTGTCTATACATACAAGCCATGAGGCTTCATTCATATTTCGTCTAAGTGATTCATATCTTTCTAAGATTATGTGATACAAGACTTATGCATCTTGTATGTATGTCATGATCTTGATTTTGATATAAGTATGTGGCATTATTCTTGGATATTTTGTTCACGCATGACTTATGTATCAATAAGGATGTTTGGGCAAGGAAACCCAAGTTCGAATCACTTGGATATCATTTACATTTTTCGTTGATTTTATTTTTAATATTCATGACATTAGAACTCTAGATTAAATTCCAACATTAATATCGTATCATTAATTTTCTACCTAGTTTTCCTCTTAAATTGGCCGAAGGGTTGTGGGTTCGAACCCCCACAACCCCTTTTTCTTTTTCTTTAACATCACATTGCCCCTTTTCGCCCAAACCAAGAGGTTGTGGGATATAACCCCCATAGCCTCTTTTATTTATTCTTCATTTTCGCTGGGCATTGGGAGGTTGTGGGTTCGAACCCCCACAGCCTCCTTAATTTTTCTTTTAATTTCGCTAGAGGCTGTGAGGTTGTGGGTTTGAACCCCCACAGCCTCCTTATTTTTATTTTTATTAAAGTTTACTTAGTTAGGCGTTTGGCAGTGAGGTTGTGGGATCGAGCCCCCACAGTCTCACCTGATTTTCTTATTTAATTCTCCTTCTCCTTTCCAGCCTTGAGGTCGTGGGTTCGATTCCCACGCCTCACATTTTCTTTTCTTTAATTTCTCTTCTTTCATTTGCTGCCTGGAGGTCGTGGGTTCGATTCCCACGCCTCCCATTTATTTATTTAAATTATCATTCTCTCCTTTCCCAACCAGTACACCCCTGTTCGAATCCCCCCAACCCCATTTCATTACTTCTTGCGAGATTAAGGTTCCACACGGGTGAGGTCACAGGTTCGAATCCTGGTGGCCTCACCCCTTTAAATTAATTTGATTTTTTCCAGATTTCTTCATTAAAATTTAGCCTAAACCAAAATTGTATTTTTGGCTGGAACTTTACCATCTTATTAACTTGTTTTCATCAATATTTTCACTTGAAAACTTAGGACAATTCATGAATTGTTTGATACTTTTTGGGGGAGTATTTCATGGATTCGTTAGCCAAAATGTTGACACTCAAATCAGCCCCATCTCCATCTTAATGAACATCACGATTACATAGATTTATACACGTAAAATGACAACCAAAACAATATCAAACTTGAAGCCATAAATCAAAAACTCATTTACAGTGAGTTTACAGTAACATTTTGCACATACACACACTTGCACAAACATTCGAATACATGGTTATGTTTCCTACGATTTCAAGTATATAATCAAAATCATGTTCATCAATCTGTGTGAACCTTGGTCTAATCGCAAGCATTCTTGACAACCTAAGTCTTGATCCTATTCATTTTTAGGGTTGTTACATTATCCCCCCCTTAGGAACATTCGTCCCCGAATGACACTACTACTTCACGTCGTAATGCCAGTCAGATCATAATAAAATCACTATACACAGTCAATCAATAGCACCAAAATACGGGGTAATAAGGAAACATAGGTTTAAGAGTATAAAGTCTTACCTCAAGAGCTGAACAGGTGAGGGTAGCGGGCTCTCATGTCGGCCTCAGCCTCCCACGTAGCACCCTCAACAAGATGATTTCTCCACAATACTTTCACTGTGGCAATCTCCTTGTTCCTCAGCCGCTTGACCTGTCTGTCTAAGATCTCAACAGGTACCTCCTCATAAGACAAGTCTTCACTAACCCCAAAACTTCAACAGGTAAGACTGATGCTGGATCACCTAGGCACTTCTTCAACATAGAGACATGAAAGACTGGATGAACAGAAGCTAGTTCTGTAGGCAATGCTAACTCGTAGGCCACCTCACCCACATGCTGTAGGATCTCATATGGCCCAACATACCTCGGACTCAGATTCCCTTTTCTACCAAATCTCATCATCCCTTTCATAGGCGATATTTTCAAGTAAACCTGGTAACCAACATCAAACTCTAAGGGCCACTTTCTGTCATCAGCATATGACTTCTGCCGACTGTAAGCAGTAGTCAACCTGTCCCTAATCATTCTGACCTTCTCTAAGGCCTCATAAATGATCTACGGACCCAAAATGGATGACTCTCCAACCTCTAACCACCCAATTGGAGATCTACACCTCCTACCATACAGTGCCTCAAACGGTGCCATCCCAATGCTGGAGTGATAGCTATTATTATACGAGAACTCTATCAAAGGTAGATGGTCATCCCAGTTACCTCTGAAGTCAATCACACACGCTCTCAACATATCCTCCAATGTCTGTATGGTGCGATCTGCCTGCCCATCTGTCTGAGGGTGAAATGCAGTGCTAAGCTTCACCTGCGTGCCCAAGATCTTCTGGAAAGATCTCCAGAAATGAGAAGTAAACTGAGCTCCTCTGTCTGAAATAATAAACAAGGGAATCCCATGCCATCTCACAATCTCATCAATATAGAGTCTCGCATAATCCTCGGCTCTGTAAGTAGACTTCACAGGTATAAAGTGGGCAGACTTAGTCAATCTGTCCACAATAACCCATATAGAGTCATGTTGCCTCCTAGTCCTCGGAAGCCCAACCACGAAGTCCATATTAATGGCCTCCCATTTCCAAGTCGGAACCTCAATAATCTGAGTGAGACTCCCAGGCTTAAGATGCTCTGCCTTAACCTGCTGACAATTAGGACACTTGGCCACATGTTCTGCAATGTCCTTCTTCATGCCATCCCACCAATAAATCTGCTTGAGATCATGATACATCTTGGTGGAACCTGGATGTATAGAATATCTAGAACCATGGGCCTCTACAATAATCCTGGTCCGCAAATCATCCACATCTGGCACACACAGCCTGTCCTGATACCTAAGTATGCCATCACCTCCCAAATCGAAAGACTTATTCATCTTCATCAGCACTGAGTCCTTCAGCTCCATCAATACGTGATCTAGATGCTGACCCTGCTTGACTTCAACTACCAAGGATGATTCAGAACTAGGATGAACTGAAACATCCCACTAGTGGAGTCAACCAAATGCACACCCAGTCTGGCCAGTCTGTGTACATCTTTCACCAGATCCTTCTTATCATCCTCAACATGAGCTGTACTTTCCATGCTCATCCTGCTCAAAGCATCATCTACAACATTAGCCTTACCTGGATGGTAGTGCACATTCATGTCATAATCCTTCAACAGCTCCAACCATCTCCGCTGACGTAGATTCAACTCCCTCTGTGTGAACACATACTGGAGACTCTTATGGTCTACGAACACATCTACATGCACTCCATACAGATAATGCCTCCACAGCTTCAGTGCAAACACCACAGCTGCCAACTCCAGGTCATGAGTGGGATAATTCTTCTCATGAACCTTGAGCTGTCTGGATGCATAGGCTATCACCTTACCAACCTGCATAAGAACACAACCCAAACCAACCCTAGATGCATCACAATAAACAGTGTAATTCTCACCACACTTAGGCAAAGTAAGCACCGGGGCTGAAGTGAGTCTGTCCTTGAGCTCCTGGAAACTCTTCTCACAAGTCTCCGTCCATTCAAACTTGGCTTTCTTCTTAGTCAAAGCTGTCAATGGGGCAGCAATAGAAGAAAAGCCCTCCACAAACCTGCGGTAGTAACCAGCCAATCCCAAAAAGCTACGGATGTCAGTAGGAGTAAGAGGCTTTGGCCAGTTCTTCACAGCCTCAGTCTTCCTGGGATCCACCTCCACGCCCTGATCGAACACAACATGACCCAGGAAGGTCACTGATCTCAGCCAGAATTCACAGTTGCTGAATTTGGCATACAACTGATGTTGTCTAAGTACCTGCAAGGTTAGTCTCAAATATTGTTCATGCTCTTCCTTGGTCTTAGAGTAGATGAGAATGTAATCAATGAATACTATGACAAAAGAGTCAAGGTATTCACGGAAGACCCTGGTCATGAGATCCATAAATGCAGCAGGTGCATTCGTGAGACCAAATGACATAACTAAAAACTCATAGTGACCATAGCGGGTACGAAAGGCTGTCTTTGGGATATCTCCATCCCTAACCCTAAGCTGATGATACCCTGAACGAAGATCAATCTTAGAGAAGAAACTAGACCCTTTAAGTTGGTCGAACAAATCATCTATTCTGGGGATTGGATACTTATTCTTTATAGTGACTTTGTTGAGCTGCCGATAATCGATACACATTCTAAGGGTCCCATCTTTCTTTTTTACAAACAACACTGGAGCGCCCCAAGGGGATATGCTCGGCTGAATGAAACCCTTGTCAGTGAGATCTTTTAACTGCAGCTTCAACACTTTGAGTTCGGCTGGAGCCATTCTGTAAGGAGGAATTGAGATTGGTTTAGTATCGGGTTCTAAATCGATACCAAAGTCAATCTCTCGAAGGGGAGGGACTCCAGGCAAATCATCAGGAAACACATCTAAGAACTCATTCACTACAGTACTGAGTCTATGGAAGGAATGTCATGATCTAAATCATTAACACTCACAAGATGACACAATAACCCCTTGGACATCATTTTATTGGCTTTAAGGTTAGAAATCACGGGGTTAGGACGACTCGAATTGTACCCCTCCCAGACTAACTCTTCTTCATTAGGGAAGCGAAATCTCACCACTCTACTACGACAGTCCATGCAAGCATAACAACTGTGAAGCCAATCCATGCCAAGAATAACATCAAAATCATGCATGGGTAACTCAACCAAGTTTGCACACATAGTTCTACCACTCACAACTATTGGGCAATCCTTGTATACTCTATCAGTTCTTACATTCTCTCCTAAAGGTGTACTAACCACAATAGGATCATGCAGAACTTCAGGCAATATCTCAAAAGTAAGAGCAAGCAGAGGAGTTACAAAGGAAAGTGTAGACCCTGGATCAAGTAAAGCATAAACAGAAGTTGAGAACACTTGCAGCATACCTGTGACCACATCAGCGGACTTCTCCTGCTCCTCTCTTCCTTTCAGGGCATAGAACCTGTTCGTCTTAGGAGGCTCGGCTGCTGCTGCACCCTGTGGATTAGGCCTAGGCTGGGTATTACCTCCAGCCTGACCTCTGTTCTATGGACAGTCTCTGACCATGTGTCCACTCTTACCACAACCGAAGCAGGCATTAGTGCCCTGTCTGCACTTTCCACTGTGAGCTCGGCCACACTTAGCACAATTCTTCTTAGGACACTGCATCTCACCTCCATTGCCCTTCTTGGGCTCAGGTCTGCCTCCTCTAGGTGTAGCACTCCTCTGAGGATTAGAATTCCCAGAACTCTATTGCCCCTTTTTGAACCTTGGCTGCTCACGGACGCCAAAGTTGTTCCTGTGGCCTCCATGACTGGGTCCTGCCTGATCTTGAGGCCTAGGCCTCCTAGCATCACGAACACCTCTCTTTCTGCGGCTGTCCCTCTACCTGGTGGATATGCACCATCAACCTGGAAAGATCCATATTATCATGGAGCATTGCAGATCGACATTCCTCCTCCAGGTCTCCATTGATTCCTGTGAGGAACCTGCTCATCACATCCCTGCTGTTAGAAACCAGGGAAGTAGCATACCTGGATGATTTCAACAAAGTTCAGTATTATCCTCATTCTTGCTATTAAATACTAGGGAAAATAACATACCTTGACAGCTTAACAAACTTTAGGGAATACTCTCTGACTGTCATAGAGCCTTGTTTAAGGTTGATGAATTTCTCAACCTTGGCCTCCCTCATCTCCCTGGGAAAGAATCTCTCCAGAAATGTTGTCTTGAATAGCTCCCATGTGACTGGCACTCCACCTAAGACACGGCTATATTGCCACATCTTGCACCAAGTCTCTGCAACATCCTTGAGCTGATAGGAAGCCAACTCAGCCTTCTCAATATCAGTGGTCCCCATAGCCACCAGGATCTTATGAATCTCATCCACAAACTCCTGGGGATCCTCTGATGTCCTAGACCCTGTGAAAATAGGAGTATTCATCCTCGTGAAATCCCTCAGCCTGTCAGCCATGCTACGAACCGGTGGGTTCACCCTCTGAACATCCTGCCGGTTGACCTGGGCAGTCATAGCCTGGGCCTGCATAGTAATGGCCTGTGCCATCTGGGCCATAGATGCCCTCACCTCAGCATCAGTCATCCAAGCTGGATTAGCTGGCACAGCCACTCCTTCAGCTGAAGCCTGGGGTGGAACTCGGTTACCCCCAGCAGCCGTTCCTCCTCTCCTTTGACCATTAGCTCTCCTAGTGTTCATTCTCTGGAAAAAAACAAAAAGGATTAATGTTAGACATGCTCATAAAACCAAGAACTTAGACATTAGGAAAAGCACGATAAGATCAAAAGAAGGGAAATTTTTCTACGCATCATGCAGTCTCTAATTCAGGATAGTGGTGCACTTCACTACCATGACTTAGAAACTACTCAATGTGGTTGATGTGAACTTATTATTTTCGTAACTTAACCTAATGCTCTGATACCAACTTTGTCACGACTGGAATCTAGACCCCAGACGAGACCGGCGTCGTTGACCTCTCAGAGGCCGCATACAAGCCTACTTACGTCATTCTTACATTACCTAGGTTAATTTTAGCGGAAAATTTGAAACTTTTTGTTTCCTAACATACTTATACAAACATTCTCATAAATACGTAATTGTTCACCATCAACCATCTAACATTAAGAGATAAGCAACTAAAAGAAATAGTTCAATTCTTATAAAGCGTATAATTGCCAAAATGGCACCAATACATAGTCTGAATAAAAAACAGGAAAGAAACGCTAGTGGAACATGCTCCACTAGCTCAACTCTAAAACTAAGCTAGAATATAAAATAGTAGCATCCTCAAAGACAAGAAGACCTACCAAAACCGGATGAATGCTGGACGTCCGGATAACGGCAATGATGATCCTGTAGCTCTATCATCCACCTGTGCCTGCGCCTAAAATAGTAGAGTTTGTATAGGGTTAGTACACACTTGTACTAAGTATGGGTATATGCAAGCACACACCAAGGACATGCATGAGAAAGAATAGCTCTTTCCTAACAACATGATTTTTGGAAAGTCAAGTCAGTGGACTTGCCAAATTGAGATTAGGAAAGTTTCCAAATTTGGATTAGGAAAGTAAATGAGCTTTCCAAATTTGGATTAGGAAAGTGATGCCATGAGAATAACATACATCATCATACTTTTCACATTTGCACACAGCACATAATATTTACACATAGCACATATCATATAGCATACAGTACATTTTGCATGTAGCACATAACTTCTTTCATATCATTCATTCATATGCCATGAGACCTTGGAATCATGGACTTGACATTAAGACATCCCAGAAATGAGGGCTCAACATATGGGACCTCAACTAGGGAATCTTCATTAGCAAACACAGAGTCTGCTTCATTCATTCATACGTACTTCATTTCATTTCATTCATAGACCAGTGTAACCACCAGCTATACCTAGGATGTAGTTTAAGACTTTCATTAGGTTCGTTGTGCAATGACCAAGAATGACCTAATGTCATTACTTGAATCTAACTCACCTTTGATTATCCTATCCTAACACCTTTGGTATCATTCATTTCATTATGTGCATCATTTGAGGCTGGCCTCATTCATTCATTGGGAACTTTAACTTTAACCGACATAGATCATGTGAGCATCATGAAATCCAGTGTCTCCCCCACACCAAAAAGAGGTGGAATCATCGGCCAAACTGATCCAATAACATGCTAGCGTACATGGGAATTTAAGCCCCCCAGATCCCTATATTGGCAGTATAGGTTCGAAGACTAGGAGATATAAGGAGACCCATACCCGGCAAGCCGGACAGTCTCATCTCATGAGAGTTATGTGAACCTCCGTCCTTCCCGAAAGAAGGCATCACCGCTCATAGCTAGCCTATCGGTGCTCGATATAGAGTTCCATTTCATTCATCTCATACGACATGGAAGCTGGCTTCTAGTATGACGACATCATAGCTCACTAGATGATTTCTCATCTCATCATTAGTATTAAGTGTGTTAAGCTCGATACCTTCATTAGAGTGTTTATAGAGACTGGTCTCTTCATTATCTTACACTCTCATAGGTGAGTACGTATTGGTAACATTTACTTAGGCTCATTTGAGATTGCTCTCATCATTTACAATAGCCTCATATCATGTTGTCACCACATTCATTATCATTAGCACCTTTGCTTTTCATAGTTACTCACCTCTTATTACGTGAATGTTCATTTTATCATATGTCAATGCACTTGGCTATTTAGTGTATCTTACACTCATACTTAACCCTTCCAGGGTTCATCATTTCATTACATACCTCTTAGGTTCACTTACTTTTGAACGTATGTTAGACTTATGTGTCTATACATACAAGCCATGAGGCTTCATTCATATTTCATCTAAGTGATTCATATCTTTCTAAGATTATGTGATACAAGACTTATGCATCTTGTATGTATGTCAAGATCTTGATTTCGATCTAAGTATGTGGCATTACTCTTGGATATTTTGTTCACGCATGACTTATGTATCAATACGGAAGTTTGGGCAAGGAAACCCAAGTTCGAATCACTTGGATATCATTTACATTTTTCGTTGATTTTATTTTTAATATTCATGACACTAGAACTCTAGATTAAATTCCAACATTAATATCGTATCATTAATTTTCTACCTAGTTTTCCTCTTAAATTGGCCGAAGGGTTGTGGGTTCGAACCCCCACAACCGCTTTTTCTTTTTCATTAACATCGCATTGCCCCTTTTCTCCCAAACCAAGAGGTTGTGGGATCAAACCCCCATAGCCTCTTTTATTTATTCTTCATTTTCGCTGGGCATTGGGAGGTTGTGGGTTCGAACCCCCACAGCCTCCTTAATTTTTCTTTTAATTTCGCTAGAGGCTGTGAGGTTGTGGGTTCGAACCCCCACAACCTCCTTATTTTTATTTTTATTAAAGTTTACTTAGTTAGGCGTTTGGCAGTGAGGTTGTGGGATCTAGCCCCCACAGCCTCACCTTATTTTCTTATTTATTTCTCCTTCTCCTTTCCAGCCTGGAGGTCGTGGGTTCGATTGCCACGCCTCACATTTTCTTTTCTTTAATTTCTCTTCTTTCATTCGCTGCCTGGAGGTTGTGGGTTCGATTCCCACGCCTCCCATTTATTTATTTAAATTATCATTCTCTCCTTTCCCAACCAGCAGACCCCTGTTCGAATCCCCCCAACCCCATTTTATTACTTCTTGCGAGATTAAGGTTACACACGGGTGAGGTCACAGGTTCGAATCCTGGTGGCCTCACCCCTTTAAATTAATTTGATTTTTTCCAGATTTCTTCATTAAACTTTAGCCTAAACTAAAATTGTATTTTTGGCTGGAACTTTACCATCTTATTAACTTGTTTTCATCAATATTTTCACTTGAAAACTTAGGACAATTCATGGATCGTTTGATACTTTTTGGGGAGTATTTCATGGATTCGTTAGCCAAAATATTGACACTCAAATCAGCCCCATCTCCATCTTAATGAACATCACGATTACATAGATTTATACACGTACAATGACAACCAAAACAATATCAAACTTGAAGCCATAAATTGAAAACTCATTTACAGTGAGTTTACAGTAACATTTTGCACATACACACACTTGCACAAACATTCGAATACATGGTTGTGTTTCCTACGATTTCAAGTATACAATCAAAATCATGTTCATCACAAAATCACAACATAGCTAAATCTACCAGCAATCATACCCAACCTACGATTCATTGGGAGCTAGTGACAGGGGCATGCAAAAGGGGAAACAATCCTAGTTTTCGAATGAACAATATGAACCTTAAGGGGTCTCTTGGGAAAGGGACCAAGAGAGAAGAGAACCCATACCTTAATTTTCTTGTTCAAACGTGAAGTTGCTGCCCAAAATCCTCGACAAGCAACTTCTCTTTGCCTTAACGTTTTGGTTACTTTATTTTTCTTAAAATTTCATGTGAGTTCTTCAAGTGTGAAGAACTCTTGATGTATTTTCAGTCCTTAACCTTAATTTAGCAGAGAATAAACGTGAAAGAGATTTTTTTTGAGCGTGGAGAGGTGATAGACGTGTTAGGAGAGTGTTAGTTTAGGTTTAGGAGTCTAATTCAAGACTTAGTCAAAATAAGGCATCTTAATTAATAAATAATTAATAATAAAAATCTGATTTTCCTTTTTATTAAATCAGCTAATAATTATTAATTAATTAAATTAATTTATCAATTTAAATAAAAACAAGTTAAATCATTGCTTCCACCTAGGTTCGAACCCGGGTGGAGCAAGACTTCACTCTTAGAGCTCACATTCGGCTCTCTCTCTCAAAATTGCCCTTCCATTTTATTAAATAATTAATTATTTATATATTTAGGGTAATTACGATACTACCCTTTGCCTGGTAAAAGATCATTTTACCCCTAGACCCTCAAAACTTAAAATTTCTTCCTTTTAAGTCCGGTAAAGACTCCTTCGATTAAATCTTCATTTTCGAGAGCCTTACTTGGTTGGTTCCAACCTTTCCAAGCTCAACTAAATCCCCAAGTTAGTTGTCTTGGTCGTAGTAAGGGTTATGAGGTCTGGTTCTACGCGTATCCGTCTATGTGAACCTTGGTCTAATCGCAAGCATTCTTGACAACCTAAGTCTTGATCCTATTCATTTTTAGGGTTGTTACACTGAGGCTGCTATTATTCCTCTCCTCTCCCACTCCTAAGTGCCAATCGACGAGACCTCACCAACGAGGCGTCGACTGCCATCCGTTGGTGGGCTGTATTGGGCACTCTTGGGCACTCTTGAATGGTCCTTCCTCAAGGACCCTTGATTGGTCCTTGGGGATGTTTTCCCTGACGTTTCCAACCTGAACATGCTCGTATATAAGTTTAGGACCTCTCACATGAATTTCACCCAAAACGAACACGTAAAACTCGACGAAACATACCTCGACATACAATGTCATTCAAGGCACATCTTTCGAACGTCATGAACGTTCTTGGACGTTTGACCTCCACACTTCAAGAAACTTGACACACTACCTATATACACCATAACTACTCATTTAAGTACCTCATAACCTCTTGAATCACACATAAACACATATAACCACATATGAGGGACATAGGTGACTTAGTCGTCGAACGTCTTAGTCGTCCCTTGACGTTTCACTTCCAATGCACCTAATACTTCAGACACTACCTTAATAAAACATTATACACCAATTTAGGACCTTATACCATCATGACAACCATGTTAGGCTCTAGTTCACCTAAGTCATTTTCGGGATCTTACAATCTCCCCCACTTGGATAACATTCGTCCTCGAATGACAGTTGCCACTCTCCGAACACTTCCAAGAATAGAGATTCGACTAGCAGATAAAAACCATACCATATAACACACATTCAAGGATAAAACATCAATTTCACATAATCAAGAGATTCACAACACAACAAGAAACTAGACTAGATTCTATAACTCATCATGCTATAAAACTGACATCCTTCATTCCAAAATAGCAAAAACTCATTTTATATTCATTATCATACTCATATACATCAGTTCTAACCACATTATAAAATTTTCAATCAAAGAATGAATTAGTCAATTTTTCCAAAACCTTATAGTGAGCAGAAATCCCTGGCAACTTTACAGTGAACATGCTTCACAATCTTACAATGCAACACTTAAGACATTTCTTATAAATGCTCAACAAACCAATCTTATGTAACAATTTACACATGATCACTATTCATATTTATAAAACAATTAGCAACTTACACTAGATGCACATGAGTCATGAAGAAGATATCATGCATGAAAACTCATTTTCTCGTTCAACAAAACTTCAATCAAAACATGCATATCATAAGGAGAATGTTTGGAACTCATTTTTCACCAAAGACTCCTACATAAATCAAGTTACTAAGAACTCTTTGTTTTAGGCTTGCATAAACACATAAAGGAAGGTTAAGGGTACCTCTCTCCCAAAAACCATACTCTTCACCACACTCCCCCACTTAGGAGGAACCTATTGTAAGGTCAACATAACATCTACCACAAGGAACTCCCTTAAGGCACCATAAACCTTATTAATACTTTCTCACCCAAAGTCTAGTTCATGACTAAAGACTCTCAAAGGTTCACCATCTAACCACTACATCCCCCATAATAGAAGAAACTCACCATCAATCTTTCAAATAGCTTCACTTTCTTTACACTTCTAATTCTATACCTTACCATTCTTTCAACTACACTACCTTTCAAAAGGTAACTAAACAAATCTAGGATCATCAACACCATATTTCACACCACAGCTAGCAAGTCACATCTTATCTTTTCTCTCCCTCAACCCAATCTTCATAAAGTCACACTTAAATGACCTAATACATAAGGGAAACAAGGGAAAGACACCATATACAAAACTCTTAGGCACGATTAGATGAATGAAGAAGTGAAACTTCTCCTAGCACCCAAAGCCTCCTATATATAATGTGGCGTGCTTCACATTCTGAACAAGACTCTACTAGATGTGGTTCATGAGACAACTAATACACTCCCAAATCTTATGCTCTGATACCAAGTTTGTAACGACCCTCAAGTACATCCTAGAAGTTAGAGTCTCCTTGAGTCATCACATGGGAAATGAGACTTCAAGAAGTCTCACTTGAGCCATTCGTACCATTCATTGCATAATAAACATTCTAAAATGAGTAAGAATTTAGAACTTTCTTCACACACGAAGAACTCTTTTCATAATCAATACGCAAACAGAAGACTTTCATTAAAACATTAAACCTTTACAACATCTCAGTGAACCATCAAACTTTAGAGTATACAACACTTGGGACTAATCCCATACAGGATGCAAAATAAAGACTTAAGACATAAATGAACATGTGGATATTGTCCTCGATCGATGAGGACTCACCAATACTTCATCTTCAATCCTTAGAAACCTATCCATCCTCCATGTCACATCAAGACATCCAATTCCCTATACTTAAGTCAAAAAGGGAAAAGAAGGGGTTTTCATTTCATCGTTTATGGACGATGAACACTTCTTTCAATGAGTTACATATGTTCATAGTTCATTCTTGTAGAGCATGTTGGGAGTTGTCCCAATGAATGGAATGCCCTTGGTTATGGATTCATTGAATTAGTTTAGAAGTACTTGAGTTGTCATTTCATTGTTTTGTCTATACAAGAGTATGGAAGCCGTGCAAAAACCATGAAAAAGGGACATTTAGTAAATAACATGCTTTTCATGAATTTTGATTAAAACATCACACTATAAGCATAAGAAAAACATTTAATACTTTAGAAACACATAAGAAATCATTTAAACAATTATTCACATTTTTAAGATCACCTTCCAGTGAACTACTTCACTGTGCAGTGAACTACTTCATTGTGCAGTGAACTCCTTCACTGTTACAGTGAAGTTCCTCAACATATCCTTAGACACTAGTTAATCATGTAATTCCCTCACTTAAAGCTATCCTAAGACTCACATAAGCAACACAAAGAGAGATCTCCCATACACCCTCTCTAAGCATGCCTAAATGATCCTCAAGACTACTTAGAATGAGACACATTCACTTACAATACATCAAGCACAATGAACATGAGATCCTCCTACCAAAGGTGATTCTAAGGTTCACTTGAGTGAGTTGTGAAGCAACCACCCATACAATCCCATTATCACACACTCAACGGATCGTATAGACTACCTGAGATAGAATTATTCTCACTTAATACAATAGCATTCATAGGATATGACATTCTCCTTTCAAAGGTTATCAAAAGGCCTACTCAAGTAATTCAAGAAGAGAATGTCCATAATTGACCTCTTCAAGATTACCTAAGTAATCCTTAGGACTTACCTAAGTTTGGATCATGTCTACTTAATCAATGAATTTCCTTAACTAGAATCGTTATTAAGACTTATCTAAGTAAGAGATGAAGTGACCATTCCTTTACCCCCTTCATACCTTAACTAGACAAACCTTAACTACTCTAGATAAGTACATATTTATTTAACATGCTTTATTAACTTAAGTCATTACATTCCTTAGTTCATATAAGAGACATTCATCACATAAGGGCATTCAAGTAATTGTCTTGGAGAAGTCCTAGGGACTCTCACTAACATCTTCAAAGCCTATTGTGCAATGTATAGATAGTGTCCCATACCACCACCTAAACTTCATCGAACTTCTCTAATGCTAATTGGTATCCCACATGATGAGAATAGACAATAATCGACATATACCATGGTAGCAAAGCATGGAATTTGGAGGTGTAACCTACTCCGATGGAGGGAGTTCTACTTGCCAATGGTAGAACATGGACACATCCCATGTAGACACATGGTTAAGGAATATGAAGGGCTTACTTTGTACTCTAGTCTCATCCTTTAACTAGAGATACTTCCCTTACCATACCCACTTGATGCTAGCCTTTGTTCTTATAGAGTAATTCACATTAAAGGTTCATACAAGAGGGTTCCATATCAAGTTCATAACCCAATTACATTTACCCAACCAAAGAGGTCCTCTAGGGCTGCCTTACAATGGAGAGAAGAAGCTCATCATGACTTTCCTAAGTATTGATATGATGTCGTTCCATCCAATCAACCTTAAGTCCATCATTCATTACAAGAAGGATACCATTACGGCTTTCAACTTCAATGTTCATAACCTTACCGCTAGGTTCAAGGTTTTAGATAAAGGACCTTTTTAACATCATTCAAAGTCTCACATATCATTCATAAACTCAAGACTAAGAGGCTTTATCATCCTAAGTCAAGACATCTCATATTCATATTCAAACATGTATCAAGTAAGGGACAAAAGTGAACCAAGACAAGACACAACATACTTCACTTTAGCACATATTACATGTCATTGTAGAAGCACATAGGAAGAAACATTATCATTTTTAAGACATCTTATACACTACTATATTATCATCAATATAATCATCACAGACTCATAAAGCCAAGTAGGAGAAATCATATATCAACTCTAAGACTGCACACATGAACACATAGTGATAGTCTAACATGATCACCTAAATAGCATTAATAGACGAAACACATACTTTCACATTATTTCACAAATAGGTAGATATGATGATACTTCAGATAATCAACTACACAAATCATCATATTACTTCAAGTAGTGCCGACAAGGCCATGATCATCATGATACTTAAAATAACGCCGACAAGGCCACATCAATCACATAACACCACCACCATAAGTTGACCAAACCAGTCACAACATAATTCAAGAGATAAACTACAATAGTTATACATAATATTAAAAGAGTTAGGGCAGCATACCACCCATTTGATCTCACCACTTCAATACAAAGCTAAATAATCCAATTCAATACCATAAGGCCCTTACCCATGGCCATGAACATCATTTAAATTCAATAACCATAATAATAAATGAATCTAGGTCGATATAATATAGATTTATTAATATAATACAACATAAACACCAATTGAATACAATTCTTACATCATTCAATAGCCCATAGAAAACTACACTAGAATCTATAAGCATTAAGTCAATATCAATTCAATAAACATAGCATACAATAGATCTAAGAGTATTTAATTACTCAATTGATCAGATTGAAACACCCTATACATCATACAATCATAATCTATACATAAATCAAAAGCCCATAACAATCTACACATGGATTCATTAATATCAAAGCGTGATCAAAATTCATCCCTATTTTAGTCAAATTTAGAGATTTGAGAAGATCAAGGGTTCATGGAGAATTTCATTTTAAAACATCAATTATACATCAATAACATCATATCTTAAGGTTTGAAGACATTTCATGCTAGAACCCAAGACTTAAAGTAGAAATTGGACTTTTCATCTTTTTGAAATCTTTGAAAATCATCTTTGAAATTGGCTCTAAGGTGATAGCAAGACTTAGATGAAGAACTCCCATACCTTATTAGAAGAAACCAATGATAATTGAAGAAGAAACTCCATTGAAAATCTATCTTCAAGCTTCATCTTCACCTTGAGCTCTCATTGTCACGGCCTCAATTACACCCTAGAAGTTAGAGCATCGTTGAGATCATCACACAGCAAATGAGACTTCAAGAAGTACCATCTATACCTCTCGTATCGTTCATTGCATAATAACATACTAAAAATGCATAAGAATTAAAAACTTTCTTTTCATAAACAATATATAAGCGGAAGACGTTCATTTAAATCATTTAAACCTTTACAACCCTTGAACCATCTATACTCAGAGTATACAAGAC
The DNA here is from genome assembly GCA_016801875.1 of Solanum sitiens. Taxonomy (NCBI): domain Eukaryota; kingdom Viridiplantae; phylum Streptophyta; class Magnoliopsida; order Solanales; family Solanaceae; genus Solanum; species Solanum sitiens. Next base: position 247,722 of record JABWTJ010000526.1, on the reverse strand, counting down.
TTGGGACTAATCCCATACAAGACATAAACATAAAAACTTAAACATTAAGACATAACCGAACGTGTGGATATTGTCCTCGAATCGATGAGGACTCACCAATACTTCATCTTCAACTCTTAGAAACCTATCCGTCATCCATGGTACATCAAGACTTCCAGTTTCCCTACACTTTAGTCAAAAATGGAAAGAAGGGGTTAGCACATTAGATGTACTAAGTATGGAAGCCATGCAAAAACCATGAAAAAGGGACATTTAGTTAATAACATGCTTTTCATGAATTTTGGTTTAAATATCATAATATAATCATAAGAACAATTATCACATTAGAAATACATTAGAAAATCATTTAAGCAATTATCACAATTTAAGAAACATTACAGTGACTACTTCACTGTTACAGTGAAGTCCCTTTCACTGTACAGTGAAACTCCCTATCTTCGCCATTAACATCTTTTGGCATGTCATTTTCTCACAAAAGTTATCCTAAGATTCACTTAAGTCACACAAAGAGAGACCGCCCATACACCCTCTCTAGATGTGCCTAAACGATCCTTAAGATTACTCATAATGAGACACATACAGACCTACAAAACATTATCATACAAGGCATAAGATCCTCCTACCAAAGGTAATTCCAAGGTTCACTTGAGTGAGTGTGGAGTGACCGCCCATACAATCCCTATCACACACATACAAGGGATCCTACAGACTACCTAGGATAGAATCATTCTTACTTAATACAATAGTATACATCAAACATGACATTCTCCTTTCAAAGGTTATCCAAAGACCTACTCAAGTAACTCAAGAAGATAACGTCCACGATTGACCTTTTCAAGATTACCTAAATAGTCCTTAAGACTTACCTAAGTTAGGATCATGTCCACATAGTCAAACATATTCACTAACTAGAATCTTTATTAAGACTCATCTAAGTAAGAAATGAAGTGACCATTCCCTTCCCCCCTTCACACCTTAACTAGACAACCCTTAATTACTCTAGAAAGGAACTTATACAATTAACATGCTTTCCTAACTTAATTCATTACCTTACTTAGTTCATTTAAGATACATTCATCACATAAGGAGATTCACATAATGGTCTTAAAGAAGACCTAAGGACTCTCACTAACATCTTCAAAGCCTATTATGCAATGTCTAAGTAGCGTCCCATACCACCTCCTAAACATCATAGAACTTCTCTAATGCTAGTGGGTATCCCAAATGACTAGAATAGGCAATAACCGACATAGACCATGGTAGCAAAGCATGGAATCCGGAGTTCTGTCCTACTCCGATGAGGTGTTCTACTTGCCAATGGTAGAACATAGAGATCCCATGTAGGCACATGGTTAAGTAATATGAAGGGCGTGCTTTGTATTCTTGTCTCATACTTAGCTAGAACTACTTTCCCGTACCACACTCACTCGGTTCTAGCCTTAGTTCTCATAGATCAATTCACATTAAGGTTCATATAAATGGGTCCCATATCTAGTTCATGACCCAATTACATTTATCCTACCAAATCAAGGTCCACTAGGGTATACCTCACTATGGAGACAAGAATCTCATCATGACTTTCTTAAGGTATGATATGATTTCGTTCCAGCCAATTAACCTTAAGTCCATCATTCGTTACATGAATGATACCATTACGGCTCACTACTTCATGATTCATAACCTTACCACTTGGTTCAAGGTTCGACATAAAGGACCTTCTTATCATTATTCAAGGTCTCACTTAACATCCATTTATTCAAGACTAAGACCCTTTAGGTTCCTAAGTCAAGACATCACATATTCACATAAGTATCAAGTAAGGGACACAAGTCTACCTAAACAAGACACAACATACTTCCATTTAACACATATAGCCTATCTTTCATTAGACTCTTAGAAATGACCCTTAACATTACTTAGGCAACCTATTCATTACCTTAACATCATCAATATAATCATTATGGACTCGTATATCCAAGTTAGGAACAACCACGTATCAACTCTTAGACTACACATTAACATATAGCCATTAGTCTAACATGATCACCTAACGACATCAATAGAAGAACACATACTTTCACATTACTTCACATAGAGATAGATATAGTCATAATTCACATAATCAATTATACTAGTCAACATATAACTTCAAGTAGTGCAGACAAAGCTATGATCATCAATAGACTTAAAATAACGCCAAAAATGCCACATCAATGCACATAACACTGCCACCATAAGTGGACCATACCAATCACATATAATCCAAAAACTAATTTACATTAACTATACACAATAATAAAGAGTTAGGGCAGCATACCACCCACTTGATCTTATCTCTTCAATCCAAAGTCAAACCATTCAATTCAATACCATAAGGCCCTTACCCATGGCCATGATATTCAAAACATAAATAATAATAATCAATGTATCTAAACCAATTCAATCTAGAATTATCAATCTAAAACCAATTAGATATCAATTGAATACAATCCATATATCATTAGAAAGCCCATAAGAAACTACAATAGAATCTACAAGCATCAAGTTCATATCAATTCAATAATCCTAATAGTCAATAGATCTAAGAGTATTCATTACTCAATTAATCAAATTGAAACAGCCTATACATCATTCATACATAATCTATACATCATTCAAAAGCCCACATCAATCTACACATGAATTCATAAATCTCAAAACATAGTCAATTCACCCATATTTTAGTGAAAATTAGAGAATTGAGAAGATCATGGGTTCATGGAGAATTTCATTGGAAAACATCAATTTAACATTAATAACATCATATCTTAACATTTGAAAACCTTTCATGCAAGAACTCATGATTTAGAGTAGAAATTGTACTTTTCATTCTTTTTGAAATCCTTTGAAAACATCTTTGAAATTGGCTATAAGGTGATAGCAAACCTTAGATGAAGAACTCCCATACCTTATTTGAAGAATCCAATGCTAATTGAAGAAGAAACTCGATTGAAGACCCATCTTCAAGCTTCATCTTCACCTTGAACTCTCATGGAGGTTTTTGGAAGAACTTTTGGAGGGAATATGTTTTGATCTTAGTGTTTGGGTTTAATAGAGTTTTTAATGTCTTATACACACTTAAAATACCCACACACACTCAAAACAAACGTCCAAAGGCTTATAGGGGCTTGGGGTGAATTTACGACATCACCCCTTCAACTTAACAGAATTTGGCAGCAACCTCACTGACCCATCGACGTGACCATCGACGGTGCGTGGTCTCACCCACGCCCCGTCGATGGAGTCCCGTCAGTTGCACCTGAATCTCTCACCTACGAATAGCCCTTTCTTTCATCGACGCCCAGTATAGACGGTCCGTCAGCCAGCTTACGTCCCGTCGGTGGGGTTTCGTTGGTTGGTTCAGAGACTCCACCACCTGAAGGCAAGTTGGATCCATTGACGGGACTCATCAATGGACCGTTGCCTGGTCGACAATCCGTCGAATGGTCCATCGTTTGGCCACTGCCTAGCAGTGTTGGTCTCCAAGTTGGGGTCCTTCCATAGGGCCCCTTTGAGGGTCCTATGTGGAGTCGTACCCGGACGTTTCCAATCCAAACATGCACGTATACGAGTTTAGGACCTACCACATAAGTTTTATCCAAAACGAACACGTAAAACTTGACAAAACATGCTTAGACACACAAGGTCATTTCTAGGCACAACTTTCGAACGTCATGGACGTTCTTGAACGTTTGATCTACAAACTTCACGAAACTTGACACACAGACTATAAAAATCATATAAACACACTTAAGAACCATAAAATCTCATGCATTACACATTATCAGATAGAACCCTTTACGAGGCACTTAGGTGACTTAGTCGTCGAATGTCTTGGTCGACCCTTGACGTTTGACTTCCAATACACCTAAACTCTTAGCTACTGCCTCAATCACACTTTATATACTAATTTATGACCTTAGACCATCATGACGACCACGTTAGGCTCTAGGTTAACCTAAGTAATTTTTGGGGTCTTACATTCTCCCCCACTTAGACAACATTCGTTCTCGAATGACACTTGCCACTCTCCGAACACTTCCAAGAGTAAGGATTCAGTAAGTCACTCATAAACAAACCATATAACACATAATCAAGGAGAAAACATCAGTTTCACACAATAAAGAGAATTATAACACAACAAGCAACTAGAATAGGATTCTATAACTCATTATGCTACAAGACTCATCTCCTTAACTCCAAATAGTAAAAACTCATTTTATATTCATTATCATGCTCCTATAATCATTTCTAACTATATAACAACAATTTTAGACCAAAGAATCAATTAGTCAATTTTTGAAAAACTTCACAGTGAACAGTGATCCATGCTACAGTGAATTGTGCAATTTTTGCAAAAATGCAACTTTTAGGCAATTTATGATATAGACATGCTAATATGCAAGGTAACATCATATAAACACTTTTACAACCTAGTCATGGCCTCATAAAACATATAATTCATGAAGTAATGAAATTTAATTTCAACCAAGCATGCCTATCATAAGGAGAATGTTTGGAACTCATTTTCCACAAAAACTCCTATACAAATCAAGTCACCAAGAATTATTTGGTTTAGGCTTGAATGAACACATATATAAAAGTTAAGGGTACTTCACTCCCCAAAAATCATACTCTTCACCATACTCCCCCACTTAGGAGAAACCCATTCTATGGTCAACATAGCATCTACCTCAAGGAACTCTCAAGGCACCTCAAACCTTACTATTACTTTCTCACCCAAAGTCTAGTTCATGACACTAAAGACTCTCAAGGTTCAATCATCTAGCCATCATATCCCCCATACTAAGAGAAACTCACAATTACTCTTTCACATTCTAACTCTATACCTTACCATTCTTTTCACTCAACTACCCTTCAAAAGGTAACTAAACCAATCTAAATTCATCAACACCATCCTTCACACCTCATCTATCAAGACACACCTCATCTTTTCTCTCCCTCAACCCAAACTTTTTAAAGCCACACTCACATGACCAACACATAGGGAAGACAAAGGAAAGACACCATAGACAGGGCTCTTAGGCACGATTAGATGAATGAAGAAGTGAAACTTTTCCTAGCACCCAAATAGTCTCCTATTTATAATGTGGCGTGCTTCACATTATAAACAAGATTCTATTTGATGTGGTTCATGACACAAATACGACACTACCAAACCTTATGCTCTGATACCAAGCTTGTCACGACCCTCAAGTACACCCTAGAAGTTAGAGCATCCTTGAGATCGTCACACGGCAAATGAGACATCAAGAAGTCCCATATAAGCCTCTCATATCCTTCATTGCATAATAACATACTAAAATGCATAAGCATTAAAACTTTCTTTTCATAAACAATATATGAGTGGAAGAATTTCATTTAAAACATTTTAAACCTTTACAACCCTTGAACCAGCTAAACTTAGAGTATACAAGACTTGGTACTAATCCCATACCAGACATAAACATAAAGACTAAAACATTAAGACAGAACCGAACGTGTGGATATTGTCCTCGAATAGATGAGGACTCACCAATACTTCATCTTCAACTCTTAGAAACCTATCCGTCATCCATGGTACATCAAGACTTCCAGTTTCCCTACAGTTTAGTCAAAAATGGAAAGAAGGGGTTAGCACATTAGATGTACTAAGTATGGAAGCCATGCAAAAACCATAAAAAAGGGACATTTAGTTAATAACATGCTTTTCATGAATTTTGGTTTAAACATCATAATATAATCATAAGAACAATTATCACATTAGAAATACGTAAGAAAATCATTTAAGCAATTATCACAATTTAAGAAACATTACAGTGACTACTTCACTGTTACAGTGAAGTCCCCTTCACTGTACAGTGAAACTCCCTATCTTCACCATTAACATCTTTTGGCATGTCGTTTTCTCACTAAAGTTATCATAAGATTCACTTAAGTCACACAAAGAGAGACCGCCCATACACCCTCTCTAGATGTGCCTAAACGATCCTTAGGATTACTCATAATGAGACACATACAGACCTACAAAACATTAACATACAAGGCATAAGATCCTCCTACCAAAGGTGATTCCAAGGTTCACTTGAGTGAGTGTGGAGTTACCGCCCATACAATCCCTATCACACACATACAAGGGATCCTATAGACTACCTAGGATAGAATCATTCTTACTTAATACAATAGTATACATCAAACATGACATTCTCCTTTCAAAGGTTATCCAAAGACCTACTCAAGTAACTCAAGAAGATAAAGTCCAAGATTGACCTCTTCAAGATTACCTAAATAGTCCTTAAGACTTACCTATTTAGGATCATGTCCACATAGTCAAACATATTCACTAACTAGAATCTTTATTAAGACTCATCTAAGTAAGAAATGAAGTGACCATTCCCTTCCCCCCTTCACACCTTAACTAGACAACCCTTAATTACTCTAGAAAGGAACTTATACAATTAACATGCTTTCCTAACTTAAGTCATTACCTTACTTACTTCATTTAAGAGACATTCATCACATAAGTACATTCACATAATGGTCTTAAAGACGACCTAGGGACTCTAACTAACATCTTCAAAGCCTATTGTGCAATGTCTAAGTAGCGTCCCATACCACTACCTAAACATCATAGAACTTCTCTAATTATAGTGGGTATCCCATATGATGAGAATAGGCAATACATAGACCATGGTAGCAAAGCATGGAATCCGGAGTTCTATCCTACTCCAATGAGGTGTTATACTTGCTAACGGTAGAACATAGAGATCCCATGTAGGCACATGGTTAAGTAATATAAAGGGCGTGCTTTGTATTCTAGTCTCATACTTAACTAGAACTACTTTCCCTTACCATACTCACCCGGTGCTGGCCTTAGTTCTCATAGATCAATTCACATTAAGGTTCATATAAATGGGTCCCATATTTAGTTCATGACCCAATTACATTTACCCTACCAAAGCAAGGTCCACTAGGGCATGCCTCACTATGGCGACAAGAAGCTCATCATGACTTTCCTAAGGTATGATATGATGTCGTTCTAGCCAATCAACATTAAGTCCATCATTCATTACATGAAGGATACCATTACGGCTCACTACTTCACGATTCATAACCTTACCACTTGGTTCAAGGTTCCACATAAAGGACCTTTTTATCATTATTGAAGGTCTCACTTAACATCCATTTATTCAAGACTAAGACCCTTTAGGTTCCTAAGTCAAGACATCACATATTCACATAAGTATCAAGTAAGGGACACAAGTCTACCTAAACAAGACACAACATACTTCCATTTAACACATATAACCTATCTTTCTTTAGACTCTTAAGAATGACCCTTAACATTACTTAGCCAACCTATTCATTACCTTAACATCATCAATATAATCATTATGGACTCCTATAGCCAAGTTAGGAACAACCACGTATCAACTCTAAGACTACACACATAACATGTTGCCATTAGTCTAAAATGATCACCTAACGACATCAATAGAAGAACACATACTTTCACATTACTTCATGTCACATCCGGGTATACCCCCTAGACGTAACCGGTGTCGTCTTCCTCTTTTAGGACTAAGACAAGCCTCTTAGTCTTACATCATTGCATTCATCGATTAAAAATACGGAAGAATTTAAAACTTTTCAACTACTTCTAATCGGATTTACATAGACCTCTACATACACATAATCATAATAATATCGAGTATACATAGACTCGTTCGTATAAGAAGATTACATAGTCTTCTACTATTATTTCACACACTTATATAATAAAGAAATAGAGTCATAAATCCGTCTCATCTCATAAACCATCTAAACGAGGACAATAACATTGGGTATAGCCCTACATCAATAAAAGTAAGCCACATATAGGCTTTACACAACTTTGTCTCAAATAGGAAATAGAGTCAATACAAACGTTGTAGTAACTAAGTAACTTCATAAAAGAGTATTGGCATCGTCCTCGAGGAAATGAGGACCTACCACTTGGATGATAGAATATCCAAGTCTTCCTTCAAATCACCTCAAGTCAAACTTCAATGACAGGAACCTAAAATGTTTGGCAAAGAGGGAAGAAAATGGGTTAGTATGCCACATGTACTAAGTATGAGACCATATGCACAAATACCAACAAAGTATGCTAAAAAGGGACATTTAAGAAAATCATGTCATTTAAGCCATTCCCTCGAATATACTAACAAGTTAATTATATCATATGCATGTCATCATACTTAAACCCATAATCTCATATATCTCTATCATCAAGTAATAACATCACAAACACAAATAAGAGTAAATCATGTGAATAACAAAGCAAACCATCCCACTATAATCCTTAAGAAGCCACAAGTGCAATGACCAAGCAAAGCCCCATAACCCCACTTAATCAAGTAACCCACCAAGGATCATAATTAACAATTCACTTCACATAGCATAGTCTTCCATCTCATATAGTATCTTTCTTTAACATTGTTAACCAATATCATATTCATAAGCATCTCATTCAACATATAAAGTTATTTACATTATATCATCATTTATAGACATAATATTAACTTCTCAAAGATTCTATCAAGGTAAACTAGTGCAAGGCATTGGTAGAGTCTCATACCCCTACCTAAGCTAAAGTCAAACCCCTCAAGTCACTTCAATTAGTCTATACTTCGTTCATTCATTTTAGTTTAGGGAACTCTTGCCTTAACCGACATAGACCACATGAGCTAATGTGGAATTCGGTGTCATAAAACCTTACACCGATGGAAGGTGGTCTACCGTCCAAGGTAAAACCTAACATAAACGTAGCTATCTAGGTGGAACCACTAGCTAGTATCCTATGGTGGCAAGATAGTTGAAGAACTAAGAGGTAGATATCCCTATTCATACCATGTGGTAATTGGGCCGCTCCTCATGGGAATCCCTTAGATGACATACCCTATAAGCACGGGAGTTAACATCACACGAGCAACTTTAGGATGAATCTTTCCTTTTATGAACAAGTCATAACCTCCCATTGTCAAGTTCACTCGGTGCTAAGAAAAAATCCCTTTTTATAGAAATGCCTTTAATCTTATTATAATCATAACTTAGTTAGGTTATAGGGTCTATCCCTTGTATATTCATCACTATGGCTCAATAAGAATTGTATGAGAATTAGTCATTTCATTCACAATTCATATAAGTGAGGTCAACCTTTTGTATATCACATAATAATAGGGTACACAATCACATGTTATCATTCTTATGGCATGTACACCCTAAGCAACCTCACAACCAATACATAAGACATTTCAACTCAATCATCATACCATCCTATTACTATAAACAAGGTATACTTCAATACAACATGATAACTTGAGGACAATTTACCATAATTAAAGTGAGAGTTAGGATAGTCAATACTTACCAACACTTCTCCATAGTTCATCATAAAGGGCCTTACCATCAACCCATAGATTAACCCAATTTGAGTCATCACACCAATGTAACTCAACAACCAATATAATTATGAATTTAGAAAAGTCACTACACCATAATTCAATACTAAATTAAAGCTTGGAAACATGTTATCTAAGCCTATCTTCTTAACCTAGATCAATACCCAAGGATTTTCATGAAGGACTTCAATTCATCACTATAGATTCATGATCAATGTAATAACAACCATTAAGTATGATTTAATCAATAATAGAATCAATTGCATCAAACAAAACCTAATTCATATCAAGATCATGCCTAGGTTTAGGGGTTAAGGGTCATGATCTACAATCTAAACCAAACCATATCAATTCATCCTAACCAAGTTACAATACATGATAATCTACTCATTATAACCCAAAGAAAACATGAACAACTCAATTCATAACATAAAATTCGTAATTGAATGAAATCCATATGAAACTCAACTTTTGCAAAACCTTTGAAGGAGCCCTTTGACGAAAGAAATCTCAAAGGTGAATTAGATCCCATACCTTAAGATTGGATGACCTTTTGATGGTGAATTCGTACTTAATCATCCCCCAATTCACCTCCCAAGCTAACCTTCAATGGTGTCTTCCAATAGAGAGAGAAAGTAGAGAGAAGGAAGAGAGTTTATTTTGAGTGTTGTGTTTAGTCTAATGAGGGTTAAGGGTATTTATAGTGGGACTAAATCAACTTAATTAGTATTACTTTAATCCCCAATTACCCCTAAGCCACTTAATTAATTAAATGATTTTAACTTAAAATGTTCAGGGATTTGCAGACCCTCACCAACGGAACCCAGCTGACGGGCCGTCGGTGGGTCGACGGGCAGCCCCTCCCTCCGTCCTGCACTCCGTCGCCTTGGTCAGAGACTGTGCAGGCGAGGGCTCCTTAGAAATAAACTAAGTGTGGGAAGACAGTGGCCTAGACGCCCCGTCGATCCCCTGACGTCCCGTCGACTGCCTTACGTCGAGGCACACTGCCAGGCAGTATTTCATTCCATGCTACAAGGGTCCTCCTCAAGGGCCCTTGGTTAGTCCTTGGGGAGTCGTACCTGGACGTTTCAATCATGAAACATCCCCCACATGTGTTACACCTATTTCTACTCACTTTCGTTCGATTCCGACTCTTAAAACTAATCACACGGCTTAAGACAGACTAGCCCCCTTATGAACCAACTTTCCAGACGTCATGGATGTTCTTGAATATTTTGGTTCTTAAATACCTTAACCACTCTATATACAGCTAATTTGACTTAGAAAAGTTATTTAGACCTCATGGAGCCTAGGTAAAGTTTTACAACATGTCTTGGGATTTCGAAATGTTACATTACCCCCCCCCCCATACACACACACACACACACCTTAGGAACATTCATTCCCGAATGACACTAAACACTCTTTTAAACGAAGGAATAGACTCAAGACTAGCAGCTCAACCAATTCACAATATCCAATTATCATGAATCACATCATTTCAATAAGGCAAACTTCAAAACTCAATTATCACACATAGGCTCTAAATTTCATCATGAGATACCTCCTTCTCACAACACACATAAGCTCATCATTCATTACATAAGTCAATTAGCACAAAGTTCATCTTATCAATATGCTTCATATAATATCCACAAGAACTCACTATATCACAATACATGACTTAACTCAAATATGCAAGAAGCAAAACAAATTTTCAAGCTTCCAAGGTCAACTTACAGTGACTTCACTGTATTATCACTGTGAAGTTTCTAAAATTTGAATTTTTGCAAAACTTCACCTAAAAATCAAGAAATCACAATTCCTAGCCATAATTATATTATTAGAAAGAATGACTAACCTTAATCATCGAAAAGATGAGGATAATAGGTCTTCATGTCGGCCTCGGCCTCCCATGTTGCACCCTCAACTAGGTGGTTCTTCCATAAAACTTTTACGGACACCACCTCTTTGTTCCTCAACCTCTTCACTTGCCTTTCAAGGATTTAATCCGGAACCTCCTCATAAGAGAGGTTATCCTTGACTCCAAGGCCTTCAATAGGAAGAATAGACTCGGGATTCCCGACACACTTCTTCAACATAGAAACATGGAAAACCGGATGAACCGAAGCTAAATCATTAGGGAGTTTCAAGCGATAGGCAACCATACCAACCCTTTACAAAATCTCATAAGGGCCCACGTAACAAGGACTCAACTTTTATTTCTTACCAAATCTAACCACTCCCTTCATAGGTGAAATTTTCAAATACACCTTATCACCTTCTTCAAACTCCAAATCCCTTCTCCTATTGTCGGCATAGGACTTTTGTCGACTATAGGGAGTTTGCAACCGATTCCTTATGATATGGACATTCTCCAAGGTCCTATACATCAAATCGGGACCAAGAATCGATGGCTCACCAATTTCAAACCACCCTATAGGAGACCTACACCTCCTACCATACAAGGCTTCATAGGGAGCCATGGAGATGGATGAATGAAAACTATTATTATAAGCAAACTCCACTAACGGCAAGTGCTTATCCAACTTCATTTAAAATCAATAATGCAAGATCTAAGCATATCCTCGTGGGTTTGACTAGTGCATTCCGCTTGACCATCCGTTTGAGGATGAAAAGCGGTACTCAATTTCACCTTAGTACCCAAACCTTCTTGAAAGGACCTCCAAAATCTAGATGTGAATTGTGCACCCCAATCCGAAATGATGGATAACGGAATACCATGGCGACAAACAATCTCATCTATGAATATCTTTGCATAATCCTCCACCGAATACGTGGACTTGACGGGAATAAAATGGGAGGACTTAGTCAATCTATCAACAATCACCCATATAGAGTCATATGACTTTTGAGTCTGAGGCAACCCTACCACAAAGTCCATATTAATGTCTTCCCACTTCCAAGTAGGAATTTGGATCTCTTGTAGTAAGCCACCCGGCTTTTGATGTTCCGCCTTCATTTGTTGGCAATTTGGACACTTAGAAACGAATTTCGCTATGTCCTTCTTCAAGCCTTCCCACCAATATACCTCCCGAAGGTCATGGTACATCTTAGTTGAACCCGGATGAATGGAGTAGTGGGATCCATGGGCTTCCTCAAGGATTCGATCCCTAAACCCATCAACATCGGGAACACGTAATCTCCCTTGGTACCTCAACACACCATCCCCCCCCCTAAGGAGAAAGACTCATTCAACTTGCCAAGAACCGATTCCTTCAACTCCATCAATAGTTGATCAAGGTGTTGTTTGGACTTCACCTCAACCACCAATGATGACTCGGAGCTATAATGAACCGTAGCACAACCATTTGGAGAACTTTCCAATCGCACCCCCAATCTAGCCAACCTATGAACATCTTTCACTAGGTCTTTCTTGGCTTCATCCATATGCGACACACTACCCATAGTCATACGACTTAGGGCATCCGCAACGATATTAGCCTTGCCGGGATGATATAAGACACTCATATCATAATCTTTCAACAATACTAACCATCTCCTTTGCCTGAGATTCAACTCTTTTTGAGTAAACACATATTGGAGACTCTTTTGATCGGTGAAAACATCAACATGGACACCATATAAGTAATGCCTCCATATTTTCAAAATAAACACCACGGCCGCTAACTCAAGGTCATGAGTGGGATAGTTTCTTTCATGCACCTTCAACTGCCTCGAAGCGTAGGCAATCACCTTCCTATTTTTCATAAGCACACACCCCAAACCTATACGAGATGCATCAAAATACACGACAAAGCCCTTTGTACCTTCCGGTAGTGTCAACACCGGAGCCGAAGTAAGTCTATCCTTCAATAATTGGAAACTCTTTTCACAAGCCTCCGACCACTCAAACTTCTTACCTTTTTGAGTCAATGTAGTCAAAGGGGATGCAATGGATGAAAAACCATCCACAAACCTTCGATAATAGCCCGCTAGACCCAAGAAACTCCTAATGTCTGACGGAGTCAAAGGTCTAGGCCAATTTCTCACTGCATCTGTCTTCCTTGGGTCTACCTCAACTCCCTCACTAGAGATGATGTGCCCAAGAAACGCCACTTACCTCAACCAAAACTAACATTTGCTATATTTGGCAAACAATTGATGCTCTCTAAGGGTTTGCAATACCACCCTTAAATGATCCATGTGATCAGCTTCATTCTTCGAATACACCAATATATCATCAATAAACACTATAATGAATAAGTCAAGATAGTTTCGAAACACCCTATTCATTAGGTCCATAAACGCCGCCGGAGCATTTCTGAGGCCAAAAGACATAACCGCTAACTCATAGTGTCGATACCAAGTCCGAAAGGCCGTATTTGGTATATCTTCATTTCTCACCCTGAGTTGGTGATACCCCGACCTCAAATCTATCTTTGAAAAGTAACTTGCTCCTTGGAGTTGATCAAATAAATCATCAATCCGAGGAAGAGGGTACTTGTTTTTCATAGTAACTTTGTTGAGTTGGCGATAATCAATACACATTCTCAAGGACCCATCTTTATTCTTCACGAACAAGACCGGAGCACCTCATGAAGAAATTATAGGCCTTATAAAGCCCTTGTCTAGCAAATCTTTAAGTTGTACCTTCAACTCCTTCAATTCGGCTGGAGCCATTCGATAAGGAGGAATCGAAATAGTGTTTGTTTCCGGTAGCAAATCGATACCAAAATCAATTTCCCGTTCGGGAGGAATACCGGGAAGGTCATTAGGAAAGACCTCCAAAAATTCACTCACCACGGGGACCGACTCATTAGGAGGAATTTCAGAGTCCAATTCTTGGACTCTTACAATGTGATAAAGACAACCCTTTGAGATCATTTTACATTCTTTTAGACAAGATATGAAGCAACCTCTAGGAATAGAATTCCCACCCTTCCACTCAATAACGGGTTCATTTGGGAAACTAAACCTCACAACTCTAGTCCTACAATCAATAGAAGCGAAACTAGCATGCAACCAATCCATACCCAAAATGGCATCAAAATCAAGCATATCTAGTTCAACTAGATCTACATGAGAAATTCTATTGGGCAAAGTAATAGGACAATTTCTATAGACTCTTTTTTCTACAATTGACTCACCCACCGGAGTAGACACCACAAAAGGGTCATGCAAAACATCGGGAAAAGTATCAAACTTTTTAGCTACTAAAGGAGTAACAAAAGACAAAGTACCACCCGGATCAAGCAAAGCATACACATCAATCGCAAATATTTGTAACATACTGGTCACCACCTCGGGAGAGGCCTCTTGGTCATCTCTAGTACGAAGGGCATAGAACCGATTCTTCTTAGGAGCCTCACTTGCTTGGTTTTGAGTATTCTTTTCTCAGTTTCTTTTGTTAGGGCAGTCCATAGCTTTGTGACCACTCTTCCCGCAACTAAAGTAATTTCCCGTTCCAATCAAGCATTCACCATAATGTTCCTTTCCACATTTTGCACACGTAGGCTTCTCATTAAATGAATTTCCACTCTTTCCCTTTGCAACTCTCGGCCTAGGGGCTTTAGAATCCCTAGTCTTGGGAAATTTGTATGGAACTTGATTTGACAACCTCTTCTTGAATCTAGGCTTGTCTTGAATTCCAAGCATATCTTTCGTAGTTCTACCCTCAAAAGACCTTGTCCTTTTTGAATCACTATCCTTTCTTTTTGCTCTAGCCTCCTCAACCCTTTTAACATGCACCATAAGACGAACAATATTCATGTTATCATGAAGCATAGCCGAATGACATTCTTCTTGCAAGTCATCCGACACACTCGTCACAAATCGACTCATCTCGTCTCTAGGATCGGAGACCAAGGAAGGATCATATTTGGCAAATTGAATGAATTTCAAAGAGTAATCATGAACACTCATACTTCCTTGGTGAAGGTTAATGAATTCCACCACCTTAGCTTCCCTCATTTCTCTATGGAAAAACCGATCAAGGAAAGCCCCCTTGAAAATCTCCCAAGTCACTGGCTCACCTTGAAGTAACCTATTATCTCTCTATTGCACATGCCAAGTCTGAGCCACATCCTTGAGTTTGTATGAGGCCAACTCGGCATTCTCATTAGAAGACAACCCCATAGCGCATAGTATCTTATAAACCTCATCAATGAATTCTTGAGGGTCTTCATCAACCTTAGACCCATAGAAGATAGGAGGATTCATCCGTGTGAAGTCCCTAAGTTGAGAAGCCATAGTTTGCTCATGAACCCTAGGTGCAACATCTTGATTGGCTTGGACAGTCATAGCTTGAGCTTTAACCACTGTTGTTTGGGCTTGAGTAGTCATGGATTGGGCTATTTGAGCAAGAATATCCCTCATCTGAGCCTCCGTCATAGGTGGAGGATCGGCCGGAGCCTGATCATCAATAACAATCTCTTCAAGAGGAGGAACTGGATCATCACGGGGAGGTATTCTCGCATTAGCAATCTCCTCCTCAAGTATCCTAGCCGCATTCCTCCGAGTATTCATCTCCTATAACCAAAATACAAGGTTTAGGTGAAATCATATAAGAAGTACACTTTCGAGGCACGGTAATGGATTTCCAAAAATGAGAGTGATTCCTAAGTATCAAATAAGTTCCCATTCATAAGTGTGGCGCGCTTCACAATTATGAATACAAACCTACATAGACGTGGTTGAGAGAGACGTCAACATCAAGGATATTCAACCTCATGCTCTGATACCAAGTTTGTCACATCCGGGTATACCCCCTAGACGTAACCGGCGTCGTCGTCCTCTTTAAGGACTAAGACAAGCCTCTTAGTCTTACATCATTGCATTCATCGATTAAAAATACGAAGAATTTAAAATGTTTCAACTACGTCTAATCGGAGGTTTACATAGACCTCTACATACACATAATCATAATAATATCGAGTATACATAGACTCGTTCGTATAAGAAGATTACATAGTCATCTACTTTTATTTCACACACTTATATAATAAAGAAATAGAGTCATAAATCCGTCTCATCTCATAAACCATCTAAACGAGAACAATAACATTGGGCATAGCCCTACATCAATAAAAGTAAGCCACATATAGGCTTTATACAACTTTGTCTCAAATAGGAAATAGAGTCAATACAAAAGTTGTAGTAACTAAGTAACTTCATAAAAGAGTATTGGCATCGTCCTCGGGGAAATGAGGACCTACCACTTGGATGATAGAATATCCAAGTCTTCCTTCAAATCACCTCAAGTCAAACTTCAATGACCGGAACCTAAAATATTTGGGAAAGAGGGAAGAAAATGGGGTTAGTACGCCACATGTACTAAGTATGAGACCATATGCACAAATACCAACAAAGTATGCTAAAAAGGGACATTTAAGAAAATCATGTCATTTAAGCCATTCCCTCGAATATACTAACAAGTTAATTATATCATATGCATGTTATCATACTTAAACCCATAATCTCATATATCTCTATCATCAAGTAATAACATCACAAACACGAATAAGAGTAAATCATGTGAATAGCAAAGAAACCATCCCACTATAATCCTTAAGAAGCCACAAGTGCAATGACCAAGCAAAGCCCCATAACCCCACTTAATCAAGTAACCCACCAAGGATCATAATTAGCAGTTCACTTCACATAGCATAGTCTTCCATCTCATATAGTATTCTTTCTTTAACATTGTTAACCAATATCATATTCATAAGCATCTCATTCAACATATAAAGTTATTTACATTATATCATCATTTATAGACATGATATTAATTTCTCAAACCTTCTATCAAGGTAAACTAGTGTAAGGCATAGGTAGAGTCTCATACCCCTACATAAGCTAAAGTAAAACCCCTCAAGTCACTTCAATTAGTCTATACTTTGTTCATTCATTTTACTTTAGGGAACTCTTGCCTTAATCGACATAGACCACATGAGCTAATATGGAATCCGGTGTCATAAAATCTTACACCGATGGAAGGTGGTCTACCGGCCAAGGTAGAAACTAACATAAACGTAG
Source organism: Solanum sitiens (assembly GCA_016801875.1). Taxonomy (NCBI): domain Eukaryota; kingdom Viridiplantae; phylum Streptophyta; class Magnoliopsida; order Solanales; family Solanaceae; genus Solanum; species Solanum sitiens. Next base: position 230,242 of record JABWTJ010000526.1, on the reverse strand, counting down.
CTATCTAGATGGATCCACTAGCTAGTATCCTATGGTGGCAACATAGTTCAAGAACTAAGAGGTAGATATCCTTGTTCATACCATGTGGTAATTGGGCCGCTCCTCATGGGAATCCCTTAGATGACATACCCTATAAGCAAGGGAGTTAACATCACACGGGCAACTTTAGGATGAATCTTTCCTTTTATGAACAAGTCATCACCTCCCATTGTCAAGTTCACTCGGTTTTAAACAAAATTCCCTTTTTATAGAAATGCCTTTAATCTTATTATAATCATAACTTAATTAGGTCATAGGGTCTAGCCCTTGTATATTCATCACCATAGCTCAATAAGAATGGTATGAGAATTAGTTCTTTCATTCACAATTCATATAAGTGAGGTCAACATTTTGTATATCACATAATAATAGGGTACATAATCACATATTATCATTCTTATGGCATGTACACCCTAAGCAACCTCACAACCAATACATAAGACATTTCAACTCAATCATGATACTATCCTATCACTCTAAACAAGGTATACTTCAATACAAAATCATGACTTGATGACAATTTACCATAATTAAAGTGAGAGTTAGGATAGTCAAGACTTACCAACACTCCTCCATAGTTCATCATAAAGGGCCTTACCATCAACCCATAGATTAACCCAATTTGAGTCATCACACCAATGTAACTCAACAACCAATATGATTATGAATTTAGAAGAGTCACTACACCATAATTCAATACCAAATCAAAGCTTGGAAACATGTTATCTAAGCCTATCTTCTTAACCTAGATCAATACCCAAGGATTTGCATAAAGGACTTAAATTTGTCACTATAGATTCATGATCAATGTAATAACAACCATTAAGTATGATTTAATCAATAATAGAATCAATTGCATCAAACCAAACCTAATTCATATCAAGATCATGCCCAGGATTAGGGGTTAAGGGTCATGATCTACAATCTAGATCAAACCATATCAATTCATCCTAACCAAGTTACAATACATGATAATCTACTCATTATAACCCAAAGAAAACATGAACAACTCAATTCATAACATAAAATTCGTAATTGAATGAAACCAATATGAAACTCAACTTTTGGAAAACCTTTGAAGGAGCCCTTTGAGGAAAGAAGTCTCAAAGGTGAATTAGATCCCATACCTTAAGATTGGATGACCTTTTGATGGTGAATTCGTCCTTAATCAGCCCTCAATTCACCTCCCAAGCTAACCTTCAATGGTGTCATCCAATAGAGAGAGAAAGTAGAGAGAAGGAAGAGAGTTTATTTTGGGTGTTGTGTTTAGGCTAATAAGGGTTGACGGTATTTAGAGTGGGACTAAATCAACTTAATTAGTCTTCCTTTAATACCCAATTACCCTTGAACCACTTAATTAATTAAATGATTTTAACTTAAAATGTTCAGGGATTTGCAGACCCTGACCAACGGAACCCCGCTGATGGGCCGTCGGTGGGACGACGGGCAGCCCCTCCCTCCGTCCTGCACTCCGTCACCTTGGTCAGAGATAGTGCAGGCGAGGGCTCCTTAGAAATAAACTAAGTGTGGGACGATGGTGGCCTCGACGCCCCGTCGAGCCCCTGATGCCCCATCGACTGACTTTCGTCGAGGCACACTGCCAGGCAGTATTGCATTCCATGCTACAAGAGTCCTCCTCAAGGGCCCTTGGTTGGTCCTTGGGGAGTCGTACCCGGAAGTTTCAATCATGAAACATCCCTAACATGTGTTACACCTATTTCTACTCACTTTAATTCGATTCCGACTCTTAAAAATAATCACACGGCTTAAGACACACTAGCCCCCTTATGAACCAACTTTCTGGACGTCATGGACGTTCTTGAATATTTTGGTTCTTACACACCTTAACCACTCTATATACACCTAATTTTACTTAGAACAGTGATTTAGACCTCATGGAGACTAGGTTAAGTTTTACAACATGCCTTGGGATTTCGAAATGTTACACTTCACATATAGATAGATATAGTCATAATTCACATAATCAATTATACTAGTCAACATATAACTTCAAGTAGTGACGACATGGCCATGATCATCAATATACTTAAAATAACACAAACACAGACACATCAATGCACATAACACCGCCACCATAAGTGGATCATACCAATCACATATAATCCAAAAACTAAATTACATTAACTATACACAATAAAGAGTTAGGGCAGCATACCACCCACTTGATCTTATCTCTTCAATCCAAAGTCAAACCATTCAATTCAATACCATAAGGCCCTTACCCATGGCCATGATCATCAATTCAAAACATAAATAATAATAATCAATGAATATAAGCCAATTCAATCTAGAATTATCAATCTAAAACCAATTGGATATCAATTTAATACAATCCATATATCATTAGAAAGCCCATAAGAAGCTACAATAGAATCTACAAGCATCAAGTTCATATCAATTCAATAATCCTAATAGTCAATAGATCTAAGAGTGTTCATTACTCAATTAATCAAATTGAAACAGCCTATACATCATTCATACATAATCTATACATCATTCAAAAGACCACATCAATCTACACATGAATTCATAAATCTCAAAACAGAGTCAATTCACCCATATTTTAGTGAAAATTAGAGAATTGAGAAGATCATGGGTTCATGGATAATTTCATTGGAAAACATCAATTTAATATTAATAACATCATATCTTAACATTTGAAAACCTTTCATGCAAGAACCCATGATTTAGAGTAGAAATTGCACTTTTCATTCTTCTTGAAATCCTTTAAAAACATCTTGGAAATTGGCTCTAAGGTGATAGAAAACCTTAGATGAAGAACTCACATACCTTATTTGAAGAATCCAATGCTAATTGAAGAAGAAACTCGATTGAAGACCCATCTTCAAGCTTCATCTTCACCTTGAACTCTCATGGAGGTTTTTGGAAGAACTTTTGGAGGGAATATGTTTTGATCTTAGTGTTAGGGTTTAATAGAGTGTTTAATGACTTATACACACTTAAAATACCCACACACTCAAAACAAACGTCCAAAGGCTTATAGGGGCTTGGGGTGAATTTACGACATCACCCCTTCAACTTAACAGAATCTGGCAGCAACCTCACGGACCCATGGACGTGACCATTGATGGGCCGTGGTCATACCCACGCCCCGTCTATAGGGTCCCGTTAGTTGCACCTTAATCTCTCACTTACGGACATCCCTTTCTTCCATCGACGCCCAGCATCGATGGTCCGTCAGCCAGCTTACATCCCATCGGTGGCGTCTCATTGTTTAGTTCAGAGACTCCACCACCTGCAGGCAAGTTGGATCCATTGACGAGAATCATCAATGGACTGTTGCCTGGTCGACGGTCCCTCGATTGGTCCGTCGTTTGGCCACTGCCTGGCAGTGTTGGTCTCCAAGTGGGGGTCCTCCCGTAGGGCCCCTTTGAGGGTCCTATGTGGAGTCATACCCAGACGTTTCCAAACCAAACATGCACGTATATGAGTTTAGGACCTACCACATAAGTTTCATCTAAAACAAACACGTAAAACTTGACGAAACATGCTTAGACACACAAGGTCACTTCTAGGCACAACTTTCAAACGTCATGGACGTTCTTGAACGTTTGACCTCCAAACTTCACAAAACTTGACACATGGACTATAAACATCATATAAACACATTTAAGAACCATACAAGCTTATGCATTACACATTATCACATAAAACCACATATGAGGCACTTAGGTGATTTAGTCGTCGAACGTCTTGGTCGACCCTTGACGTTTGACTTCCAATGCACCTAAACTCTTAGCTACTGCCTCAATCACACTTTATAGACTAATTTAGGACCTTATACCATCATTAAGACCACGTTAGGCTCTAGTTTCACCTAAGTCATTTTCGGGGTCTTACACTCATGGAGGTTTGTGGAGAAATTTTAGGAGGGAAAGGGTTTTGATCTAAGTGCTAGGGTTTAAATGAGATTTTAATGACTTATATACTCTTAAAATACCCATAAATACCTAAAACAACCGTCCTCCTATTTTTATAAGACTTGTGGTGAATTTCCAACTTCACCCCTAACTTCACAGTGAAGCTGCGCAGGAACTGCCTCACAGACAACGGAGGGACCATCGATGACCCGTCCTTTGACCAACGGACCGTCTTGTTGGTCCGTGGTCTGGGACTAAGGCTGTCCTTTAGCCTCTCCTCTCCCACGCCTAAGTGAAAATCGATGAGACCTCACCAAAGGGGCGTCGACTGACCCACTGGGCGTGGATTACCATCCGTCGGTGGGCTGCCTTGGGCAGTCTTGGGAACTCTTGAAGGGTCCTTCCTCAATGACACTTATATGGTCCTTGGGGATGTTTTCCCGGATGTTTTCTACCCAAACATGCTCGTATATAAGTTTAGGACCGCTCACATGAATTTCACCCAAAACGAACACGTAAAACTTGACGAAACATACCTCGACATACAAGGTCATTTCACGGCACATCTTCCAAACGTCATGGACGTTTGACCTCCACACTTCACGAAACTTGACACACTACCTATATACACCATAATGACTCATTTAAGGACCTCATAACCTCATGAATCACATATAAACACATATAACCACATATGAGGCACATAGGTGACTTAGTCGTCGAACGTCTTAGTCGTCCCTTAACGTTTGACTTCCAATGCACCTAATACTTTAGACACTACCTCAATACAACATTATATACCAATTTAGGACATTAGAATATCATGAAAAACATGTTAGTCAAGACTAAAAAATCATGTTCATTCAACCCATTCCTTAAGCCAAAAATTGATTGAAAAAAAACATTTAACATGTTTTCATTAAAGTTTTAGCATTAAAATCACCAACTAACACTAGAAACAACATATTTCAATCATTTAAAATGTTTTCATGAAAGACCCATATTTAGAATTAAAGATAGAAGAAGTTAGGGTTGAAAACCCTTTTTGAAAATCTACTAGAAGTGACTCCTTGAATGGAAGAAAGTTCAAGGGTGACTACCATACCTCAAATAGAAGAAAACCCACAAAAATTTGATAAATAAACGTCCACCGACAGCCCTCCTAGCTCCTTCTTAAGTTTTAGCTTCTATGGAGTTTTGAGAGTCTTTCTTGAGAGAGGGGTTTTGGGTTTTAGGAAAAGAAGTATAAAATTAGGTCTAAGGGTTTGAAACATCTTAATATACCTAAAAGACCCTAAAAATAACATCCTAGGTTCATAAAAGACATGGGGTGAATTTACCAAACACCCCAAGCCAAAACAGAAAAAATGCAGATTTTCACAGGCAGGACCAACGACTCCCAACCAACAGACTATTTGTCAAACGACGCCCCCTTGATGGGGGTTAGTTAGTTGGGTTTGCAGCCCTCAAAACCTGCAGACTTGTAGGTTCAATCGACGGACCAAGTCAATGAGTCGTCGATTGGTCAACTGGCCGTCGACTGGTTCATTAATGGACACTGTCTAGGCAGTTTTGGGTCTAAGTCGTGGGCCCTTCTCTAGGTACCCTCGTGGGTCCTAAGTGGGCTCATACCCGATCGTTAAAACCCTAAATATATTCTTTTAGGTCTTAGGAACATCTCACACAAATATCAATTAAAACGAACGTGCAAAACTCAGTGAAACACATAAAAACATAAGAGCACTTTCTAAGACACACCTTCCGAACGTCATGGACGTTTGACCTCTAAACGTCACTAAACTTCACACACTGACTAAGAACATCAATATAACTCATTTTAACACAAAATTAACCAATGAAACATTCACGAAACTCTAGTTCACCTTAGTTTGTTTTAGGGTGTTATGTCTAGAAAGGTAAGGAGAAAATATCAAAGGCCAACAACTACTCAACAGGCGATCATCAAAGCAAAAACGATAAATCAGTTTGGAAATCTAAGGCCAACAGCATTTCTAATGAGATCACCGGGCAGCACAACAAACAAGTTCCTGAGGATCACCCAAATAACAATAACAAGGACACAACAGTAAGTTCTCTTATAATTTGCAAAATCCTCATGATCATAATACTATGCCCTGCAATAATACAAATCCTTATGGAAAAAATGAGCAACATAACGGTAAAAATGTTGTAAAGGATGCTTGAAAGGGGCAGATTGAAAAACAAAATCCCAAAGATACAATCCGGTGGAGTCTACAATTCCCCTCCCTATCAAGGTGTCTTATAACTTTGATACATATAAACCTTAAATGCAAAAAACCTACCAAAACAGCAATCAACAACAACAGAAAAGAATCCCTACCAACAGTTCCATAACAAAAATAATGCCACTCAAATCCCTAATTCTCCCCCCCCCCTCCCACACACTGTGGCTCAAACATTGGTAAATAGATTGAAAGCTATTCAAAATAGTAATGTCTGTCATGTAGACATTATTCCTCCCATTATTACCACTAAACAAGGATATCCATATATAACGTTTCATGAAGAAGACTTCATAAACAAAATGGATGGCAGATGCAGGTACAGTTTGGTGGGTAAGTTCACAAACTCCATACCCAGAATGGAAATGATCAAGAAAAGTTTTATTGCGCAAATTCACCTTATTGGAACCGTCAAAATTGCTCATTACAATTCAAGGAATATTTTCTTGATTTTGACAATGAAGCTGACCACATCAATGTTTGGACAAAGCAAAAAATGTTTATTGCAGGGCACTCAATGAAAATACAAATGTGGAACCCAAAATTCAAAAAAGAAGAGGAGACTCCTGTAGTGCCTATATGGATCACACTACCTGAGTTACCTTGGTATTGCTACTATATGGATACAATGACTCCTATGCTATCTCTTATTGGCAAGGCGTTATATCTTGATGTTACACCCTAAAAATGAAAAAGGTCAAACTAGACCTTCGCATGTGTTTTGTAAGTTAATAATGTATTAAAATAGTGTATTTTAGCATTAGAAGTTAGTTCGTAAAGTTTGGGAGCGTTTGGAAGTCAAACGACTAAGAACGTACATGACGTTCAGAAACTAACCTTGTGTTTGCCAGTGTGTCCTTGTATGTTGTATGTGTTTCTGTGTACTTTTTGGAGTCTAAAATCAGTGGGGATGACCCTAGAACCTAGAGGGACATGTTTAGGGTTAAAACATCCGGTACGACTCCCCAGGGACCACCCTAAGAGTCCCCAATGAGGACCTGAACTTTGGCCAAGCAAGATGCCCAAGGCAGCCGTATTTGTGCCTTGGTGAAACACAGGCGCATCACGCCCATATTGCCCACTTCACTGTCCAAAAATAATTTCCAAAGCCTAGTGGGAACAGCTCTGCGACGCGGACTTGTTCCCCGACGGGAATTCCAAAAATTTAAGTGATTTTTGACTTGTCTAAAGTGGTCCAATCAATGTAGGGGTGGTTTGGGTATTTTGGGGGTGCGTTTTATACTGATTTTAGGTCATTATACACCCATTCCCCTAACGAAAAACCCCAAGTTCTCATTTAGAAATCAAAATTTCAAAATCCTCAAAAGTTCTTCTCTCCCAAAAAGCTCTCCCAAACTCCATTGGAGTTATAACTCAAGGTGGATCTAGGGTTGAAGATTGTGGACGTTTCCTTCACCAAATCTCGTAGGTTTCTTCATATTATTGTATGGTAGTTCATAGTTGACTCTTCTTTAATTCAAGGAGCCCATTTCAAGACTTTTCAAAAAGGATTTTCAAACTCCAACTTCTTCTATTTTGAACTCTAAGCATGGGTTTTCATGAAACATTTTAATGAATGTAATATGATATTTTTCAATGTTAGTTGATGATTTTAAGGTTAAAAACTCAATGACCCAATGCTCAATACAATTCCTCAACTTTTGGCTTATGAAGTTGGTTTAATGAGCATGATTAGATGATGTTAAAGTTATTGTTTCTTGGTGGTTTTATTGAGTTTTAGCTACTACCCTAGGGTTATTTTATGATGGATTATTGGATAAATTGTGAATAGGTGGTTAAGTCTTGGATGAAGGGTAAGTTGTTCAATCTTGGTTAAGTTATGTTGAAGTAACTCTTGAGTGGTATGGTCCACCTTAGGTGGCGGTGTTTTTTTCAAGTATATGAAGTTATATGTTTATTGTGAAAATGGCCTTGAAGTCATGATATATGAAGTGAAGTTATGATTTTGATATGTGTATTAAAAGGATGAAATGAGTATCTTGAAGAGTTGTGTCTAAATGAAGTATGTATTTGATATGTGAATTATGATAATGTGTTTTTGTGATAATGTGTGTATGAGCATGTCAAGAAGTCAATGTTGTGACTGATGGTCATTATGTGAAAGGTGTGCTCAAATGTACTCACACAATCACACTTAAATGCATGAATGAAAATGGGGTAGGGTAGGGTAGACACTCTTCGTGAGTAGAGAAGAAGTGTCTAGACCATCCTTACTATTCCTAAGCATGAAAAAGGGATACTTTGGGGTGAACACTCTTCGTGAGTAGAGATGAAGTGTTTAGTAGTAACCTCACTATTCCCAATAAACTTTCCAAGATAGGTTGGAGCTTGGATACCCTTCATGAGTTGAGAAGGGGTGTTTAATAGTTATCTCCTAACCTATAGTCAATGAATGTTTAAGACTCTGTGGGGGAGTTATGCTTAGCACCGAGAGGATTTGAAGAAGGGGTGGGTACACTTCATGAGTATAGATGTTGTATCCAAGGTACCTCTTGAGATGGGTGCTCCTCGTTAGTAGATAGTGAGTTACTTAGTAGCAATCTCCTTATCCCTTAACTATGCGCCCACGTAAGTGTAGCTATTGGAGAACCCATGTAAAGGATAAAGAATATGACCCTACCTTAGGCAAGTAGGGATCCTTCATCCGGTAAGGGTAGTACCAGGATTCCATGTCAAGCTCTCATGGTCTATGTCGGTTAAATCTATCCCTCACAAAAGAATGTAAAGGACTAAGTATTCTTAAGAGTGTACTACTTAGGGTAGGTGGTGGAATGGGACGCTACTCATCCATTGCACAAGTAGACATTTGGAGGGAGTCTTGGTGTATCCATCTATGAAATGTATGAATGGGTCATGATATGATGTTAAAGAAAGTAATGTGACTTTATGTATAATGTTAAGAAATCATGCTGAAGTTATGTCTTGTATGATGAAACTTATGAATAATGAATGTAGTGCATCTAATCTCATTAAATCCTCAAGGATCACATAGTGGGGGTAGTAGTATGGGATGCTACTCTCACATTGCACTTTGTTTGACTTGTAAGTCCACTTGAGAGGGGTACTTATGTGAATTTCTTAAATGCAAGTATGTTTCTCTAGTGACTTTAGTATGGAGTGTTGATTTGTAAATGAAATGAAGTAAGCCTATCCCTAGTAGTCTTAAGGATCTCTCGAGTAGGTATTGAGGAGGTTGTATGGGCAATCTCCATATATCTTACTTAGGGGATCCTTTGGACAACATAGTATACGAGTAGTTCATGTGTAATTTTTGGTTCACTGTAAGTATGCTCTTATTTTAAGAAAAATGGAAGTTTCACCTTATGTGTTAAATGATGAGTTTATGATGTTTTTTAACTTAATAGTTGAAGGATTTTATCAAAAAAGCATGAATTGTATGTTGCCTCTAAATTGTCCCTTTTTGCATGATTTTGCATAATGCCATACTTAGTACATGTTTGTACTAACCCCATACTTTTCTATACTCTATAAGTATAGGTTGGAAGCGAGTTGAAGGTTAGAAGGAAATCTTGGGAATCGACTCTCTCAAGACTAAGTATGTCCTCATATATCGAAAGGCATAGTCTACGTTTCTTCAGTTTCTCTTTTAAGACTTGTTAAGACTTATTATGTATTCTCTTTCAATGTAAAGGGGCGTGTCCCTAAGATACTTATGTAGTGTCTTTAAGTTGGCTTGTGACGATGAGACTATATTTAGTATTTATAAAAGATGTTTTCCTTATTATTATTTATTGTGAAAAGTTCAAAATTTCCGCACTACTTTTCACGTCTTATGTAATGAATGATAGCTAAGAGGCTTGTGCAAGACCTTTGAAAGGTCGAGTACGCCTTGTTCCGACATATGGGTTGCCCTAACTTTTAGGGTGTACTTGCGGGTCGTAACACTTGACTTCGCAACTATGCAGAAAACCAGGGGTAGTATGGCAAAAGTCAGAATCCAAATAGATTTGACTAAGGAAAGACCTAGACATTCATGGTTGGGATTTTGTGAAAAGATCCAACGAGAAGGAAATGGCAAATTATTGAGTATGAGGAAGTACCAGAATATTGTCTGCATTGTAAACAGCAAGGTCATATTGTGGGAACATGCCCCTTGAAGGCAGAAGATGATGAAGTCAAGGATAGAAAAGAAATGGAAGCCAACAAGAAGGGTCAGGAAAAACACCACAATACAGAAATAAATAATAATCAGTCACAGGAGGAAGGCAATGAAAAAATGCAGTCAAAATCACAGTCAAACAATCAGAACCAAGCAAGAGAACAAAAGGCTATTAATAACACTCACAAGGAGAAGCAATGGCAAGTTCAAGGAAGAAAAAGAAACAACACTAACACTGCAAATCAGGATCAACGTAAGGCTAAAATTCTCAAATGCAGGTACAGCAGACCATGGACTATCAGAAGCAGCAGAGCATGGAAGGAACAGGTATAAATGTTGAACCCTTGACTTATGATGAGGAAAAATCTGGTGCTAAGATTTGTGAACCCCCACCCCCTCTAATTGTTGATGATGATCATTGTTGTGACAATGACACCCCTTTCCCTGTAATTGTTGTTAAAGATCATTGATGTGACAATGACACCCCTTCCCCTGTATACCCCTCTATTGTGACTGATTTAGTTTATAGAGGGAGGATGGTTGTAAAGAAGAAACCCACTAACATGCAGGAAGGGAAACCATAAGGGAGGGTTATGACTCAAGCTCCTACTACCACTGTAAAGACTCCCCAAGGAAAGCAAGTTCATGTTCATCAACAAACTGTTCACGAGAAGAAAAAAAAGCCCAAAGGTTCAATGGCAAAAGACATGGGAAACAAAGCTAGTACCAGTGGAAATGAGAATACTCCAAAGAGAAAAAATAAACCAAGTAAAAAAAAGAGAGGCAGCAAAAATAAAAAGGTTTAAGAAAAGAACAAGGAACAAACTGAGAATGAGGAAACTGTGGGGTTAAGTACATGTAAGAAATTCATCATGGTAGAATAACCAGCCAGGGATGTGGTTCCTTTAAAAACTTGATAAAACACTCCAACCCCCAGCGAACCTCCGGATAAGAAAAAAGGAAGAAAACAAGACAACCAAGGGATGAGTATGAGGTAGAAAATTCAAAAGATGAAATAGATGAAGGAATTAAGCCCATAAATGCTCACGATGACGATGATGAGACAAGTGAATTGTTGATCAAAGCCTTCAATCCTCCTAATGATACAAAGTTGGAAAAAGACTTACAAGTTACCAATATACAAGGTCTCTCCCCCGGAGGCATACACTTGGAAAGAATTCCCCTCAAAAAAGTTTCTAATCCTATTCCTGTCACAGCAGGAAGAATAAACACTAGGCTCTTTACCTCTAGATCTTCCCAATGATAAGTAAAATCATTTGGAATGTAATAGGGATCAATACCCAAGGTGTGGTGGAAAGACTCAAAAACTTCAGAAACATTCATCACCTTTCAGTGATTGTGGTTTTGGAACCTTTTTCAGACAAGACTCAAATTCTACTTTTCAAAAATCCACATTGCATGGATCAGGCAATAAGCAACAGTAATGGGAAAATTTGGATTTTTTGGAATCTTGACATTACTTGTAAAGTCTTGGAAACTCATGAACAACACATTACTTGTGAATTTAGTCATGTTGAATCTCCAAATACCTTCATAAATACTTTTGTTTATGCAAAATGTAAGGATCAGCTTAGAAGACCTTTATGGGAAAGGATGTTAGAGTATACTGAAACTGCACACTCCATTCCATGGTGTGCATTTGGAGACTTTAATGTCATCACTTCTATAGAAGAAAAATTAGGTGGCATCCCTTACAATATGAGAAAACGTTCGGAGTTCATTAATATCATTGAGTCTTGTGGACTGATTGACTTGGGCTTCAATGGTCAAAAATTCACAAGGTCAAACCAAAAAAAGCATCAATTTCAAAATTCAGAAGAGACTTGATAGAGCAATGGTAAATGATAAATGGTTGGAAAGCATGCCTCACACTAGCATTACTCGCATTCCTTCTGTTGGTTCAGATCACTGTCCCATTCTCATGGAGGTAAATGTTAGAACTAAAAATGTCATCAGGTACTTCAAGTTTTCAAATTGTTGGGCTGATCAACCTACTTTCCTAGAAACTGTTAAAAGTTGTTGGGACAAAACTATGACAAGAAATCCTATGTGGATCTTTCATCACAAATTGAAAAGGGTGGCTGCAACTCTTAGCTCATGGTCTATAATTTGGTGACATCTATGCCAAAGTCAAGAACTATGAAGAAAGGGTAAAGCAAGCTGAGGAAAACCTGATTCAGCAAAACAGTGAAGAGAATAGGTCCATCCTTCATGGTCTCAATGTTGAATATATCAAGTTCATGAAAGAAATCACAGCTTCAATGGTTCAAAGAAGGATATGCAAATTCAAAATATTTCCATGCCCTACTAAGAGGTAGAAAGAGAAGACTATTCATTCACCAAGTTCTTAATAATGAGGATGAATGGATTCAAGGGGATGAACAAATTGCAAAGGTTGCTTGTGAACATTTACAGGACAGCAGGATACAATTGATGAAGAACCTTTGAATTGTATTCATAAAATAGTCAATCAGGCCCAAAATGAGGAATTGCAAGCTTTGCTTACTTTTGAGTAATTGAAACTGGTGGTTTTCTCCATGAGTCCAAACTCTGCAGTTGGACCAGATGGAATGAATGGATATTTTTTCAAAAATGCTAGTCAGTTATTAAGAATAACCTTTTGTAGGTGATCTTGGATTTCTTCAATGGTCAGATGATTCCTAAATAAATCTCTCATGCCTGTCTAGTTCTACTTCCTAAAGTGAGCAACCCTAACAGACTGACTAAATTCGTACCTATCAGCTTAAGCAATTTTACCAACAAGATTATCTCCAAGTTGTTACCTTAAGGTTGGACCCCATATTACCTAGTTTTATTTCCCCAAATCAATGGGTTTGTGAAGGGAAGGAGTATTTCTGAAAATATCATGTCAGCACGAGATTATTCATCAAATCAAGAAGCCTATTATTGGTGGAAATGTGGTCATTAAACTAGACATGGCAAAGGCCTATGATAGGGTCTCATGGTCCTTTATCTGCATTGTTCTGAGAAGGATGGGATTTGATGAAATTTTCATTGATATGGCATGGAGAATCATGGCTAACAATTGGTATTCAATTATTATTAATGGTAGATGACATGGTTTTTTCCACTCCACTAGAGGTCTGATACAAGGTGACCTACAATCTACAGCCCTATTTATTTTAGGTGTTGAAGTATTATTAAGATCTCTCAACAATCTTCATCATAATTCTTCTTATTATGGTTTCTACATGGAATTGAGAGGCCCTCGGATTAATCATCTAAGATTTGCAGATGATGTTATTAGCTTCACCTCAGGTTGTAAGAAGTCTCTCCAACTAATCATGAATACTTTGGGTACTTATGAGAGAGTCTCTAGAAAACCCATTAATAAAACCAAAAGTCACTTTATGATCCCAGACAATTCATTCAATAGCACTATTTATAGAATCAAAAGTGTTACATGCTTCAATCAGAAGGAGGGTCCTATCACTTATCTTGGTTGCCGTATTTTCATTGGTAGGCCAAGAGTTATATATTTCTCAGAATCGATCAACAAGGTGGTAAACAGGATCACAGGTTGGCAAACTAAGATGTTAAGTTATGGAGGGAAAGCAACACTGATCAAGCATGTGTTACAGTCCCTCTCATTCACATCTTATCAACACTATCACCTCCTCCACCACCATCAACCAGATTCAAGGTATTATAGCAGATTTCTTCTGGGGTATGCAGAACAATAGAAAGAAATATCACTGGTCTTCCTCGAAAAATCTCAGTTTTCCAATTGATGAAGGAGCAATTGAATTTAGACTTTTGATTGAAGTGTGTAAGTCTTTCCACTAAAAGTAATGGTGGGTATTTGGATCAAAACAAACTTTGTGGGGAAATTTCTTAAAAGCAAAGTATTGTTAAAGATCTTATCCCATTAGAAAAAAATGGGACATAGGAGACTCACAAGCATGGAGACACATGAAGAAACACAAGCATATTGTTGAAACCTATATGCAATGGTAGGTCAAATCAGGGAATTGTTCATTTTGGTGGGACAATTGGTTGGGAGTGGGGACTTTGGCACAATATACTAATGATAGTAACAAGTTAAACAATGATACCATTGCATACTTCATGGAAAATGGTCAATGGAACGTGGAGAAGGTGATTCAACAAGCCCCACCAACTCATATTCACAATATCTTTGCCACTCAATTCCAGCTGCAGCAGGGAGTACCAGACATGCTGGTATGGAACCTTAACACCAATGGAGAATTCAATTGTTCATCTGCATGGAATGTAAACAGGGAAAAGAAAACCAAGACAAAGATCAATACATACAGTTGGCATAAAAACATCCCTTTTAAATGCTCTTTTTTACTTTGGAGAGCCATCAGAGGCAAGCTACCTACAAATGAAAAAATCTGCAGGTTTGGTGGAGAACCTTCAACTTGTTACTGCTGCAACATTCAAGGCATGGATACCATTGAGCACATTTCTAATTCTAGAAATTTTGCCAAGCATGTGTGGAATATTTTTGCAGACTCCTTGGGTATACAGACATATCACATACCTTTACAATATTTGCTTATGAGATGGTGGACCAATGAACACAAAAATGATGACCATAAACTCATTCTCCAATCCACACCCATCTTCATGTGTTGGAATTTGTGGAAAAATAGATGCGCCAAGAAGTATAGAGGTAAAGAGTCTAATATTGCTAGAGTCAAATTTGTTGTTTTTAAAGACACCTTCAAACTTCTGCACAGTGTATTTCCCTACATCCAATGGCATTCAAGCTGGAAAAAATTAGCCCCTATGATTGAAGGTTGTACTCATGACACTAAGGTTACTTTGGTTAAATGGAAAAAACCTTAAAACCATTTGATTAAACTTAATGCAGATAGTAGTGCATTAACTAATCCAGGCAGAATTGGGGTTGGAGGCATACTAAGAAGCTCCAATGGAGATTTGATCATGGCATGCAGTCCTACTTAGTGAAGGTTCTAATAACCAAGCTTAAGTAGAGGCTTCAATCTTTGGCATGTCTTGGTGCATTCACTTAAAACTCAATTATATCATTATAGAAGTGGACTCCTAACTGCTGGTAGACTGGATACATAGAAAAAGCTCATCTCCTCTGAGTATCTCTAATCAAAGTCGGAAGTTGCACAACATCATCAACCATGTTCACCATTTCATTTGCATTCATACACTAAGGGAAGGTAACTTCGTAGCTGATGCACTCTTAAAGTACAGCCATCAGATTACTCATCCTCATTTATACTTCAACACTCATTAACTCCCAAAGGAGGCAGCAACATACTATCATTTGGACAAAGCTGAAATGTCAAGTTTCAGACGAAGGAAAACATAAAGAATAAAAGAATCTCCCTAAATTCTCCTTTATTTGGAGGATTTAGGAAGGAGATTGAACTCCATCAAATCCTCTTTTTGATGACTTTACAGTCATGATCATGAACTAGACTAGGTTTAGTTTGTATTGAAGCTTGTTTTACAAGTATATGGAAGGGTATCTCTATAACTAGGTCTTGTTTTGATTTGGTTTGTAATATGTCTTTCTTTTCTTGTAAAGGTAGAGTCTTCCTCATTTATGATTTCCTAGATTCATTGTATCGAGACGAGTCCTCTCATAGGTACTTAGATGATAGATCCTTTTTTACTTCGGGGAAGAGTTGGAAAACCTACTAAGCTCCACCTTAGGTGTTCCTTAGTAGGCTACCAACTCTTGAATCACCATAGGTTGGAGGTAAGGTTTATGTCCCCCTCCTTGTATTTTGTTTTTCTTTATCTATGATAAGGCATGGGGGTGTTGCTCAGTGCCTACCCCTACCCATCCAAGGGTTCTTAAACATAAAAAAAAAAAAAAGAAGCCCAAAATACAAAAATCCTAACATTAAACACTAAATTAAACCCCAAATCCTAAACCTTAAACCCTAAAACCTAAAAAAAACTCTAAACCTTAACGCTAACCCTAACTCTAAACCCTAAACCCCAAGCCCAAAACACCAAAACCCAAATGTTAAACAATAAACTGTAGATAATAAATCCCATATCCTAAATCCGAAACCCTAAAACCTAAAAAAAACTAAACCCTAACCCTAAACCCCAAGCCAAAAATACCAAAACACAAATATTAAATACTAAACCATAGATATTAAATACTAGATCTGAAACCCTAGAACCTAAAAAACCCTAAACCCTAACCCTAACCCTAACCCTAACCCCAATCATAAACCTTATACCCCAAGCCCAGGACACAAAAATCCAATGATTTAACACTAAACCATATATATTAAACCCAAAATCCTATACCCTAAACCCTAAAACCATAAAAAAAAAAACTAAACCCTAACCCTAACCCTATTGTTCCATAAATCATAAACCCTAAACTCTAAACCCCAAGCTGATAAGGATTCCAATTTGGGATAAGACCAATTGAAATCTAATGTCTTATTAACAACAAAAACTTAAGATAGATGAAAAATAAGAGAGGAGAAGAAATAAAGTCTAATAGATTAAACAAACAACCAAGGAAGAAGAGAATGTTGAATTCGAAAAGAAAAAACTCAAATGGAAAAACCATAAATGGGTAATCTCAAGGTTAAAAATGCATAAATAAAAAATGGGAATCCACCCATCACTAATCTAGATCAATCTACACTAAGCTAGATTGACCTTAAAGGTATTTCACCCTTATACTACACTCTTTGAAAGAGTTTGTTCATTTAAGATTCAAAATTCATGTAGTCTAAGTATTCTAAAATAAAAGAGACTACTATTTACACTAATAAAATAAAGATGACACTTCTTTGACAATTTTATCATTAATAAGGTAAGGGCCTTGTTTGGTTGTCTTCTTTTGTGAATTCTTGAAAATTATGAGATGATCATTTGCACAAATAGCCTCTTTCTTCTTTTTCTTCACATAGATGAACATTCCACACATTGTACTTCTTGATTTTGTGTCCATCATGCTCCTATAATGCTTTTATGTAATCCATCATATCCATGTTGTTATCATCCTCACTTTTTTGAAAAGGATTCGTCCTCGAATCCAAACCTTGCAAAACTATGAAAAGGACAAACTACAAATATCCTCATAGCATGACGACAAGTACAATGGCTAGCACAAAAAGTACTAGACCAAGGAAACTCAATCACAAGGGAGAACCAAGTATCCTTTATTATCATAACTATTAAGCCCGTAGATGGAAAACAAAGAAATTGGCTATTTCTCACATAAAGAGGATAATAATAAGCTCCAATGGAGAACAAGGAAATTGTCTATGACATTAGTACAAGCTAATACTCCCAAACTCTCACCGGGGTAAAATTATAATAGGTCCACATAATAGGGTCATACAAACAAGTATAGACCTCAATGATACCCCGACCGAAATGCAATGCCAATTTAATACAAATATAAGTCTCATCATATGCAAAGAGATAGTAGAGAAATGTGTCATGCACATAAGGTCATCTAAGGTGTTCTAATATGCAAGATCACAACTAGGTTTAAGGATCATAATACTCATTACATCACAAGATGGAACACACAAAGGCATCATGAAAAATTTAAGAGAAACATTCCCTTCTCCTAACAAATAACTCATGCCCCCATAAATGTACAATCAATAAGATCATACGCAAAGAGATATTAAATAAAGGGGGTTAGAAAACCACCCTTCCACATGCATAACGCAGGCCCTTGAAGTGGATTGTAAACCTTTACGAAGAACTTTCCATCATAGGGAAATCTGCCAACAAATTCCTCCAAATTGTTCCTGTCATCTTGACCAAGCATCACTAAACAAGTACAATAGTTCAAATCATTACCGGGATCAAATGGGAAGGAAATCCATGAACATGGATCAAGAACACCCTGTTTAACCCGGTTTGCACCCTTATCCTCCAATATCATACTCTACTCAAAAGTGCTAACATCATCATATGCAAACAAGTAATAGGGAAAGGTGTTACATAAATGAATTTCAATCAAGGTGGTCCCAACTTTAGCCTCCACTTTATATACTAAAGAATCACAACTCATATTAAGAATTGTAACACACAAGGAAGAAGTAACAATTAACACATAAGCATTCCCTTCCATCTTAACACTACCCTCTCCAATAAATGTACTATCATCTTCACAAAAGAGATTTCCATCTTTGGAAAGTGTGTCACCACACCATAGTGGATTCTCAAACAATTGATAACCTCTAAGAGTGGCTACACTTCCAACATTATAAGGCATTTCACTATGCACACTCTTAAAATTCATGTCATCATCAAAAAAGAGATTATCCTTAACCAAACATTCTAATTCAAGGTTCTCATGAGAAAAATGAGAAATGGTGTTAAGGTCTAAAGATTCAGTCAAATTATTAAGGCCAACACTAGGTGGACACAAATTGATCTTTCTAGAAGAATCAACTTGGTCATCAATAGGATCAACTAGTGTAGCATCACTTTCATCACATGACAATGTACCCTCATTCAACTACAAGTGCAAACACTAGGTGGACACGAATTTACCTTACTAGAAGAGTTGATTCGGTCATCAATAGGACCAACTAGTGCTTGCTAACTCACAACAATGATATTATCATCACACGACAAAGTGCTATCAAGAACATCAAAAGGTAAAGACTCACTATTCTCACATAATCACAATCTATTACTTACATTCAATGGGCTACTAGCTACCGAATGATGTTCTAAGTTCAAGGAAGTGTAAGTGTTAGCATTGTTACCTTGTAGTTCATAGGAATAAGTGTCTTCACCTTGGCTATCAACATTTGATCACATCTTCTCCTTTTGGAATCATTCAAGAACCTCATGATTCTTGACATTTTTAGAAAAAGAAAGTAAGGCTAATTGATTAAACAATCAACCAAGGTAGAAGAGAAAGTTGAATTCGAAAAGAAACAACTCGAATATAAAAACCACAAATGAGTAATCTCAAGTGAAATCATGGTTAAAAAGTCCTAAATCAAAAATGGGAATCCACCCATCACTAATCTAGATTAAGCTACACTAAGCTAGATTAACTTAAAAGGGATTCCACCCTTAAGCTACACTCTTGAAAGAGTTTGTTCATTTAAGATTCAAACTTCATATAGTCTAAGTCCTCCAAAATAAATGAGACTACTATTTATACTAATAAATAAAGAAGACACTTCTTTGAGAATTTTACCCTTAATGATGTAAGGGCCTTGTTTGGTTGTCTTCTTTTATGAATTCTTGAAAACTATGAGATGACCATTTGCACAAATGGCCTCTTTCTTCTTTCACTTCACTATGATGGACATTCCACACATCGTACTTCTTGATTTTGTGTCCATCGAGATACTCTAAAGCTTTTACGTGATCCATGGTATCCATGTTGTTATAACAAGCCCAAAACAGAAAAACCCAAACCTTAAACACTAAACCATAGATATTAAACCCCAAACCTTAAAACCTAAAAAAAAACTAACCGTAATCCTAACCCTATACATAAACCCTATACCCTAAAACCCAAACATTAAACAATAAACCTTAGATATTAAACCCCAAATCCTGATCCCCAAATCTTAATACCTAACAAGAAAACCCTAAACCCTAACCCTAACCCTAAATCCTAAACCCTAAACCCCAAGCCCAAAATACCAAAACCCAAACATTAAAAACTAAACTGTATATTAAACCCCAAATCCTAAATCCCAAACCCTAAAAGTAAAATAAAAACCTAAACTGTAACCCCAACCCTAAACCCTATACCTTAAACCCAAAGCCAAAAACACCAAAATCCAAACATTAGCCACTAAACCATATATATTAAACCCCAAATCCTAAGCCCCAAACCCTAACCCTAACCCTAAACCCTAAACTCTAAATCCCAAGCCTAAAACACAAAAACCCAAACATTAAACACTAAATCATAGATATAAACCCCAAAACCTAAAACCTAAAAAAAAAAAACTAAATCCTACACCCTTAACCCAAGCGGAAAATACAAAAACATAAACATTAAACACTAAACAATAGATATTAAACCCCAAATCCTAAACCAAAACCCTAAAACTGAAAAAAGAAAACCCTAAACCCAACCCTAACCCTAAACCCTAAACGCTGAACCCCAAGAATAAAACACAAAAAGGGGATCCTATGGGGAGGGTACTGGTTCAAGCCAATGCTACCACCAAAATATCTTATCAGCAAAATAAAGTGAGTAATCAAGTGCAAGCATAGGTTCACAGTAAGAGTAGAGATCAACGGGTTAGTGACAAAAATGAGAATGATAATCTCCCCAAGGCATCCATGGTTAAGGATATAGGGAACAAAGCTAGTAATAGCAACCAAACGGATACTCCCAAAAGCAAAAACAAACCTAGCAAGAAAAGGTGGGAAGCCAATAAGAAAAAACAGGCAGCAAAATAACAAAATGAATTTGTGTAGGTTCAAAGTGCCTGCAAAAAATTTATCATGGTGTACCAGCAACAGGCCCTGGATGTCATGCCTCTCAAGACTCAATTTAACACCCCTTCCCCTGGAAAGCCACCTGATCAAGCAAATTTGAAAAAAATAGCAAGAGGTTAGAAATTTGATGAGAAGTATTTTGATCATTCTGAAGATAAAGTGGATATTGACAACCAGCCACTTAATATTCAGGATGAAGATCATGAAACTAGTGAACTATTGATCAAACTTTTAGTACTAGTTATGATGTTGAATTGGACAAGGAGCTTCAATAGGTTACTAGCAAGCAAGGTAGAGCCCCCAGAGGTATACATTTGGAGAGATTTACACCCAAGAAGTCTACCCTATTGCCTCAGTCACTGCAGGCAAACCAAACACAAGATTATTCACCTCTAGATCATCCCAATGATTATAGTACACTTATTCGGAATGCTAGAGAAATCAACAACCAAGGTGTAATAGAAAGACTCAAGAATCTCAAAAGTATATACCATTTGTCTATGATTGCCATCCTAGAACCTTTTTCTGACAATTCTCAAATGGTTATGTTTAAAAGTATATTTATCATGGATCATGTTACTAGTAACAATAATTGAAATATTTGGTTGTTTTGGACAAGTGATATTTCCTGGAAAGTTCTGAAAACGAGAAACATATCACTTGTGAAATTAACCATGTGGAAGCACTTGGTAGCTACATCAAGACTTTTGTCTATGCTAAGTGTAAAGACTATCTAAAAATACCATTATGAGAAAGAATGTTGCACTATGCTGATACTAAAAATGATGTTCCTTGGTGCACTGTGGGTGATTTCAATGTCATTACAAACAATGAGGAAAAACATGGAGGGATCCCTTAAAACATGAGAAAGAGCCTTGAGTTTATTAGTGTTATTGAATCTTGTGGACTAATGGATTTGGTGTTCAATGGACCTAAATTTACTTGGTCTAACCAAAGAGGTATTAACTTTAGAATTTTGAAAAGGTTAGATAGAATTATGGCTAACGACAAATGGCTCCAAGACATACCACACACTAGCATAACTCACCTTCCATCTGTGGGTTCGGACCATTGTCCAATTCTAATGGAGATAACTGTCAGGCCTTCTAACTACATCAAATATTTCAGATTTCTGAACTGTTGGGCTGATCAACCTTACTTTATAGACACTGTATTGCTAGAACAAACATATGGAAGGGACCATAAGTGGATTTTTTGTCAAAAAATGAAAAGGGTTGCGACTACTCTCAGTTCTTGGCCTAAAATGCAGTTTGGAGAAATTTATGCCAAGGTCAAATATTATGAGGAGAAGGTAAAAAAAATGCAGAAGAAAGCCTGATTCAAGATAATATAGATGAATATAGAGTTTCACTTCATGCTATTAATGTTCATTATATAGAATATTTGAAAATTGAAGACTATTCTCAGACAAAAATCGTAGTTTCACTTGTTCAAGGAATGAGGTGGTAACTAAAAAAAAATTCATGCATTGATTAGAGGAAGGAGTAGGAAGTTGTTTATCAACAAATCCTTGATGACATGAAGAATGGATAAAGGGGATTAACATATTGCAGCAGATGCCAGTGAGCATTTCAGACTATTTTCACTGGAAAAGAGGAACTTATTGATGAAACTCCAATGAATTGTATCCCAAGGTTGGTTACACAAGATCAAAACAACAACCTAATTTCACTCCCAACTGTTGAGGAACTGAAAGAGGTAGTATTTTCTATGAATCCTAACTCTACAGCAGGTCCGGATGGAATGAATAGGTGTTTCTTTCAAAAGTGTTGGGGCATTATTAAAAATGATTTATTGGTTGTCATTCATGCTTTTTTCAGTGGACAAAGACTCCAAAATACTTCTCTCATGCTTTTTTGGTTTTACTTCCTAAAGTGAATATTCCTAACAGGTTTTTTGAGTTTAGACCCATCAGCTTGAGCAATTTTACTAACCAAATCATCTCTAAGCTACTTTGTGTGAGATTGGCCTCTATTTTACCTTCCTTAATCTCCACCAACCAATCAGGTTTTGTTAAGGGTAGAAGAATTTCTGAGAATATTATGTTTTCCTAAGAAATCATTGATCAGATAAAAAAACCCAATATTGGTAGCAATGTAGTGATCAAATTAGACATGGCTAAGGCTTATGATAGGGTCTCATGGTCTTACATTCAATTGGTTCATACAAAAATGGGATTTGATGAAGTTTTCATTGATATGACTTGGATAATAATGTCTAATAATTGGTACTCCATCATCATCAATGGTAAGAGATATGGCTTCTTTCATTCAACAAGCGGTTTGAAGCAAGATGACCCCTCTCTCAGCCCTATTTATTTTAGGTATTGAAGTGCTTTCCTGATCTTTGAACTCCACCAAGACCCTATTTACCATGGTTTCTATATGGAAATGAGGGGCCCCCAGATTAACCACCTGGGTTTTGCAGATGATATCATTATTTTAATTTTTACCTCAGGAAGAAAGCATTCACTCAAATTGATTATGAAAACCTTGGCTACTTATGAGCAAACTTCAGGACAACTCATTAATAAAGTCAAAAGTCACTTTGTGCTTCCTTCCAATGCAGTCAGGACTACTCGGGAATGAATCAAGAAATACACATGCTTTCACTAAAAAGAGGCTCCAGTCACTTTTCTTGGATGCCCTCTTTTATTGGAAGACCTAGAATTATTTACTTTTTAGAATTGGTAAATAAAATGGTTAACACAATCACCGGATGGCATTAAAAAGTGTTGAGTTATGGGGGCAAGCGAACTTTAATCAAACATGTACTGTCCTATATATCTACTCTCTATAACAGCCTGTATTCCGCATAGGCTTGTTCTATTCTTGTGATATTGTCCTTATAGTATAGGTGAGGGACCATTTTCCTTATATGATTAGTGTTCGTTTAAACTAGTTACAAAAAGTGATGTGATGCCTTGCACGTTTCAACATGTGTACTGTAAGTTAACTCTGACAAAATATTTAAATTAGATAAAGTAAGGTGATAATTGAGCTTAAAGTTGGAAGTTAAGTTCTACGTTGAAGAAAAAGGAATTAATATTCAAAAAATGGAATAAAATAATTGAGGTGCTATCTTGGCTTAATTAAGCTACCAACTGCATCACCTACTTGAGCATATGGATATAGTTAAAGGGCCCAAGTTTCATGGACCAGATTTAGGCTTATATTAATGGGCTCACTTGAAGCCCAAACCTATTAAAAGAAAATAAAAAGGATAAATGAAACTAATCTCACCTTTAAGTTCTCTTATTATCATTATCCCCTATTAGTTTTGCAAATTTCCAAAATCCCTCATTTTCACGCATCAAATTAATGTATTGGCACATGAAATTAATATATCTTGTGCTAAAATTAATGTATCTCATGCATCCGATTAGTGTATCTTGTGTATCATATTAGTGTATCATGTATAAAATGTACATCGGATTAATGTATCATGTATAAAATTTAATGTATCTTACTTAACGATCAATACATCTCGTGCATCAAATTAATATATCAATGCTTATATTTTGTATCAGTTTGAGATATTTTATAATTATAAACTTATAAGGGACAAATGGTAATTTTATCTTGAAAGTATGTGATTACTCTCCTTTGACCAAATAAAATTGAAAAAAAGCCCAACAGCCAAATCTCCCAAGGCCCAATATAGTTAAAGCCCAAGTGAAATCAAGTACGTGCATTACCTAGTTGACCTTTTGAGCAGCTTGATGTACATAAGCAGGTGTATCACCTACTTGACAAATTAGTGACTGAAAATGGACCAAAAAAGGAAGTTCTAGAGGATATTTTTGTGGTCAATAAAACTGCATATAAATCCAATACGAGTTGATCTTTTCACCCTTTCTAACACATAAAAATGAGAATTAACTCCAGCTCTCTCTCTCTCTCTTTTATCTTAAATATCAAAACAACAGCCTTAAAGTTCTTCTAGGGTTCTTGAAGAAACACTCATATCTGAAAACTAAGGTAAGTTAAAACACATGGATTTAGCTTAATTCTCCCATAGAAGATTAGGAAAACATGTTATTCATGCTCAAGTATAAGTACAAAGGCAAAATATTTCCTGAAGCTACTGCTCACTTCCTTAGTTATTAAGATACCTTTTTCTTCTTCTTTGGTTTATGTTTGAAGGGAAGCTAAAGTTCTATATGAATTCAAGTTATAAGAAGAAGTTGCAAAAATTTAGGTTAGGGGTGTGCTGTCATGAAGAACTCAAGGGGGTGGTGAGTTCAATAATTGGTTGTATGATAAAGAATATACGGGGTTGTTTTATGTGTATTGTTGTTAATGCAGCTTGGTTAATCTTGGGAAAGGAGTATAATGTAATTGTTTGACATAGAATGAAGGCGTGCTGATACACATTATGTTAAGGGTTGTATGGGTTCATTATCTGTCAAACTTAGCTACTATTTTACAAGGCTCACGGTCAGATAGCAGATAATTTTAGTTTACCATGACTTAAATTGTATATTAAAATTAAAAAGGGGAGGCTGAATTGTGATAGTTATATCGGTCAGAGGATGAGGTATGTAAGGCTATTCGATTCCCTATTCCTTGGCATGAAATCTGATACTTGCAATTAATATCAAGGAAGTGAAACTCCTAAGTTCTATTCCTAGTAAACAAAACATAGTGGCAGCGTACTATCTCCAAATAGCTAACAATATTTCCGCCTCTCCTTAGTGTATAGGACTACTTCATTATATTTCACTATTTTATACTTGTGTAAATACCCCCAGGTGTTGGTATAGATATGGTATTTGGAAAATCAAATCTGGTGAATCCTCCTCGTTGTTAGTTAAAGTCAATTGTTGCATTAAGCTCATAAGTAATCTATTGATGTTACATAGCTCTTTACGTCATTGTTACTGCCTTGAAGTATTATTTTCATGTCTTTCTGTTTTTCCATATCTCCAAAATGATTATGACTACAAAAACAACAATCTCAAAAGAGTTGTGATTATCCAAAGAACAATCTCAAAAGAGTTATTAACTGATAAATAACAATCTCAAAGATTAAAGAATCTAAGTGGAGCAATCTGTATAATTACGGGTGGCAGCCCAGGGGCAAATTCCTAGCATGGGTCGATCCCAACTGGTACGTAAGGGTGGAAGCTCAGGGGCGAAATCCTAGCATGGGCCGATACCCTATTGGTATAGAATTTTGGCAGATCAGGGGCAAAAGCCTAGCATGGGCCAATCCCAAATTGTGTAATTATGAGGACCGCATCCCAGGGGTTATAATGCCTATCATGGGTCATCCTCTTCTACCATTTATCAGCTGGTAACTTGTATCGCATGTCCTACAAAGATTATAACGTACATAAAAGTAAAGAAAAGAATGTAACTTATATGATCTCACAAGAGTAAACAAAGGTAGTCTTCTCTCCTGATCTATGCACTCATATGTTGATACTTGAATTCATTTAAGCCCTAGTATTGCATATGCTATTGCCTTACATATTTAGTACATTTCTTCGTACTCACATCCCTCGTGTGAGGACACTGCATTTCATGCTGCAGGCACATGTACTCTAGCTAGTGGACCCCCTCCGTAGGATAACACGACAGTCGGCTACTGTTTGTGAGCTCCAGGTTGATTCAGAGCTTTATTGAGTCCTTAGTAAATTCAATTTGGTATTGTATCATTGTTAAGGGTAAGGCGGGGTCTCTCCCAACCTAGTCTAGGTTTTCTATTTTTTAGAGGTTTTGTAGACGTGTGTATATGGTTCAGTTGTGTCTTAGAGAGTTGTGGCCTCAACGTCCTAGTCTTGTATATAACTTTTGGGTCTATTTATGTTGGTTCGGATCGCTCATCCTATGTGAACTTGTCACAAGATTGATATAGTTATATGCATAGTAAGCATATGTCACAGGTTGGTTCTCTTGGGCCATTAGGGTATCGGGTGCTTGCAAGTCTTGATGGGATTTGATGCATGACAAAAGTGGTATCAGAGTAGGTTATCCTAGGGAGTCTACAAAGTTGTGTCTGAGTAGAGTCTTGCTTATGGGTGTGTTGTGCATCACATTTATAAACAAGAGGCTACGGGACATGTAGGAGTTGTCTCCTTACTTTCATTTCTTAGATCGTGCGATAGAACCAGTGTTGTAGGTACATCATATCTAATTTCTAAAATTGTCTTATTATAACAAAGATGTAGGTTATGAAAAGGAGTAAAAGTACTGGTAAGAGAGTAGATGTGGCTTCCCAAGAAAGGACCATCCAACCACCATCTAGTCAAGCTACTCAAAGTGAGTGTCAAGATGAGTCTCTATCACAGACTTCCCCGGCGCTTTCATCTCCTGAATAAGTAAGGAGGGAAGCTCAACCTAAGAAACCCCATATTAATGCTACTGAGCAAGATTTGAGGAATGTAGTCTAATTGTTGACTTGTATAGTTCTTGGTCATGGCAAAAGGCAAGAAGGTCCAGTTGCAGGTAATAGTGGTGTAAATAGAGCAGTTGGAACGCGGATACGTGATTTTCTTAACTTGGACCCTCCATCATTCATCGGGTCAAATCCTAATAAAGATCTGCAAGACATTATAGATCAGATCAAATGCACTTCGGATATTATGCATGTAAGTGGTAAAGAAGTACTTGAGCTAGCAACATATAGATTAAAGGGTGTGCTCTATTATGGTATGAAGCTTGGAAGCAATCTAGGGGAACAGATGCACCTTCAGCTACGTGGAAAGGCATTCCTATACCACTATCTGCCATTGTAGATCCAAGAGACATGTGCAGATCAGTTCTTAAATATCCACCAAGGAAGTATGAGCGTGAGAGAGTAATGCCTCAAATTTAATTCCTTGGCCAGATATGCTTCTAATGTAGTAGCTACCATGGAGGATAGAGTTCATCGATATGTGGATATATTATATCCATATCTAGTTAGAGATTGTACCAGTGCTTCATTAAATAAAGGTATGGATATAGCAAGGATGCAGGGTTTTTCGCAAAATTTGGAGGATCAAAGGCAAATAAGAAGCACACAAGAGTCGGAAACAGGGCACTCTAAGATTGCCAGATCCATGGGGCAGTTTACACCATCCCAAGGTGATTTTAGTCCTCCGTTCTCTAACAGACCACCTAGGCCATCATATTTATACTCTACAACTAGTGCTCCACCACGGTTCCAAGGGTTTAGGGGCAATCAGTTTGGGCAAAGAAATGAAAGCCAAGGCTCACAAATAGCGGGTCATCAAGAGCAGAGAAGTACGAGCCAATCAAGGTCTCCTCGACAGCCTTGTAAACAATGTGGGAGGAATCATCTAGTTGCATGCATGTTTTGAAAAACATTTTTTTGGTGTGGAACACCAGGGCATATGATGAGAAACTGCCTCATAGGGGCATGGGTGGCGTTGCATAGCCGACTAAATCAGTGGCAGAGGAGCTAGGGGAGCAACTAGTTCTAGTGGAGGTCAGAATTGCACATATGCACTAGGGGATCGACAAAATTCAGAAGTCTCGCCGGGTGTTGTAACAGGTACATTGTCCATCTTTCCACATATTGAATATGCATTAATTGATCCGGGGTCTACACTATCATATGTTACTCCATTGATTTCTGGAAAGTTCAAAAGAACACCAGAATTATTAGTGAAGCCATTTGAAGTGTCTACATCGATTGGTGAGTCTATTATAGCTAGAGGGGTTTATCATAATTGCATTGTAAATGTTTTTTATCGCGATACATTGGCTGGCCTTTTTGAGCTAGACATGGTAGATTTTGATGTTATAATAGGTATGGATTGGTTAGCTACTTTTTATGCCACGGTAGATTGCCAAACTAAAATAGTGCATTTCCAGTTTCCAAAAGAGGCAGTCCTCAAATGGAAAGGTAATGTTGGGGCGCCAAGTGGTAAATTTATTTCTTATTTGAAGGCAAAGAAGATGATTTCCAAAGGATACATATGTCATCTGGTCAGAGTGAAAAATGTAGATGCAGAGCCACCAACCCTTTAATCCATTCTGCTGGTGGTAAATGAATTTCTCGATGTGTTTACCTGAACATCTTCCAGGTTTGACTCCAGAACGAGAAGTAGAGTTTGGTTTTCATGTGTTTCCAATACTCAACCTATCTCAATTCCTCCATATAGAATGGCTTCGGTAGAATTACGAGAGTTGAAGGACCAATTAAAAGACTTATTAGAAAAAGGATTCATAAAGCCTAGTATGTCCCCATGGGAAGCACCAGGTTTATTTGTACGCTAGAAATATGGCTCGTTAAGAATGTGTATCGACTATCAGTAGTTGAATAAGGTAATGATTAAGAACAAATATCCCCTCCCTAGAATTGATAATTTTTTTTATCAGTTACAAGGTTCTAGATGTTTTTCAATGATCGACCTGAGGTCGGGTTATCACCAAGTGAGGGTCAAAGACAAAGATATACCCAAGACAGCTTTCCGAACATGGTATGGTCCTTTTGAGTTTTTACTCATGTCATTCGAGCTAACAAATGCACCAGCAGCTTTTGTGGATTTGATGTATATGTTGTTCAAGCTAATTTTAGATGTGTTCATGATAGTACATATATGACATTTTGGTGTATTCAATATCGGAAGAGGACCATGCTAATCACTTGCGGCAGGCTTTACAAATTCTTCGTGATCGTAAGTTGTGTGCTAAGTTCTCTAAATGTGAGTTCTGGTTAAAATATGTGGCATTCTTAGGTAATATTGTATCCAATGAAGGAATAAGGGTTGATAACCAGAAGATAGAAGTCATGAACAATTGGCCAAGACCTACAACTCCTACAGAGATCCGTAGTCTTCTTGGATTGGCTGGTTATTGCAGAAGGTTCGTTGAAGGATTCTCTTCCATTGCTGAACCCTTAACAAAGCTAACACACAAAGAAACGACGTTTTAGTGGAGTGATGAGTGTGAAAGAACGTTCCAAGAGTTGAAGAGTAGATTAAGTTCTACACCTGTATTGGTACTTCCAGAAGGCACAAAAGGATATATTGTGTATTTTGATGCTTCAGGAGTGGGCTTAGGTTGTGTATTGATGTAGCATGGTAAAGTTATACCTTATGTCTCAAGGCAGCTGCGGCCACATGAGAAAAATTATCCAACCCATGATTTAGAGCTACCACAGTTGTGTCTGCCTTGAAAATATGGCGTCACTACTTGTACGAAGTTCATGTTGACATATACACTGGTCACAAGAGTTATGGGCAGTGAAGCTGGCTAGAGCTATAAATTGATTATGACAGTGACATCTTGTATCATCCCGCTAAATCTAATGTAGTAGCAAATGCTTTAAGTCATAAAATAATGGAAAGCACTCATGTGCAGTCTGTGGAAAGACAAGGAATAACTAAGGATCTGTGCCAACTAGCGAACTTGGAGGTTCACCTTCTTGAATCACCAGATGAAGGTGTTATTACGCAAAATGCGGCAGAATATTGTTAGTAATGGAAGTGAAAAAGAAGCAGTACACTGATCCTATTCTTTTACAACTTAAGGATAATGTACAACATGGTATGACAAAGGAATTTGAGCTTAGGCAAGAGGGGGTACTTTGATATCAAAACAGATTGTGGTACCTAATGTAGATGAACTAAGAAATAGGATCATGATGGAAACATATCATTCAAGATACTCTATTCATCCGGGGTCAACTAAAATGTGTCATGACTTGAAAGAATGTATTTGTGGGGGGGTACATGAAGAAGAACATTGCAGAATTCATGGCTCAATGTCCAAATTGTCAACAAGTAAAAGTAGAACATCATAAGCCCAGAGGTTATATGCAGCGTATAGAACTTCCAATTCGGAAATGGGACATGATCAACATGGATTTTGTCACTGGTTTGCCTCGCTCATTCCGGAAGTTTGACTCCATATGGGTAATAGTAGACAGACTCACCCAAGTAGCACACTTTTTGCCGGTGAAGACTACTTATACAGTTGAAGAGTATGCAAGGATGTACATTAAAGAGGTAGTTCAACTTAATGGAGTGCCAATCTCTATAATATCTGATAGGGGAGCTCAATTCACTGCAAATTTTTGGAAGTCGTTTCAAAAGAGATTGGGAACAAAAGTGACATTAAGTAAAACTTTTCACCCTCAAATGGATGACCAGGAAGAACATACAATTCAAATAGTTGAGGATATGTTGAGAGCTTGTATATTAGATTTCAAGGGTAGATGGGATGATCACCTACCACTAATTGAATTTGCTTATAACAATAGCTATCATTCGAGTATTAAAATGGCACCTTATGAACCTTTATATGGTAGAAAGTGTATATTACCAATTGGGTGGTTTGAAACAGTTGAAACTGCCTTATTTGGGCCAGATCTTGTTCATCAAGCTATGGAAAAGGTCAAAGTGATACAACATCGTCTAGAAACAGCTCAAAGTCAACATAAATCATATGTGGATGTTAGAAGGAGAGTACTAGAATTTCCTATAGGGGATTGGGTGTTCTTGAAGGTGTCTATAATGAAAGGGGTAATGAGGTTTGGTAAAAAGGAAAAGTTGAGTCCACACTACATTGGGACATATAAGATTATTCGAAAAGTCGGCCAAGTAGCCTATGTGTTAGAGCTACCACAAGAGCTTTCTTCAGTTCATCCGGTGTTTCGTGTCTCAATTTTTTGAAACTGCATTGGTGACCCATCTCGTATTACTCATACTGAAGATGTACAAGTTACAGGAGATTTCACTTATGAAGAAGTACCCATTGTTATTCTGGATTGACAAGTTAGGAAGTTAAGAAATAAAGAGGTAGCTTCTATAAAAGTGTTATGGAGTAACCAACAAGTAGAAGAAGTTACATGGGAAGCAGAAGAAGCAATGAAATTGAAGTATCCTCATCTCTTTCAAATCCAAGATAAAGATAAAAATGCTTAGCTTAGACGCCGACAATTAAGTATACTATATGTATTGTGTGATTAATAGTAGTACTAACTTAGGCTTGAACCTGTTTGGGCTGGATAACTATAGTAACATTCGAGGACGAATGTTTTAAGGGGGGAAGGATGTAACAGCCCGTATTACGCATACGCTTGTTCAATTCTAGTGATACTGGCCTTATAGTGTAGGTGAGGGAACATGTTCTTTATATGATTAGTGTTGGTTTAAACTAGCTTGGAAAGTGATGTGATGCCTTGCATGTTTTAGCGTGTGTACTGTAAGTTAACTCCAATGGATATATTTAAACTAGAGATAGTAAGGTAGTAATTGAGCTTAAAGTTGAAAGTTAAGTTCTAAGTTGACAAAAAAGGAATTAATATTATGAAAATGGAATAAAATAATTGAGCTGCTTACTTGGCTTAGTTAAGCTACCAGTTGCATCACCTACTTGAGCTATATGGATATAGTTAAAGGGCCCAAGTTTGACGGACCAGATTTAGGCTTATATAAATGGTCCAACTTGAAGCCCAAACCTACTAAAAGAAAATAAAAATGAAAGAAAGACCACCAGCCAAATCTTCCAAGGCCCAATATAGTTAAAGCTCAAGTGAAATCAAGTAGGTGCATCACCTCGTTTGACCTTTCAAGTTGCTTGATGTACATTATCAGGTGCATCACCTACTTGACCAATTAGTGGCTGAAAATGGACCAAAAAAAGAAGGTTCTAGAGGATATTTTTGTGGTCAGTAAAATAAATCCAATATGAGCTGACCTTTTCACCCATTTTAACACATAAAAATGAGAATTAACAACAGATCTCTCTATCTCTTTTCTCTTAAAGATCGAAATAGCTGCCTTAAAGTTCTTCTAGGGTTCTTGAAGAAACCCTCATATTTGCATACCAAGGTAAGTGTAAACACATGGATTTAGCTTAATTCTCCGATTGATGATTAGGAAAACTTGTTATTCATGGTCAAGTATAAGTAGAAAGGCAAAATATTTCCAGAAGCTACTGCTCACTTCCATAGTTATTAAGATACCTTATTCTTCTTCTTTCGTTTAAGTGTGATGGGAAGCTAAATTTCTTGACGAATTCAAGTTATATAAGGAGATGTTGCAGAAATTGAGGTAAGTTTCTCCATTTTTTTCCTCCTTATGTATGAGTTTGAGTGAGGAATTAGGGGTGTTCTGTCATGAAGAACTCAAGGGGGTGGTGAGTTCAATAATTGGTTGTAAGATAAAGAATATTTGGGGTTGTTTTATGGTATTGTTGTTAATGCAACTTGGTTCATCTTGCAAAAAGTATATATAATGTATGTGTTGGACAGAGAATGAGGGTGTCGTGATACACATTATGTTAAGGGTTTTATGGGCTTATTATCTTTTCAAAATTAGCTACTATTTTATGAGGCTCACGTTGTGATAGCTGCTAATTTTAGTTTACGATGACTTAAATTGTAGATTAAAATCGAAAAGGGGAGGCTGAATTGTGATAGTTATATCGGTCAGAGGGTAAGGTATGTAAGGCTATTCAATTTCATATTCCTTGGCATGAAATCTGATATTTCCAATTAATATCAATGAAGTGAAACTCCTAAGTTCTATTCCTAGTAAAGAAAGCATAGAGGCAGCGTGATATCTCCAAATAGCTAACAATATTTCCCCCTCTCCTTAGTTCATATGACTACTTCATTATATGTTCATTATTCTATACTTGTGCAATTACCCCCCCCCCCCCCCAATCTGTTGGTATAGAAATGGTATTTGCAAAAGCAAGTCTGGTGAATCCTCCTCTTTCTTAGTTGAGTTAATTGTGTCATTAAGCTCACAAGTAATGAGTTGATGTTGTATAGCTCGTTACGTCATTGTTACTGCCTTGAAGTATTATTTTCATGTCTTCTACTACTGATTCGTATTTGCATATCTGCAAAACTATTATGACCACCAAAACAACAATCTCAAAAGAGTTATTTTGCAAAGATAACCTCAAAAGAGTTATGAAATGATAAACAACAATCTCAAGGATTAAAGAATCTAACTGAAGCAATCTGATTAATTACGGGTGGTAGCCCAGGGGCAAATGCCTCGCATGGGTTGATCCCAAATAGTATGTAAGGGTGGAAGCTCAGGGGTAAAAGTCTAGCGTTGGCTGATCCATATTGGTATAGAAGGGTGGCAGCTCAGGGGCAAAATCCTAGCATGGGACGATCCCAAATTGTGTTATTATGAGGACCGCATCCCAGGGGTTAAAATTCCTAGCATGGGTCGTCTTCTTCTACCACTAATCAACTGGTCACTTGTATCACATTCCCTACAAAGATTATAACGTACAAAAAAGTAAAGAAAAGAATGTAACTTACATGATCTCACAAGATTAAACAAAGGTGGTCTTCTCTCCTAATCTATTCACTCATATGTTGACACTTGAATTTCATTTGAGCCCTCGTATTACATAGGAGTGACACTTGGATTTCATTTGAGCCCTCGTATTACATATGCTATTGCCTTACATATTCAGCACTTTTTTTGTACTGACGTCCCTCGCAGGGGACGCTGTATTTCATGCTGCAGGCACATGTACTCCAGCTAGTAGACCCTCTCCGTAGGAGAACACGACACTCTTCTACTTTTGGTGAGCTATAGGTTGATTCGGAGCTTTATTGAGTTCTTGGTAAATTCATCTTGCTATTGTATCATAATTAAGGGTAAGGCGGGGTCTGTGCCAACCTACTCTAGGTTTTCTATCTTTTAGAGGCTTTGTAGACATGTGTATATGGTTCAGTTGTGTCTTAAAGAGTTGTGGCCTCAATGGCC
This sequence comes from Solanum sitiens, assembly GCA_016801875.1. Taxonomy (NCBI): domain Eukaryota; kingdom Viridiplantae; phylum Streptophyta; class Magnoliopsida; order Solanales; family Solanaceae; genus Solanum; species Solanum sitiens. The sequence continues at coordinate 195,712 of JABWTJ010000526.1, read as the reverse complement.
AAGTTGTATATAACTTTTGGGTCTACTTATGTTGGTTCGTATCGCTGCATCCTATGTGAACTTGTCACACGATTGTTATAGTTATATGCATAATAAGCACATGTTACAGGTTTGTTCTCCCAGGCCTTGAAGGCATTGGCTGCCTGTCCGTCTTAATGGGATTTGAGGTGTGACACTCTCAGCTATTTCCCCACCTTAAACAACCATCAAGCAAATTCATAATATAATGGTTGATTTCTTTGTGGGTTGGAGAAATGACAAGAAAAAGTATCATTGGTCATCTTTGAAGAATCTCCGCTTTCTTTATCATGAAGGGGGTATTGGAGTTAGACTCATGAGTGATGTGTGTCAATCTTTTCAATACAAAAAGTGGTGGATTGGTAGGTCCAAGTAGACTCTTTGGGGTGATTTCTTAAGAGCTAAATATTGTGAAAGATCTAACCCATGAGTATGAAATGGGATACTGGAGAATCTCAAGCTTGGAGGAACATGATGAGGAATAAACACATTGTGGAGACTCACATATAGTGGAAAATCAAATCTGGTTCTTGTTCTTTCTAGTAGGATAATTGGCTAGGGGTGGGGCCTTTAGCTAAATTCACTAGGGATAGTAACAGACTTAATAATACTACTTTTTCAGAATTTATAGAGGGGCAACGGAACATGAGCAAGGTCATTCAACTTGATCCTCAGACACAAGTTCACAACATTCTTGCTACACAACTTCAAATTCAACAAGGCATTCTTGACCAGCCTGTTAGGAACCTCAACACTAATGGTGATTTTTCTTGTTCTTCTGCATGGAATTTAATCAGGGAACAAAGAACAAAAAACAAAATCAATACCAATACCTGGCACAAACAGATTCCATTCAAATGCTCTTTTCTGCTTTGAAGAGCATTACGAGGCAAACTTCCTACTAATGAGAAGCTGTCCAATGTTGGAGTTATACCTGTAGAATGTTTTTGTTGTAATACCCCAGAACTGGACAATATTGAGCATATTTTTAATTTAGGAAGTTTTGCTAGAAATGTTTGGAAATTTCTTGTTGGTTCCATGGTGATCCAAAATGATTACATTTATCTCAAATATATAGTGATGAGATGGTGGAATACTTATCACATAAATGAAGCCCATAAACTTATTCTACAATCCACTCCAATCTTTATTAGTTGGAATTTGTGGAAGAATAGGTGCGCTAAAAAGTATAGAAGTAAACAATCTAATATTGCTAGGGTAAAATTCTTTGTGCTTATGGATACATTTAAATTGCTTCATACTGCTTTTTCATATATCAAATTGCCTGCTAAATGGAAAACATGGTATACCTCATTGAGAATTGTACTCATGACATTAAGGTTACCCGAGTCCAATGGATGAAACTCCTGATATATGGGTGAAGCTCAACACTGATAGAAGCGCTCTGAACAATCCGGGCAGAATTGGAGGTGGGGGCATACTCAGAAACACCAATGGGGACTTGATTTTTGCCTTTACAGTTCCACTTGGGGAGGGAACTAACAATCTGGCAGAGGTTGATGCTGCATTTTTTGGCATTGCTTGGTGTATCCAGCTGAATTATCATAAGGTGAATCTGGAAGTAGATATAAAGTTGTTGGTGGACTGGTTAATTCTTAAATCAGAACCTCCTTAGAGCATCTCCTCTCAAATGCAAAAGCTCCATCAATCCATCACTCTCATCAATCAGTTCAAATGCAAGCACACTCTCAGAGAGGCCAATTATGTGGCTGACTCACTAACCAAATGAAGCCACCAAACCACCAGCCCCAACTGTATTTCAGCATCCACCCGCTACCAAAGGAGGTATCAACATATCTGCAACTAGACAAAGCACAGATGGCACGCTTCAGAAGAAGAAAAATGAGGAGGATGAAAGGACCTCTATGATTTTTCATCTTATTGAGTCTATGATGGAGCTAAAAAAGTTCCCACAGGCTCTTTTGATGATCCTCAATCATCTGCACACTGGCTGTTTCTTAATCAAGTCATACATTTTATGAAGAGATTTTTCATTTACTTGTAAAGGGAAAGTCTTATGTTTTCCTAGATTCTTTGTATCGAGAGGAGTCCTCTCATAGGTGCTTAGATGATAGGCTCTTTTCTAGTTTGGGAAATAGTTGAAGAACCTTAGATGGCTCCAACTCTTGTACCACCATTAAGCTGAGGTAAGGTTTATGTCACCATCTATGTATTTTTGCTTTTTATCTATGATAAGTCCTAGGGTGTTTCTAAGCCCCTGATCCCTCCAAGGGTCGTTAAAATAATTAAAAAAAAACTCAAACATTAAACACTAAACCTTAGATATTAATCCCCCAAACCCTAAATCCTAAACCCTAAAGCCTAAAATAATCCTAAACCCTAACCCTAAACCTAAATGCTAAACTTTTAATCCTAAGGCCAAAACACATGCAATTCATTTTGCTAAATTTTTCTCTCTCTAAAATTTTTTCTCTCTAGGTGCTCTCAAACACTGGTTTTGTGGAATTGAGTATGGCGTCTCAGTCGCCGGTTAAGCAATGCCAGCCACCGGATAAACAACATTCATCACATCAATCTGATAATAATTCTTCTATTCAAAGCGATTCCACAAATTGATCCGACGATTCTTCGAATTTGAGGCGTGAAGAAGTGATCCATGTCTCAATATTAGAGGAGGAATTGGACTGGGCAAGAAGAGTTATGGAATTGGCGAATTCTAGTTCGCTAGTGGTTAAATCGAAGGAAGATATGAAATCAGCATCTCAAATCTTTTCTTCAGCTGAAAAATCAGCGAATTTCATCATCCCCACTGGAATTAGTCGCGTTTCTGATAAGCGAATGGATGTTAGATTGGGTTCTATTGCAGCACTTGTGAATCCAAGTGCAGGGGTTCAAGATCGAATGGATGTTAGAATGGGTTCTGTTGCAGCAACCATTATGTGAGGGAACCATCTGATAAATGTACTAATAATAAATCACAAGGTAGACTGAGTAAAAAGAAAAGAGAAGCCATTAAAAAAACACAATAAAAAGAATTAGATCATGATTCAATGACACAGCAAAAAGAGAAAGATGATTATTTTGATGAATTTGAGGCACCTGATTCTGAGGATGAGTATGATGAAGATAATCAATCTTTACATGAGGGTGAGGAATCAGAAGAGGAAATTAGTACTAAGCAACATCAATAAAAGGGTCCTTTGTTTCACAGTAACAACCCTGAAGAGATTAGGGAGGTTACTGGAAAGCAGGGTCTGTCTCCTAGAGGCATAAAGGAATCCAGGCAAGCTAAAGAAACTAGTATTAGCAGACCAAACACTAGAGCTAGAAGTAGATTTTTATGATGATTAAGAATATTTGTTAGAATGCAAGGAGCATAAACACTCAAGGTGCTCTTGAAAGGTTACAAACTCTTAACAAAATTCATAATTTGGACATGATTGCTATTTTAGAACCTTTTGTAGATCAGTGACAAATTAATTCTTACAAAATACAACTACTTATGGATAAAAGTCATAGCAATCCCAATAGTAAAATCTGGTTGTTTTGGAATTGTGATGTAAAAGTAAGGTGTTTGAGGTGAATGATCAGTATATTATTTGTGAAATAAATCATTTCAAGTGTGCTAAAAAGTTTATTATCACATATGTGTATGCTAAATGTAAGGACCATATGAGGAGACCCTTATGGGATAGCATGTTACAGCAATCTAGAATAGTACTTCCTTGGTGTATTATTGGTGATTTTAATGTCATCTCATCGATTCAAGAAAACTGGGAGGTAGGGAGTATAATATGAACAAAAGTTTTGAAGTCATTAGTGTCATTGAAGCTTGTGGGTTGGTTGATATTGGGTACAATGGGCAATCTTCTACTTGGTGTAATCAAAGGGATGAGGGAGCTAGAATCTGGAAAAGATTTGAGAGCTTTAGTGAATGATATTTCGTTGGAAAAGATGCCTCAGACCAATATTATGCATCTTTCTTCAATAGGATCAGATAATTGTCCCCTATTGATGGAAGTGGCTGTAAGACAGGATCAAGTTACCAAATATTTTAAGTTTCTTCACTGTTGGACAAAAAATTCTTCATTCTTACCTACTGTGGAACAATGCTGGAAAAGAAAGGTTCTTGGCAACCACATGTGGGTGTTGCATACTAAAATGAAGATATTATCTAATACTTTAAGTATTTGGTCAAAAAGAGAGTATGTGGATATTCTTGCAAAGTCAAAGGAATATGAAGATTTGGTTAGAGGGGCTGAAGAGATGTTGATTTCTTCTAATACTGATGTTAATAGAGCTAATTTGCAATGTCTAAATGCACAATATATAAGGTATTTGAAACTTGAGCATTCCATTTTACAATAAAAAAGTCAACTTCATTGGTTAAAACAAGGTGATGCAAATTCCAAATACTTTCATGTTGTGATGAGGGGAAGAAGGAAGAAAATGTTGATGCATAAAATTCTTATTTAAAATGGGGATTGGGTACAAGGTGATGACAAAATTGCTAAAGAAGCTTGTTAATATTATCAAAATATCTTCATTGGAAAGAACTGTAGAATTAATGAAGATATTTTGCATTGTATTCCAAAATATGGTTACTAATGAACAAAATATAAGTTTGGAAAGCATACCTACTATGGAAGAGTTGAGAAGTGTGGTTTTTGCAATGAATCCAAATTCTGCTTCTGGCCCTGATGGTATAGGTTGTAAATTTTATCAAAGTTGTTTTGATATCATTAAGAAAGATTTACTTGTTGCTGTGCAATCCTTCTTTAATGGTCAAGATATGCCTAGATACATGACTCATTTGACTAATTCTATTACGTAAAGTGGATCATCCAAATAAACTTAAAGATTATAGACCCGTTAGCCTTAGTAACTTTTCTAACAAAATCATTTCCAAGATTATGAGTATTAGGCTTCCTCCAATTCTACCTAGCCTTATTTCTGATAACCAATCTAGTTTTATAAGAGGAAGGAGTATTTCTGAAAATATTATGTTGGATCAAGAGATTATCCATGGTATTAAGCTTCTTAGGGAAGGTGATAATGTGGTCATAAAACTTGACATTATCAAAGCTTATGATAGGGTATCTTGGGCTTATACATGCCTTGTATTGAGGAAGATTGGGTTTGGAGAAATATTTATTGATAGGGTATGGAGGATCATGAGTAATAATTGGTATTCCATAGTCATAAATGGCAAAAGACATGGTTTTTTTCATTCCTCTAGAGGTCTAAAACAAGGAGATCCCTTATCTGCAGCCCTTTATTTTAGGTTCTGAAGTTTTATCAAGACAACTTAATTTACTCTTTCAGAATCAGTGGTATAAGGGGTTTCAAATGGAGAGTAGAGGTCCACAAATTAATCATCTATGTTTTGCGGATGATATAATTATATTCACCTCCACTGTTAGAAGCTCTTTACAACTAATCATGAAGACTAGTATCATATGAAAGGGTTTCTGATCAATAGTTGAACAGGGATGAAAGTTTCTTCATGGTCACTACAAATACTAATAAGGAGATTATTGATATAATTAAAGCGGAAATTATATTTAGTAGAAAACACAACCCTATCATATATTTAGGGTGTCCATTATATATTGGAACTCAAAGAATCATACATTATTCTGATTTAGTGGATAAGGTGATAAAAAGAATATCAGGGTGGCAATCCAAAAATATTGAGTTTTGGGGGTAAGATCATATTGGTAAAGCATGTGTTACAGTCTATTCCTATTCACACTTTGGCTTCTATATCACCTCCTAAGACTACACTCAAATACATAAAAAAAGTTATTGCTGATTTTTTCTGGGGCAGTGACAGTGAAGGGAAGAAATACCATTGGGCTTCATGGGAAACTTTGGGATATCCTGCTGAGGACAGTGGTATAGGTGTTAGGCTGTTGGATGATATTTGTAAAGCTTTTCAATATAAGCAATGGTGGGAATTTAGAACAAAACAGTCTTTATGGGGGCAATTTTTAAAAGACAAGTATTGTCAAAGAGTTAATCCAGTGGCTAAGAAATATGATACGGGAGAATCATTGGTTTGGAGATATCTTACTCGAAATAGACAAGATGTTGAATCACATATTAGCTGGAATATTCATTCTGGCACATGTAGTTTTTGGTGGGATAATTGGATGGGAGATGGATATCTAGCTAATTATTGTGATAATGTTTCGAGTTTAAATAATATTCAAGTTTCTTTTTTTTCTAGAATCTGGCAGATGGAAGGAGAGGGAAGTGAGACAGCATGTTCCTCCTTTGTTGGTGCCTATTATACTTGATGTTATTATTCAACAAAATGAGGGTATGCCTGATACAGCAAACTGGATTCCAGCTGAAAAGGGGAATTTAACAGTAGTTACTGCATGGATACTATTAAGAAGAAACAATTTAAAGTTCCTATGAATAAATTCATTTGGCACAAGAATTTACCTTTCAAAGTATCTTTCTTTATTTGGAGAGCTTTGAGAGGTAAATTCCCAACTAATGAGAAACTTATTACGTTTGGAGAAGAAGCTTTTGTTTGCTACTGCTTTTACAGTAAATGGAAAGATGAAATTGACCATATTTTGGTTAATGGAAACTTTGCCAAGTATATTTGGAAAAGTCATGCAGAAAAAGTAGGAACAGAACATTCTTTTCCAAATCTGAGGAGTGTATTAATGCATTGGAGAAGTTTAAAATATCACAATGAGGTACAAAAAAATTTGTTTCATGTTTTGCCTAACTTCATTTGTTGGAATTAATGGAAGAACAGGTGTGCTGTTAAATACAAGGGCAAAACATCATGTTTACAAAGGGTGCAATATGGCATATTCAAAGACAGCATGCAAGTGTTAACAATAGCATTTCCCAACATACAGTGGCCACATAGCTGGGATAGACTGATCAGTGTGGTTGATCGCTGTCAACACCAATTTAAGGTCATTAAGGTATGTTGGGAAAATCCAGCAATAGGAGTATACAAGTTGAATACCGATGGCAATGCCATTCATAACCCAGGTAAAATAGGTGTAGGTGGAATTTTAAGAGATCATCAAGGTAAATTAGTTTATGCATATGCCCTTCCTCTTGGTTTTTGTACTAACAACACTTCAGAGATCAAGGCTGCCTTAAATGGACTTAATTGGTGTGAGCAACATGGATACAAACACATTATTTTGGAAGTTGATTCTGAGTTATTGTGAAAGTAGATAAACAATACAAGCAGCAGTTCATGGAGAAGTAGACAGGTTGTTCAAGAAATTCAAGTCATTGGCAACAAGTTGGAACTGTTTCAATGTAGACATGTCTATAGAGAGGCAAATGGTACGGCTGATTTGTTATCTAAATGGAGTCATCAACACGACATCATACAACATTACTACACTATACAACAATTAGTGGGAGCATTTAGAGGAAGCTACATACTGGAAAGAATGGGAGTGCAACGTTTTCGGAGGAAGAAACTTAGAAGAATTGAACAACCACCTTAATTCTAGCAAGTTGTTAGATGATTAAGCTATTCATAGTTTATTCATTTCATTACATTGAAACTTATTCAAATTCCTTTCTCTTGTATACGGATAGAATGTTTAGAATAAGGTTAGATTTATAGTCTTCTCTTTGTAAGGGGAGAGTCTCCCTTATTTATTGTATTTTAGAATTTATATTTTAGAATACAAACATAATGTAAGAGTTAATTGACTCACCTTATTAGGTAGGTCAAATTAATTCATCATAGGTGGAGGTAAGGTATAGCTCCCCTCTTTGTACATATTTTATTTGTGAAATGATAAGGACTGGGGTGTAGCTCAGCCCCTGACCCACCACAAGGGTCATTCCAATTAAAAAAAACACCAAAGCACTAATAACAATTACACATACGGGGAGCACCCCCTAGAAGTAACATGGCGTACTTGACGTCTCGGAGGTCTTATACAATCACATAGTCATCATTCATCACATTGACATAATAAATTTAGCGGAAAATTTGAAACTTTTCATAGCACATCATATGCTAGAAACTTCATCTCATATATATATATAAAACATAAGTCATAATACATTTGTAGACCTTAAGTCTCTTTGCAATCTTAGACTCAACAACATTAGAGTACATTAGGGACACGGCCCATAAGACACATTACATAACTATACAATATTTAAAGACTTTACATTAAAGACACAAGTAGGAGATCCTTGAACTTTAAGGATTCCTTTCATCGAGCTTGGGAATCATCTAGCAAGCTCTTCACCATTCAAGACATCCTTTAAGCATCCATAACCTACACTTTGTATAAAAAGTAGAGAAGAATGGGATTAGCACAAGAATGTACTAAGTATGGCAACCATGCAAAAACATGCATTTAAAAAGCGACATTTTCTTTGAAAATCATACTTCATGTTTTTTGAGTAAATCTTCATAAAACCTTTAACCAATAGCATTTATATCATTAACATACATCATATAAACATATTCAAAGACCAAACATTGCATAAGATCACATATAAAATTTATGACATTTTTTAGTCACATTACAGTGAGCTCTTTTTCCCTTAACAGTGAGCATTTTTCCTTTTATTCACTAACTCCCCAAGTAATCCTCTAGTGATACTTGGTGCAATGTATCACCTAAAGATCACTAAGAAAGCATACATACAACCTACAAAACCCAACACATATCCTCATATAAGCATAATACATCAAAGACACATTTAATTCAAAACCTTGGGACATTACAGTAAGCTACATCAAGTCACACATACATTTACTTCTTTGCATGTACTTCATTATTAAACCTTGTTCATGATTCCAATCTTAGCCTACTAGTGCAATGTACATGTGAAGCCCCATAACCACACATATACTTAGTTAACTCTTCATGAGATTATAAACCTTAACATTCAATTCATACATCAGTATAGCAAGTAAAGACAACTTCAATCATGACAATACAAGAACCTCATCATATAGTCATTTAGACCAACATCTGTAACAACCCTAAAAATGAATAAGATAAATACTTAGGGTGTCAAGAATGCTTGCGATTAGATCAAGGTTCACACGAATTGATACGCGTAGAACCAGACCTCAGAACCCTTACTACGGCCAAGTCAACTAACTTGGGGAGTTATTTGAGCTTGGAAAGGTTGGAACCAACCATGTAGGGCTTCGAAAATGAATATTTAATCGAAGGAGTCTTTACCGGACTTAAAAAGAGGAAATCTTGAGTTTTAAGGGTCCAGGGGTAAAATGGTCTTTTCCAGGCCAAGGGTAATATCATAATTACCCTAAGGAATTAATTAATTAATTAATTAATTTAATCAAAGAATCGATTCGGGTTGGGTCGACCCAAAATAACCCATTTTCGCAAAACAGTGTCACCCGAGTTCGAGCCCCAATTGAAGCAACAAATTGGTGATTTATTTATTATTTAAAATATGATTTTTTGTAAGGGCAAAATGGTCCTTTCATGTATAATTAATTAAATCAGATTTTAAGTATTAAGGAGAGTCCTAAATTGACTAAGTCATTATCTAAGCCTAAACAACTTCACACGTTTCACTCTCTCACGTCAATCACATCCTCATGTTCAAACTTCACTATTTCTCTCTGCCAAAAACAACTTCAAGAACAGAACAAAGATAGAAGTTCTTCACACTTGAAGAAAAACATGAAAAGTCTAAGAAAAACAAAGTAACCAAAAACGTTAAGGCAAAGAGAAGTTGTCCGTCGAGTGGTGTGGACGTCCAGGAGGCTTGGACTGATTTTGGAGATGGTTTTGGGTAGCAAGTTCAACGTTTGAACATCAATTAAGGTATGGGTTTCTTATCTCTTGGTCCCTTTCCCAAGAGACCCCTTAAGATTCAAGATATTCATTCCGAAAACTAGGGTTGTTCCCCGTTGCATGTCCCTGTCACTAGCTCCCATTGAATCATAGGTTGGGTATGTTTGCTGGTACAAAGTAGGGACGAAATGTGTTTTTGTGATGTTTATGTTTAAGCATGCATGTTCAAAATTTTGTGAATATTGAATATGTTGTTCGAAATCATGTGAAAAAGTGATGTGTGTGTGCAACGTGTGGCAGTGAACTTAGTCACTGTTGGATGTGTGAAATGGCATGTTTAATCTTTGTATTTTATGTGCAAAAGTTGTACACAACGTGATGTTCATTGTCATGAAATGTGGCTGATTGAATAACACTCTTTTAGCCAAACAAACCTATGAAAGATGCGCCTAAAGAATGTGTTAAAATACTATATGAATACACCCTATGAATCAAGTGAAAGTGTGGTGAATATGAGTTGAAAAATGACTAAATTTTCCAGTAATAACTTGGTTTAGACTAAAAGTTGATGAATAAAAATCTGGAAATTTAGTAAATGTTAAAGGGGTGAGGCCACCAGGATTCGAACCCGTGACCTCACCCGAGTGGCAGTCGTAATTCACGAAAAAATAAAAGAAATGGGGGATGGGGGGAATCAAAATCGGGTTACTGGATGAGAAAGAAGAGAACAATAAAACAAATAAATGGGAGGCGTGGGAATCGAACCCACGACCTCCAGGCTGCGAATGAGAGAAGAGAAAAAAAAAGATGTGAGGCGTGGGAATCGAACCCACGACCTCAAGGCTGGAAAGGAGAGGAGCGAAATAAATAAGAAAATAAAGTGAGGCTGTGGGGGCTTGATCCCACAACCTCACTGCCAAACGCGTAGCTTAGGGAGTTTTAATTAAAAATAAAAATAGGAGGCTGTGGGGGTTCGAACCCACAACCTCACAGTCCCTAGCGAATTTAAATTAAAATAAGGAGGTTGTGGGGGTTCGAACCAACAACCTCCCAATTCCCAGCGAATATAAAGAATAAAAATAAAAGAGGTTGTGGGGTTTTGATCCCACAACCTCTTGGTCTAGGTGAATGGAACAACACGATGATAATGAAAAATAAAAAGGGGTTCTGGGGGTTCGAACCCACAACCCTTCGGCCAAATTAAGAGGAAATCCAAGGAGAAAAATAAAAATAGAATGTTGATGTTGGCGTTCGATCTAGAGTCCCAATGTCATGAAGATTAAAAATAAAATCAATGAAAATTGTAAATGTTGTCCAAGTTATTCAAACTTGGGTTTCTTTGCCCAAACTTCCGTATTGATACATAAGTCATACATGAATTAAATATTCAAGAATAATGCCACCTACTTAGATCGAAATCAAGATCTTGGCATATATACAAGATACATAAGTCTTGTACTACATAATCTTAGGAATGTATGAATCACTTAACGAACTATGAATGAAGCCTCATGGCTTGTATGTATAGCCCCATAAGTCTAACATACGTTCAAAAGTAAGTGAACCTAAGATGTATGTAATGAAATGATGAAATGAACAATGAAATGATGAAATGAACAATGAAATGATGAAAGCCTAGAAGGGTTAAGTAAGGGTATGAAATACACAAATGGCCAAGTATATTGGCATATGATGAAATGAACATTCACGTAAAAGGGGTGAGTAATTATGAAGGGCAAATGTGCTAATGTTAATGAATGTGGTGACAACATGATATGAGGCTAATGTAAAAGATGAGAACAATCTCAAATGAGCCTAAGTAAATGTTACCAAAACGTACTCACCTATGAGAGTGTAAGATAATGAAGAGACCAGTCTCTATGAACAAAGTATTGAGATTAACACACTTAATATTAATGATGAGATGAGAAATCATCTAATGAGCTATGATGTCCTCATACTAGAAGCCAGCTTCCATGAAGTATGAGTTGAATGTAATGGAACTTTATACTGAGCACCGATAGACTAGCTATGAGCGGTGATGCCTTCTTTAGGGAAGGGCGGAGGTTTACGTAACTCTCATGAGATGAGACTGTCCGGCATGCCGGGAATGGGTCTCCTTATATTTCCTGGTCTTCGAACCTATACTGCCAATATAGGGATCTGGCGGGGTTAAATTCTCATGTACGCTAGCATGTTTTGGGTCACTTTGGCTGGTGATTCCACCTTTTTTCGGTGTGGGGGAGACACTGGATTTCGTGATGCTCACATGATCTATGTCGGTTAAAGTTAAAGTTCCCAATGAATGAATGAGGCCAGCCTCAAATGAAGCACATAATGAAATGAATGATACCAAAGGTGTTAGGATAGGATAATCAAGAGGTGAGCTAGACTCAGGTAATGACACTAGGTTATTATTGATCATTGCACAGCAAACCCGATGAAAGTCTTAAACTACACCCTAGGTATAGCTGGTGTTTACACTGGCCTATGAACGAAATGAAATAAAGTACGTATGAATGAATGAAGAAAACTCTGTGTTTGCTAATGAAGACTCTCTAGTTGAGGTACCATATGTTGAGCCCTCATTTTGGAAAGTCTTAATGTCAAGTCCATGATTCCAAGGTCTCATGGCATATGAATGAATGTTATAAAAGATGTTATGTGTTGTATGCTATATGGTATGTGCTATGTGTATCAGATGTTATGTGCTGTGTGCAATATGATAATTATGATGATGCATGTTACTCTAGAGCTACAGGTTGACGCTAAAGCTATCCGGACGTCGAGCATTCATCCGGACTTGGTAGGCCCTCATGCTTTCGAGGATGCTGCCATTTATATTCTAGCTTAGTTTTAGAGTTGAGCTAGTGGAGCATGTTCCACTAGCGTTTCTTTCCTGTTTTATTCAGACATTGTATTGGTGCCATTTTGGCAAGTACATCTTTATTACTATATTATGCTATTTCTTTCATTTGATGATCTTAATGTTAGATGGTTGATGGTGAACACTTATGTATTAATGAGAATGTTTAATCAGTAAGTTAAGAAACAAAAAGTTTCAAATTTTTTGCTAAAATTAACCTAGATGACGTAAGAATGACGTAAGTAGGATTGTCTGCGACCTCTAAGAGGTCAACGACGCCGGTCTCGTCTGGGGTCTAGACTCCGGTCGTGACAAAGTTGGTATCAGAGCACTAGGTTAAATTCCGAGAATAATGAGTTCACATCAACCACATTGAGTAGTTTCTAAGTCATGGTAGTGAAGTGCACCACTATCCTATATTTGAGACTGCATGATGCGTAGGAAAATTTCCCTTCTTCTGATCTTATCGTACTTTTCCTAGTGTCTAATTTCTTGGTGTTATGAGTGTGTATAACATCAATCTTCATTGTTTTCAGAGAATGAATACTAGGAGAACCATTGGTCAGAAGAGAGGAGGTGCAGCTGCTTGGGGCAATCAGGTTCCACCCCAAACTCCAGCTGAAGGAGTGGCTATGCCAGTTAACCCCACTGGGTTGACTGATGCTGAGGTGAGGGCATCTATGGCCTAGATGGCACAGTTCATTACTATGCAGGCCCAGGCTATGACTGCCCAGGCCAACCGGCAGGATGTTCAGAGGGAGAACCCACCGGTTCGTAGCATGGCTGACAGGCTGAGAGACTTCACGAGGATGAATCCTCCTGTTTTCACAGGGTCTAGAACTTTAGAGGACCCTAAGGAGTTTGTGGACGAGGTGCATAAGATTCAGGTGGCTATGGGTGCCACAGATACTGAGAAGGCTGAGCTGGCTTCCTATCAGCTCAAGGATGTTGCACAGACTTAGTGCAAGATATGGCAGGATAGCCGAGCTTTGGGGGGAGTTCCAGTCACTTGGGAGTTGTTTAAGACAGCCTTTCTGGAGAGATTCTTTCCCAGAGAGATGAGGGAAGCCAAGGTTGAAGAGTTCATCAACCTTAAGCAGGGATCCATGACAGTCAGGGAGTATTCCCTGAAGTTTGATAAACTATCCAGGTATGCTACTTTCCTTAGTATCTAACAGCAAGGATGAGATGAGTACTGAAGTTTGTTAAATTATCCAGGTATGCTACTTCCCTTGTGTCTAACAGCAGGGATGAGATGAACAGTTTCCTCACAGGAATCAATGGAGATCTTGAGGAGGAGTGTCGGTCTGCGATGCTCCATGATAATATGGACCTCTCCAGGTTGATGGTGCATGTCCAGCAGGTAATGGACAGCCGCAAAAGGAGGGGTATTCGTGATGCTATGAGGCCTAAGCCTCAAGATCAGGCAGGTCCCAGCCATGGAGGCCACAGAAACAATTTTGGCGTCCGTGAGCATCCCAATTTCAAGAACGGGCAACAGAGTTCTGGGAACTCTACCTCTCAGAGGAGTACAACACCTAGAGGAGGCAGACCTGAGCCCAAGAAGGGCAATGGAAGTGAGATGCAGCGTCCTAAAAAGAACTGTGCTAAGTGTGGCCGAGCTCACAGCGGAGAGTGCAAATAGGGCACTAATGCCTGCTTCAGTTGCTGTAAGAGTGGGCACATGGTTAGAGACTGCCCACAGAACAGAGGTCAGGCTAAAGGTAATGCTCAGCCTAGGCCTAATCCACAGGGTGCAGCAGCAGTCGAGACTCCTAAGAGGAACAGGTTCTATGCCCTGAAGGGCAGGGAGGAGCAGGAGAAGTCCGCTGATGTGGTCACAGGTATGCTGCAAGTATTCTCAACTTCTGTTTATGCTTTACTTGATCCAGGGTCTACGCTTTCCTTTGTAACTCCTTTGCTTGCTCTTACTTTTGAGATATTGCCTGAAGTTCTGCATGATCCTATAGAGGTTAGTACACCTTTAGGAGAAAATGTAAAAAATGATAGAGTATACAAGGATTGCCCAATAATGATAAGTGGTAAGACTATGTGTGCAGACTTGGTTGAGTTACCCATGCATGATTTTGATGTTATTCTTGGCATGGACTGGCTTCACAGTTGTTATGCTTGCTTGGACTGTTGTAGTAGAGTAGTGAGATTTCGTTTCCCTGATGAAGAGGAGCTATTCTGGGAGGGGTACAACTCGAGTCGTCCTAACCTCTTGATTTCGAACCTTAAGGCCAATAAAATGATATCCAAGGGGTTGTTGTGTCATCTTGTGAGTGTTAATGATTTAGATCATGACATTCCTTCCATAGACTCAGTGCCTGTAGTGAATGAGTTCCTAGATGTATTTCCTGATGATTTGCCTGGAGTCCCTCCCCCTCGAGAGATTGATTTTGGTATCGACTTAGAACCCGATACTTAACCAATTTCAATTCCTCCTTATAGAATGGCTCCAGCTGAACTCAAAGAGTTGAAGTTGTAGTTAAAAGAACTCACTGACAAGGGTTTCATTCAGCCGAGAATATCCCCTTGGGGCGCTCCAGTGTTGTTTGTGAAAAAAAAAGATGGAACCCTTAGAATGTGTATCGATTATCGGCAGCTCAACAAAGTCACTATAAAGAATAAGTATCCACTTCCCAGAATAGATGATTTGTTCAATCAGCTCCAAGGGTCTAGTTTCTTCTCTAAGATTGATCTTCGTTCACGGTATCATCAGCTTAGGGTTAGGGATGGAGATATCCCAAAGACAGCCTTTCGTACCCGTTATGGTCACTATGAGTTCTTAGTCATGTCATTTGGTCTTACGAATGCACCTGCTGCATTTATGGACCTCATGAACCGAGTCTTCCGTGAATACCTTGACTCTTTCGTCATAGTATTCGTTGATGACATTCTCATCTACTCTAGGACCAAGGAAGAGCATGAACAGCATTTGAGACTAACCTTGCAGGTACTTAGACAATATCAGTTGTATGCCAAATTCAGCAAGTGTGAATTTTGGCTTAGATCAGTGACCTTCCTGGGTCATGTTGTGTCCGATCAGGGCGTAGAGGTGGATCCCAGGAAGACTGAGGCTGTGAAGAACTGGACAAAGCCTCTTACTCCCACAGACATCCGTAGCTTTTTGGGATTGGCTGGTTACTACCACAGGTTTGTGGAGGGCTTTTCTTCCATTGCTGCCCCATTGACAGCTTTGACTAAGAAGAAAGCCAAGTTTGAATGGACGGAGACTTGTGAGAGGAGTTTCCAGGAGCTCAAGGACAGACTCACTTCAGTCCCGGTGCTTACTTTGCCTAAGTGTGGTGAGAATTACACTGTTTATTGTGATGCATCTAGGGTTGGTTTGGGTTGTGTTCTTATGCAGGTTGGTAAGGTGATAGCCTATGCGTCCAGATAGCTCAAGGTTCATGATAAGAATTATCCCACTTATGACCTGGAGTTGGCAGCTGTGGTGTTTGCACTGAAGCTGTGGAGGCACTACTTGTATGGAGTGCATGTGGATGTATTCACAGACCACAAGAGTCTCCAGTACGTGTTCACACAGAGAGAGTTGAATCTACATCAGCGGAGATGGTTGGAGCTGTTGAAGGATTATGACATGAATGTTCACTACCATCCAGGTAAGGCTAATGTTGTGGCTGATGCTTTGAGCAGGATGAGCATGGGAAGTACAGCCCACGTTGAGGATGAGAAGAAGGAGTTGGTGAAAGATGTACACAGACTGTCCAGACTGGGTGTGCGATTGGTTGACTCTACTAGTGGGGGTGTTTCAGTTCATCCTAGTTCTAAATCATCCTTGGTAGTTGAAATCAAGCAGGGTCAGCATCTAGATCCTGTGTTGATGGAGCTGAAGGACTCAGTGTTGATAAAGATGAATGAGTCTTTCGCTTTGGGAGGTGATGGCATACTTAGATATCAGGACAGGCTGTGTGTACCAAATGTGGATTATTTGTGGACCAGGATTGTTGCAGAGGCCCATGGTTCCAGATATTCCATACATCCAGGTTCCACCAAGATGTATCATGATCTTAAGCGGATTTATTGGTGGGATGGTATGAAGAAGGACATTGCAGAATATGTGGCCAAGTGTCCTAATTGTCAGCAGGTTAAGGCAGAGCATCTTAAGCCTGGCGGTCTGACTCAGATTATTGAGGTTCCGACTTGGAAGTGCGAGGCCATTAATATGGACTTCATGGTTGGTCTTCCGAGGACTAGGAGGCAGCATGACTCTATATGGGTTATTGTGGACAGATTTGACTAAGTCTGCCCACTTTATCCCTGTGAAGTCTACTTATAGAGCCGAGGATTATGCGAGACTCTATATTGATGAGATTGTGAGATGGCATGGGATTTCTTTGTCTATCATTTCAGATAAAGGAGCCTAGTTAACTTCACATTTCTGGAGATCTTTCCAGAAGAGCTTGGGCATGCAGGTAAAGCTTAGTACTACCTTTCATCCTCAGTCTGATGGGCAGGCAGAACGCACCATTTAGTCATTGGAGGACATGTTGAGAGCGTGTGTGATTGATTTCAAAGGTAGCTGGGATGACCATCTGCCATTGATAGAGTTCTCGTATAATAATAGCTATCACTCCAGCATTGGGATGGCACCGTTTGAGGCACTGTATGGTAGGAGGTGTAGATCTCCAGTTGGGTGGTTCGAGGTTGGAGAGTCATCCATTTTGGGTCTAGAGATCATTCATGAGGCCTTAGAGAAGGTCACGGTGATTAGGGACAAGTTGGCTACTGCTTACAGCCGACAGAAGTCATATGCAGACAACAGAAAGCGACCCCTAGAATTTGATGTTGGTGACCAGGTTTACTTGAAGACATCACCTATGAAAGGGGTGATGAGATTTGGTAGAAAAGGAAAGCTGAGTCCGAGGTATGTTGGGCCATATGAGATCCTACAGCGTGTGGGTGAGGTGGCCTATGAGTTAGCATTGCCTGCGGAGCTAGCTTCTGTTCTTCCAGTCTTTCATGTCTCTATGTTGAAGAAGTGCCTTGGTGATCCATTGACTCTTCCTGTTGAAGGTTTGGGGGTTGATGAAGACTTGTCTTATGAGGAGGTACCTGTTGAGATCTTAGACAGACAAGTAGACAGACAGGTCAAGCGGCTGAGGAACAAGGAGATTGCCACAGTGAAGGTATTGTGGAGAAATCATCTTGTTGAGGGTGCTACGTGGGAGGCTGAGGCCGACATGAGATCCCGCTACCCTCATCTTTTCAGCTCTTGAGGTTAGACTTCCTACTCTTAAGTCTATGTTTCCTTATCTCTCCATATTTTTTTGGTATTACTTGACTATGCATAGTGATTACGTTATGATCTGACTGCCATTACGATATATAGTGGTAGTGTCATTCGGGGACGAATGTTCCTAAGGGGGCGATAATGTAACAACCCTAAAAATGAATAAGATAAATGCTTAGGGTGTCAAGAATGCTTGCGATTAGATCAAGGTTCACACGGATTGATACGCGTAGAACCAGACCTCAGAACCCTTACTACGGCCAAGTCAACTAACTTAAGGAGTTAGTTGAGCTTGGAAAGGTTGGAACCAACCATGTAGGGCTCTCGAAAACAAAGATTTAATCGAAGGAGTCTTTACCGGACTTAAAAAGAGGAAATCTTGAGTTTTAAGGGTCCAGGGGTAAAATGGTATTTTCCAGGCCAAGGGTAATATCGTAATTACCCTAAGGAATTAATTAATTAATTAATTTAATTTAATTAAAGAACCGGTTTGGGTTGGGTCAACCCGAAATGACCCATTTTCGCGAAACAGTGTCACCCGAGTTCGAGCCCCAATGGAAGCAACAAATTGGTGATTTATTTATTATTTAAAATCTGATTTTTTGTAAGGGCAAAATGGTCCTTTCATGTATAATTAATTAAATCAGATTTCAAGTATTAAGGAGAGTCCTAAATTGACTAAGTCATCATCTAAGCCTAAAAAACTTCACACGTTTCACTCTCTCACGTCAATCACATCCTCACGTTCAAACTTCACTATTTCTCTCTGCCAAAAACAACTTCAAGAACAGAACAAAGATAGAAGTTCTTCACACTTGAAGAAAAACATGAAAAGTCTAAGAAAAACAAAGTAACCAAAAACGTTAAGGCAAAGAGAAGTTGTCCGTCGAGTGGTGTGGACGTTGAGGAGGCTTGGACTGATTTTGGAGAGGGTTTTGGGCAGCAAGTTCAACGTTTGAACATCAATTAAGGTATGGGTTTCTTATCTCTTGGTCCCTTTCCCAAGAGACCCCTTAAGATTCAAGATATTCATTCCGAAAACTAGGGTTGTTCCCCGTTGCATGTCCCTGTCACTAGCTCCCATTGAATCATAGGTTGGGTATGTTTGCTGGTACAAAGTAGGGATGAAATGTGTTTTCGTGATGTTTATGTTTAAGTATGCATGTTCAAAATTTTGTGAATATTGAATATGCTGTTCGAAATCATGTGAAAAAGTGATGTGTGTGTGCAACGTGTGGCAGTGAACTTAGTCACTGTTGGAGGTGTGAAATGGCATGTTTAATCTTTGTATTTTATGTGCAAAAGTTGTACACAACGTGATGTTCATTGTAATGAAATGTGGCTGATTGAATAACACTCTTTTAGACAAACAAACCTATGAAAGATGCGTCCAAAGAATGTGTTAAAATGGTATATGAATACACCCTATGAATCAAGTGAAAGTGTGATGAATATGAGTTGAATAATGACTAAATTTTCCAGTAATATAAAAACTTGGTTTAGACTAAAAGTTGATGAATAAAAATCTGGAAGTTTAGTAAATATTAAAGGGGTGAGGCCACCAGGATTAGAACCCGTGACCTCACCCGAGTGGCAGTCGTAATTCGCAAAAAAAATAAAAGAAACGGAGGCTGGGGGGAATCGAAATCGGGTTACTGGATGAGAAAGAAGAGAACAATAAAACAAATAAATGGGAGGCATGGGAATCGAACCCACGACCTCCAGGCTGCGAATGAGAGAATAGAAAAAAAAAAGAAAAAAAAAGATAAGAGGCGTGGGAATCGAACCCACGACCTCAAGGCTGGAAAGGAAAGGAGCGAAATAAATAAGAAAATAAAGTGAGGTTGTGGGGGTTCGATCCCACAACCTCACTGCCAAACGCCTAGCTTAGGGAGTTTTAATTAAAAATAAAAATAGGAGGTTGTGGGGGTTCGAACCCACAACCTCACAGCCCCTAGCGAATTTAAATTAAAATAAGGAGGCTGTGGGGGTTCGAACCCACAACCTCCCAATTCCCAGCGAATATAAAGAATAAAACTAAAAGAGGCTGTGGGGGTTTGATCCCAAAACCTCTTGGTCTAGGCGAAATGGAACAACAAGATGATAATGAAAAATAAAAAGGGGTTGTGGGGGTTCGAACCCACAACCCTTCGGCCAAATTAAGAGGAAACCCAAGGAGAAAAATAAAAATAGAATGTTGATGTTGGGGTTCGATCTAGAGTCCCAATGTCATGAAGATTAAAAATAAAATCAATGAAAATTGTAAATGTTGTCCAAGTGATTCGAACTGGGGTTTCCTTGCCCAAACTTCCGTATTGATACATAAGTCATACGTGAATTAAATATTCAAGAATAATGCCACCTACTTAGATCGAAATCAAGATCTTGGCATATATACAAGATACATAAGTCTTGTACTACATAATCTTAGGAATGTATGAATCACTTAACGAACTATTAATGAAGCCTCATGGCTTGTATGTATAGCCCCATAAGTCTAACATACGTTTAAAAGTAAGTGAACCTAAGATGTATGTAATGAAATTATGAAATGAACAATGAAATGATGAAATGAACAATGAAATGATGAAACCCTAGAAGGGTTAAGTAAGGGTATGAAATACACAAAAAGCCAAGTATATTGGCATTTGATGAAATGAACATTCACGTAAAAAGGGGTGAGTAATTATGAAGAGCAAATGTGCTAATGTTAATGAATGTGGTGACAACATGATATGAGGCTAATGTAAAAGATGAGAACAATCTCAAATGAGCCTAAGTAAATGTTACCATAACGTACTCACCTATGAGAGTGTAAGATAATGAAGAGACCAGTCTCTATGAACACTCTAATGAAAGTATTGAGATTAACACACTTAATACTAATGATGAGATGAGAAATCATCTAATGAGCTATGATGTCCTCATACTAGAAGCCAGCTTCCATGACGTATGAGTTGAATGTAATGGAACTTTATACTGAGCACCGATAGACTAGCTATGGGCAGTGATGCCTTCTTTAGGTAAGGGGCTGAGGTTCACGTAACTCTCACGAGATGAGACTGTCCGGCTTGCCGGGTATGGGTCTCCTTATATCTCCTAGTCTTCAAACCAATACTGCCAATATAGGGATCTAGCGGGGTTAAATTCCCATGTATGCTAGCATGTTTTGGGTCACTTTGGCCGGTGATTCCACCTCTTTTCGGTGTGGGGGAGACACTGGATTTCATGATGCTCACATGATCTATGTCGGTTAAAGTTAAAGTTCCCAATGAATGAATGAGGCCAGCCTCAAATGAAGCACATAATGAAATGAATGATACCAAAGGTGTTAGGATAGGATAATCAAGAGGTAAGCTAGACTCAGGTAATGACACTAGGTTATTATTGATCATTGCACAGCAAACCCGATGAAAGTCTTAAACTACACCCTAGGTATAGCTGGTGTTTACACTGGCCTATGAACTAAATGAAATGAAGTACGTATGAATGAATGAAGTAGACTCTGTGTTTGCTAATGAAGACTCTCTAGTTGAGGTCCCATATGTTGATCCCTCATTTTGGAAAGTCTTAATGTTAAGTCCATGATTCCAAGGTCTCATGGCATATGAATGAATGTTATAAAAGATGTTATGTGTTGTATGCTATATGATATGTGTTATGTGTTCAATATGATAATTATGATGATGCATGTTACTCTAATGGCATGACTTTCCTAATCTATATTTGGAAATCTCATTGACTTTCCTAATCCAAATTTGGAAAGCTCACTGACTTTTCTAATCCAAATTTGGAAGGTTCACTAACTTTCCTAATCTCAATTTGGCAAGTCCACTGACTTGACTTTCTATAATCATGTTGTTAGGAAAGAGCTATCATTTCTCATGCATGTCCTTGGTGTGTGCTTGCATATACCCATACTTAGTACAAGTGTGTACTAACCCTATACAACTCTACAATTTTAGGTGCAGGCACAGGTGGACGCTAGAGCTACAGGTTGACGCTGAAGCTATCCGGACGTCGAGCATTCATCCGGACTTGGTAGGCCCTCATGCTTTCGAGGATGATGCCATTTATATTCTAGCTTAGTTTTAGAGTTGAGCTAGTGGAGCATGTTCCACTAGCGTTTCTTTATTGTTTTATTCAGACATTGTATTGGTGCCATTTTGGCAAGTACATCTTTATTACTATATTATGCTATTTCTTTCATTTGATGATCTTAATATTAAATGGTTGATCGTGAACACTTATGTATTAATGAGAATGTTTAATAAGTAAGTTAAGAAACAAAACGTTTCAAATTGTTTGCTAAAATTAACCTAGATGACGTAAGAATGACGTAAGTAGGATTGTCTGCGACCTCTGAGAGGTGAACGACGCCGATCTCGTCTGGGGTCTAGACTTCGGTCGTGACAACATCATACATATAGACTCATACCATGCACATCTTTATAAAAAGTAGTCCAATACTACAAAGTCATACATAAAGAATCATATACATAGACACATGCACTAGAACACCTTCCTAGAACTTCCTGGAGATACATGTGCAATGTCTAGATGGGTTCATTACTTCCACCTATCCTAAGTAACATCCCTTAAGTCATTCTAGTTAGGGTCCTAGTCAATTACTTCCATTGTCCATTTTACTTTAGGGAAACTATAGCCTTAACCGACACTAAGACCATGGGTGCTAAACATGGAATTTGGTGTTGTAGAGCCTTACACCAATGGAAGGTGTTCCTACCTAGCCAAGGTAGAACATCAACATATATCCTAGCATCCTAAGTGAATTAACTTTGCTAGATCCTATGTGGCAAGCATAGTTTATGGAACTTAGGGCAATCATGGAAATATTAACTCTACACCCTTTGTTGGGTCATAAGGCTATCCATCTCGTGAGAACCGTAGTGAACCCCTACCTTTCCTTTATGGAAAAACGTCACCCTCTCACATTAGGACCGTAGTGAACCCCTACTTTCCCTATGTTTGAAAAGCGTCACCCCCTCATCTACAAGTTAACTCGGTGCTAAGCTAAGTTCCCTTTATTGAAAAAGTCTTTATTATCATTTATTTATAAAACATAGGCTTAGAATAAGTCATACCCTCATATTCTTAGCTCATAGGTCATACATGAGAGTGCATCAACCTTAAATCATGTGAGAAATCATTTCACATGGACATAGCATATGTATTAGCACTATCTAGTTAAGGATACACTTGAGTACACCTTTCGAGGCTCCTCTATTGACTAGACCATCTTTCATGTGTGTGTGTGTATACATATATGAGAGCAAACTTTTCACATAAAACATTAAGTCCAAACATGACCATACATTCATATTCATGCACATAGAAACCAAACATAGGAACTATCCTATCAAGGTTCACATGTACAATGCATAGACAAAGTCCCATACCCTTGCCCACACTAGTACAACTATCAAGTTATCCTAGTAAGGGAATACATAACATGCTTAACATACATATACTTTACATGCATAGTAGTAGACTCTAGTGAATATGAGAACAATTTTTCATTTAGACACTATGAACATTTACTACAATGTAAGCATGCATGATGTGTGAGTGTGTGTACATTGGTCAACGTGATCACATAATGGCTATCAACAACATATTGAGGCAGCCACCCTCTTAGACCATATTACCCTTTCAAGCATAGACCACATAACTCACAATAGCATAGGAGACAAGTTAACTTCATAGAATACTATAAGACTCCTAACATTGGATATTCACACATTCACATAGGGGTACATGGGTAGGGGTCATCAACCACTAATACCTAAAACATGGCAGCACCTACACGTGATATTACATAACCCTCTACATGCTCATAAGCATAGTAACATAACCTAGATTCACTACTCAATCGAAGACTAGGCACAAGTTACACATAAGGTGATCATCATAATCAAGTATTCACGTAATCATCAAATTGCCTTCAAGGCCATGGTCAACACATATATAATGAGATAAAGTAAACACCGCCACCATAAGTGGACCATACCACACAATGCCACTCACGGCTTCGTCAATATTACTATAGAGAAGTAGAGAAGTAGAAGAATAGAGCAATTCTTACCAACCCTTTAGTCTTTGGTCATCATTGACCTTTACTATTGTTTCATCAAAAATTCAAGTATAGGGCAGTATCTTAAGTACAATTATCACAAAAGGAACCATGTACAATTTGCTACAAGTTCATATTACAATCTAATACATTACATCACATATATACTAGAAAGTAGAAGAACATAGATCTTTAATCCAATTCACTTGCATTGATCATCAATTATATTTCATTAATGGCATAATTCTTAGGCAGTAGCTAATCATACACATAGTCATCAATAAATCATGCTTAAAGCACTTCAAGATCAAGCTACAATATAGGCATTCAACTTGTCAATTTGATGGAGTATAGAGAGGGAATTAACCAACACTATTGATTATCTAAGGCCTTGATCATCAATCATATTTTAACAATAATGTACATACTAGGAAGCATCTAGATAGATCACCACATCAAAGTAATCATGCTTCATCTATCCATAATTCAAGATATCCTCATATACATAGTATTATCAATCGATAGACTAGAAGACTAGGTCAATTCACATAAACCATCTTTACTTCAATCATACAAGATTCGTATTCATAATTCATTCATGATACTAACCTAAAACAGTAGATACAACCAACCTAACATAATCGAAATCCACATTAAATCATTTAGAAGCCAATGTTACGGTGAACCATGGAAACTAGGCTAAACATGCTCAAATCTTCATGCATTGATCCTCATGAATCCTTCAACACCAATTTAACATATATTCATGTAAATAATAGTATATACAATCACTTCAATGTAATAGAATCATAATTCAATCGATATCAATTCAAGATCACAAAGACCATGCAAGGCTAAAACGTTTGAGTGAAGGAGCATGGGTTCATCATGCAATTGGAGTAAAATCACGTTAAAATCACTGTATTAACTTTAATTAATCATGATTCAATCGTTCAAAACCTTTTTAGAAAGAACCCATGGCAGATTTAAGAAGACATTGTTTGATCATATTTTTCTTCTTTGAAATCTTTGAGAATGGCTCTCTAGATCAAAAGATAACTAGAGATGAAGATCACCATAACTTAATATTCATGAAGACCTCTAAAACCTGATGATTCACCCATGAAAATCCAAGCTCCAAGCAGCTCTTGAGCTTCACCAACAATGGTGGTTTCAAGGGAGAGGATTTTTAGAGAGAAGATTCGTACGTATGTATGGGGTTGGGAATGGGTTGATCACGTTTTGAATGACTTAAAATCAGTTAAATAAATAATTTAGGGTCAGGTTAGCACGTGGGGTGAATTTCCCATTCACCCCTTTAATGAAACAGTGCGCAGGCTGCAGCTCACAGGCCACCATCGACGGACCTACCTACGGACCATAGGTCAGTCGATGGGCCGTGCCTGGGGTTCCGTCGTTTGGTACTTAGCCAAATTTTGGCTTGAGAGCTGCCCAAGCTAAGTACCAATCGACGAGACCTCACCAATTGGCCGTTGGTTGACCAACTGGCCGTCGTTTGGTCCGTCGATTGACACAGCCAAGGCAGTGTCTCGACAAGCCTTGGGCCCTTCTTGTGGGGCCTTTTGCGGGGCCCTTTAGAAATCGTACCCAGACGTTTCCAACTTAAATACAACCCTTAACAAGTTTTAGACCTCCTACATGAGTTTCACCCAAAACCAATACTCGGAACTCGTCCAAACAGGCTAGGCCCCATCAAGACACACGTTGAGCGTCTTAAGGGCTATCTTTCGAACGCCTTGGACGTTCTTGGTTGTTTGACCTCCAAACTTCACGAAACTTCATATACTACCATTTGACATCATTGTAAACCATTTTAAGTCTTCATAAGCTCATGAATCACATATAATCACATAGAACCACATATGAGGCATTTAGGTGACTTAGTCATCGAACGTTTCGATCTACCCTTGACGTTTGACTTCCAAATCACCTCAAGCTTTATACACTGCCTCTAAACCATATTATAAGTCATTTTAGGACCTTACAACGTTAAGACGAATACGTTAGTCTCTATACACCCTAACTCATTTGGGGGGTCTTACAATATCCCCCACTTGGGAACATTCATCCTCGAATGACACTTAGAACACTTTAAACATAACAAGGACTTCAATGTATCATAGAGTTGTTCATATTATTCATAACATCATCACATAAAAGTTAATGCACCAAACTTACAAGGAACAAAACTTCACATCATTTATCACTCAACGCACACAAGCAAGCAAAACTTTAATTCACTCACTCCTTAATGTATTAACCAAAGAGTCTCTTATCATGTTCAAGGAGGAACATCCTTCTCCTAATAATAACATGGTCATTACAATTTGATTCATTAAGATATCATCTCAAAGTCCACACATACGAAGATTACAACATATACTCAAAAGTTATTTAAGCACTCATATATCAATGCACATAGACTTGAGTAAGATAGGTTGACAATTGATTCTTATAAGTTAGACCTAGTGCTATAAGGGTCATACTCAACCATACCATTCTTAGTTGTATCCATGGAGGAATGTCCATCTCCTCAACACACTTACATGTATCATGAGCTCACACCCAAGCAAATGCACAAAGGCCATCTTTACGGTAATATGAGAAATTCTCACTTTCAAACCAAGACATGATCATATTTTATTCCTAGTGAAGTCTATATAGTAAATCACACCAAGCACATCACAACAAAGAGGAAGTTATTTCACAAAATGTCAATTCATAACATAGTACTCACCTTCACAGTAAGCATCGTTTAGGAACATTAATACAAATTACAGGCACATACATGAATACTAAACTAAACATGCTTTCACTTTTCAAGAGTGAGCCTACAATCATGCTTTCCCAAACAATACAAGTCACATAATTTTTGAGTGACTCCACATATTTTGTTTTAAAGAGACTCAACTTTTCATTATAAGTCTAAACATTACACCTCTCAAGTTACTAAAACCAAGTTTCCTACTTATCTCATGAAGTCAAGTGTACCATTAGCATGTTAGTATGTACAATACTCATGAGAAACATGTATTTAATCAAAATTTCCATTCATGCACTTTGGAATATTCATAAGACCTTTAAGATGATGTCAATCAATACATACCAAACATATAAAGTTCATGCAATTCATACTTTATGCAAGACTCTATTCATGAAAAAGCTCATCCAGACTTCATTAAATTCAAGATCAAGCAAAAATAGAAGGTCAAGGTAGAAAATTCCTATAACCTTACTATTCCATCACCATCCCCCACTTAGGGTAAACCCAATTAAGAGCAACTTAACCCAACCTTAGGAGGATCTTAACTTAACAACATTCATTTTTCATCACTTAAAAGTGATTTCTAATTTAGAAAGAATTACAGTAACATACCATAAGGGTTTTCAAAGGTGTTCTAAACTTCCTCACCTAGGCAATTTATCCCCAAATCATTAAGTTAGGTCATATAATTTAACCACATAAGGTTTTCATACATTACCATAGCCATTAAGGTCATTCAACATTAGGGAAAACAACAAGGAAACTTAGCCACAAAATTTCTTCTTTTCCCTAGAATATTACAGTAAGGTGACTTCTAGGTCACTAAAACCCACATCATCACCCTACCAAGACATGCATACTATCTTTACACCTAGGATCAAGTATATACAAAAGACTCCAATCCATACTAGGTAATTATGAATGTTCACACATCCCAAGTAAGTCAACATTTGAAAAATCACGCATATATTCAAAGGGACATATTGAACACCTTAAAACACATATTCTTAAGGTAGCATGCTTTCATAGGTATTCACTAAACATTTCAAGTTCAAATCATATCATTAGGATACCAACATATAAAACCATATAGTAACACATCATTCCAAAAGAACTCATGTCAACCATAACAACTTCTAACATGCTTTAACCAATTTATGATACACATTCTTCATCATAACATGATATTTCACATAAATCTCATACATAGCCATAAATGGCATCATATCATCAAGACATGTCCAAATTTACCTTCAAATATACTCATTCAACCATAAAACCAAGTTAAGCATTAACTCACCTTTTCTCCCTCAAGCATAGGGATACAATGTCATCCAACCAATCACATCTAAAAGACCACCGGACAAGAAAACATAAGAGAGAGATCTTATAGAGTTAAGTTCTATGGTACGATATGAGAATGATGAAGAAGGGAAACTCTATCGTCCTATAGCCTCCCGTACCATTTGATGTGTCGCGACTCACAACTAATTCTACGAGACTCTACTAGACTTGGAAATATGAGACTTTTAGAACCTAAAACCACTTTATAAACCTTATGCTCTGATACCACATTGTCACATCCGGGGAGCACCCCCTAGAAGTAACATGGCGTACTTGACCTCTCGGAGGTCTTATAAAAGCCCATAGTCATCATTCATCGCATTGACATAGTAAATTTAGCAAAAAATTTAAAACTTTTCATTGCACATCATATTCTAGAAACTTGATCTCATATATATATAAAACATAAGTGTAATACCCCAAAATGAGATAGGGTTTCTAGATCCTAACATGTTCGTCTTAAATTTCTAAGGTCCTAAAATGACTTATTATATGGTATAGAGGCAGTGTTCAAAGTTTGAAGCGATTTGGAAGTCAAACGTCAAGGGTCGACCAAAACGTTCGACGACTAAGTCACTTAAATGCCTCATATGTGGTTCTATGTGATTATGTGTGATGCATGAGCTTAATAAGTATTTAAATGGTTTATAATTATGTTTAAATATAGTATATGAAGTTTCGAGAATTTTGGAGGTCAAACGACCAAGAACGTCCAAGGCGTTTGGAAGATAGCCCTTAAGATGTTCATCGTGTGTCATGGTGGGGCTTGGCCTGTTTGGACGTCTTGTAGGTATTTGTTTTGGATGAAATTTATGTGGAAGGTATATAACTTTTTAAGGTTTATAATCGTGTTGGAAAGATCCGGGTACGACTTCTAAAGGGCCCCACAAGAGGCCCCAAAAGAAGGACCCAAAGCTGCCTAAGACACTGCCTGGGCAGTGTCCATTGACGGACCCAACGATGGATCATTGGGCCACCAACGGCCCGTAGAGCAGGTATTGTCGAGGGAAACAAGACTTAGGCCACCAAGAATTTGGCTAAGTACCCAACGACGAATGCCAGGCATGGCCCGTCAAGGCCTCGACGCCCCGTCAATGCCATCGTTGTGGGTGCACTGTCAACTGGCAGCTGCATGCTGTAAATTAAAGGGGTGAATGGGAAATTCACCCCACATCCTAACCTGATTATTATGGGTTTATTTAAGTAATTTTGGGTGTATATAAGTCATCAAAAACGTGATCAACCCATTCTAAAATTAACTCACATGTTTTAAGCCTTTCCCTCCCAAAATTGTTCTCTCTAAAACCACCATTGTTGGTGAAGCTCAAGAGCTGCTTGGAGATGGATTTTCTATGAATGAATCATGAAGTTTTAGAGGTTCTTATGTAGATAAAGGTATGGTGATCCTTCTTCTCTAAGTAACCTTTCACTTGGAGAGTTCTTCTCAATATTTTCAAAGAAAATTTATGATCAAAGTTCTTCTTCTTCAATCTAGCCATGGGTTCTTTCTCAAAATGTTTTAATGATTAAATCATGATGAATTGAAGTTAATACAGTGATTTGAATGTGATTTCACTCCAATTGCATGATGAACCCATGTTCCTACCAAAATTGGTTTAGCTCTTGCATGGGCTTTGTGATTATGGCTTGTTCTTGATTAAATGGTGATTCTCTTACGTTGAATTGCTTGTGTTTATTATTATTTACGTTAATTGATGGTGAATTGATGATGATCAGTCCATGATGATAAATATATGAAGATTTGAACATGAATAGCCTATGTTTCTACATGTTGCCTTGAAGTCGATTGTGAGATCGGTTGTGTATAATGTTGATTATGTATGAACTGCTGTAGTTACTGTTTTAGGATTATATAATGGATGAATTTTGTAGGTATAAATCCCTAATGATCAAATTAAGAAAGGCTTGCATGAATGGATCTAGATTCCTTTAGGCTATGAAGTCAAAAAGCTAAGTGTGTGATAGATCTTGAATTGTGGTTAGATGAAGCATGATTTCGTCTTGATTTCTTATCTAATTAGCTACTGCCTAATGAGTGTATTGTTGATAAAATATGAATGATGATCAAAGCTTTAGAGAGTTCATAGTATTGGTAAAGTCTTCTATACTCTAGCAAATCGATAAGCCTAAATGCCTATGTTGTAACCTTAATCTGGAAGGTAAGTAATTATGATTTAAATATGGTTAAATGTAGGTTTAGATACTGCCTTAGACTTATAATATGTATGAAATATTATATAAAATCAATGCAAGGGAAATTAGCTAATGATCTATGTTGTTCTACTTTCCTAGTATGTTGTTATGTTGTATTATGTTATAGTGTAATCTTGTAGTGACTTGTACATAGTTTATTATTAAAGTACATTTAGCTACTGCTATATATATGAATTATTGATAAACAAAGTATTGATCAATGAGTATCAAAGGTTGAGGAGTTGGTAAGAATGCTTATTTTCCTCTACTCTTCTACTTCTCTATTCTTCTATAATAATGTTGATGAAGCCTTGTATGGCATTGTGTGGTATGGTCCACTTATGATGGCGGTGTTTACTTTATTGTCATTATATATGTGTTGACCATGACCTTGAAGGCAAATTGATGAACTTATGAACATGTGTTTTTGATGATACTATGAGAAGCTTATGCCTACTTTCCTATTCTATTTGTGATATAGGTTGTATAGCTATTGTACAAGCATGTGTATATTCATGTTAGAGTAGGGTATAGGTGCTGCCATTGATGTGTTAAAAGGTTTAATAATCCTTTACCTATGTACCCCTATATGAATGCATGAATAGTACAAGTTAGGAGTCTTAAGTGTATTATGAAGTTGGCTTGTCTCCTATGTTATTGTGTGTTGTGTGGCCTATGCTTGATGAAGTATTATGATCTAAGAGGGTGGCTGACTCAAGGTGTTTTTGATAGCTATTATGTGATCATGTTGACCAATGTACACACACTCACACTTCATGTATGCTTAAAAGTAGTAAAGGTTCATGTTGTCTAAATGAAAAGGTAGTTGTCATATTCACTATTGTCTACTACTATGCATGTTAAGTTTATGTATATGAAGGAATGATATGTTTTCTCAACTAGGATGACTTGATAGGTGTTCTAGTGTGGGAAAGGGTATGGGACCTTGTCTATGCATTGCACATGTGTACCTTGATAGGATAGTTCCTAGGTTTGGTTTCTATGCACATGTTAAAAGAATATATGAACATGTTATGAATATGCATGATGAGGTATGAATATGTAAGTATGAACATGTGTGACTTAATGTGTTATGTGAAAGATTTGTTCACATCTATGTATACATTCACACACATGGATGATGATCTAGTAAATGAGAGAGGCCTTAAAAAGTATGCCTAAGAATACTCTAAAGTAGATAGATGCTTGAATATGCTATAAGCATATGAGGAAGGAATATTCTAAAGCTTATGTTTTATAAATAAATGTAATAAAGGCTTTTTAATAAAAGGGAACATAGCTTAGCACGGAGGGAACTTGACAATGGGAGATGATGACTTGTCTATAAAAGGAAAGATTCATCCTAAAGTTGCCCATGTGATGTTAACTCCCTTGTTTATGGGATATGTCATCTAAGGGATTCCCATGAGGAGCGGCCCACTTTACCACATGGTATGAATAGGGATTTCTACCTCTTAGTTCTTGAACTATGTTGCCACCATAGGATACTAGCTAGTGGATTCCACCTAAAAAGCTATGTTTATAATGGGTAATACCTTGGCTGGTAGACCACCTTCCATCGGTGTAAGGTTTGATGACACCGGATTCCATGTTTAGCATCACATGGTCTATGTCGGTTGAGGTTATAGTTCCATAAAGGTAAAATGGACAATGGAAGAAATTGAATAGGATCCTAACTAGGAGGACTTAAGGTAAGTTACTTAGAATAGATGGAAGTAATGAACCCATCTAGACATTGCACAAGTGACTCCTTAGGAAGTCTTAGGAAGGTGCCCTAATGCATATGATTATGTAGGTGTTCTTTATGTATGATATTGTAGTCTTGGTTTAACTATGTCTATATTGTACTATACTTCTATGATGGTATGTGTTGTCTTGTGTAGAAAATATGTACGTTTCCTTGTGGCCTTAACGTGATGCATTGCACCAAGTATCACTAAAGGGTTACTTGGGAAGTTAATGAATTGAAAGGAAGAGTTCACTGTTAAGAGATTTGAGTTCACTGTAAAGTGACCTCAAATGGGACTTAAATTCTATAAGTGCATTTCTATGATGTTTGGCCTTTGATTGTGTTTCTATGAAGTATGTGAATGATATAAATATTATTGATGAAGGTTTTATGATGATTTACTCAAAATGGCATGAAGTATGATTTCAAAGAAAATGTCCCTTTTAAATGTATGTTTTTGCATGGTTGCCATACTTAGTACATTCTTGTGCTAATCCCATTCTTCTCTACTTTTTACACAAAGTGTAGGTAATGGAATGCTTAAATGAGGTCTATGATTGAGGAGCTTGATAGGTGATTTTCCCAAGCTCAAGGAAAGGAATCCTTAAGTTCAAGGATGTCCTAATGTGTATTTATTGTAAAGTCTATTTAGTAATGTATAGCCTTGTATTATGTCTTAAGGGCCTTGTCCTTAATGTACTCTAAAGTTATTGAGTCTAAGATGGCAAAGAGACTTAGAGTCTAAATATGTATTATGACTTATATTTTATATATATATATGATGTGATGTTTCTAGCATATGATGTGCTATAAAAAGTTTTAAATTTTCCGCTAAATTTACTATGCCAATGCAATGAATGATATGAGAGGCTTGTCTTAGACCTCCGAGAGGTCGACGACGCCGGTTACAATCCAAGATTGTATCCTATCTCCTAGGGTATAGTTTCGGGTTCTGACAATAAGCCATAATACAGTTATAGACCTTAAGTCTCTTTGCCATCTTTGACTCAACAACATTAAAGTACATTAGGGACACGGCCCATAAGACACATTACATAACTATACAATATTTAAAGACATCACATTAAAGACACAAGTAGGAGATCCTTGAACTTTACGGATTCCTTTCATCGAGCTTGGGAATCATCTAGCAAGCTCTTCACCATTCAAGACATCCTTTAAGCATCCATAACCTACACTTTGTATAAAAAGTAGAGAAGAATAGGATTAGCACAAGAATGTACTAAGTATGGCAACCATGCAAAAACATGCATTTAAAAAGGGACATTTTCTTTGAAAATCATACTTAATGATTTTTGAGTAAATATTCATAAAACCTTTAACCAATTGCATTTATATCATTCACATACATCATATAAACATATTCAAAGACCAAACATTGCATAAGATCACATATAGAATTTATGACATTTTTGAGTCACATTACAGTGAGCTCTTTTTCCCTTAAGAGTGAGCATCTTTCCTTTTATTCACTAACTCCCCAAGTAATCCTCTAGTGATACTTGGTGCAATGTATCATCTTAATATCACTAATAAATCATACATACAACCTACAAAACCCAACACATATCCTCATATAAGCATAATACATCAAAGACACATTTAAGTCAAAACCTTAGGACATTACAGTAAGCTACATCAAGTCACACATACATTTACGTCTTTGCATGTACTTCATTATCAAACCTTGTTCATGACCCCAATCTTAGCCTACTAGTGCAATGTACATGTGAAGCCCCATAACCACACATATACTTAGTTAACTCTTCATGAGACCATAAACCTTAACATTCAATTCATACATCAATATAGCAAGTAAAGACAACTTCAATCATGTCAATACAAGAACCTCATCATATAGTCATTTAGACCAACATCATACATATAGACTCATACCATGCACATATTTATAACAAGTAGTCCAATACTACAAAGTCATACATAAAGAATCATATACATAGACACATGCATTAGAATACATTCCTAGAACTTCCTAAGGAGATACTTGTGCAATGTCTAGATGGGTTCATTACTTCCACCTATCCTAAGTAACATCCCTTAAGTCATTCTAGTTAGAGTCCTAGTCAATTACTTCCATTGTCCATTTTACTTTAGGGAAACTATAGCCTTAACCGACACTAAGACCATGGGTGCTAAACATGGAATTTGGTGTTGTAGAGCCTTACACCAATGGAAGGTGTTCCTACCTAGCCAAGGTAGAACATTAACATATATCCTAGCATCCTAAGTGAATTCACTTTGCTAGATCCTATGTGGCAAGCATAGTTTATGGAACTTGGGTCAATCGTGGAAATATCAACTCTACACCCTTTGTTGGGTCATGAGGCTATCTATCCCGTGAGAACCGTAGTGAACCCCTACCTTTCCTTTGTGGAAAAGCGTCACCCTCTCACATGAGGACCGTAGTGAATCCCTACTTCCCCTATGTTGGAAAAGCGCCACCCCCTCATCTACAAGTTCACTCGGTGTTAAGCTAAGTTCCCTTTATTGAAAAAGCCTTTATTATCATTTATTTATAAAAACATAGGCTTAGGAGAAGTCATCCCCCAATATGCTTAGCTCATAGGTCATAGATGAGAGTTCATCAACCTAAATCATGTGAGAAATCCTTTCACATGGACACAGCATATGTATTAACACTATCTAGTTAAGGATACACTTGAGTAAACCTTTCAAGGCTCCTATATTGACTAGACCATCTTTCATGTGTGTGTGTGTATACATATATGTGATCAAACCTTTCACATAACACATTAAGACCACACATGACCATACATTCATATTCATGCACATAGAAACAAAACCTAGGAACTATCCTATCAAGGTTCACATGTGCAATGCATAGACAAACTCCCATACCCTTGCCCACACTAGTACACCTATAAATTCATCCTAGTAAGGGAATACATAACACGCTTCACATACATATACTTTACATGCATAGTAGTAGACTCTAGTGAATATGAGAACAACCTTTCATTTAGACACTATGAACATTTACTACATTGTAAGCATGCATGATGTGTGAGTGTGTGTACATTGGTCAACATGATCACATAATGGCTATCAATAACATATTGAGGCATCCACCCTCTTAGACCACATTACCCTTTCAAGCATAGACCACATAACTCACAATAGCATAGGAGACAAGTTAACTTCATAGAATACTTTAAGACTCCTAACATTAGCTATTCACACATTCACATAGGGGTACATGGGTAGTGGTCATCTACCACTAATACCTAAAATATGTCAGCACCTACATGTGATATTACATAACCCTCTACATGCTCATAACCATAGTAACATAACCTAGATGCACTACTCAATCGAAGACTAGGCACAAGTTACACATAAGGTGATCATCATAATCATTTATTCACGTAATCGTCAAATTGTCTTCAAGGCCATGGTCAACACATATATAATGACATAAAGTAAACACTGCCATCATAAGTGGACCATACCACACAATGCCACTCACGGCTTCATCAACATTACTATAGAGAAGTAGAGAAGTAGAAGAATAGAGCAATTCTTACCAACCCTTTAGCCTTTGGTCATCATTGACCTTTACTACTCTTTCATCAACAATTCAAGTATAGGGCAATAGCTTAAGTACAATAATCACAAAAGAAACCATGTACAATTCGCTACAAGTTCATATTACAATCTAATACATTACATCACATATATACTAGAAAGTAGAAGAACAAAGATCTTTAATCCAATCTTGCATTGATCATAAATTATATTTCATTAATGGAATAAGTCTAGGGCAGTAGCTAATCATGCACATAGTCATCACGAAATCATGCTTAAAGCACTTCAAGATCAAGCTACAATATAGGCATTCGACTTGTCAATTTGCTAGAGTATAGAGAGGGAATTAACTAACACTATTGATTCTCTAAGGTCTTGATCATCAATAATATTTTAACAATAATGTACATACTAGGCAGCAGCAAGATAGATCACTACATCAAAGGAATCATGCTTCATCTATCCACAATTCAAGATATCATCATATACATAGTATTATCAATCGATAGACTAGAAGACTAGGTCAATTCACATAAGCCATCTTTACTTCAATCATACAAGATTCGTATTCATAATTCAATCATTATACTAACCTAAAACAGTAGATACAACCAACCTAACATAATCGAAATCCACATTAAATCATTTAGAAGCCAATGTTAAAGTGAACCATGGAAACTAGGTTAAACATGCTCAAATCTTCATGCATTGATCCTCATGGATCCTTCAACACCAATACAACATAAATTCATGTAAATAACAGTATATACAATCACTTCAACGTAATAGAATCATAATTCAATCGATAGCAATTCAAGATCACAAAGCCCATGCAAGGCTAAAACGTTTGAGTGAAGGAGCATGGGTTCATCATGCAATTGGAGTAAAAATCACGTTAAAACCACTGTATTAACTTCAATTAATCATTACTCAATCGTTCAAAACCATTTTAGAAAGAACTCATGGCTGATTTAAGAAGACATTGTTTGATCATATTTTTCTTCTTTGAAATCTTTGAGAATGGCTCTCTAGATGAAAAGATAACTAGAGATAAAGATCACCATACCTTAATCTTCATGAAGACCTATAAAACCTGATGATTCACCCATGAAAATCCAATCTCCAAGCATCTCTTGAGCTTCACCAACAATGGTGGTTTCTAGGGAGAGGATTTTTAGAGAGATGATTCTTACGTGTGTATGGGGTTGGGAATGGGTTGATCACGTTTTGAATGACTTATATACAACCAAAATCAGTTAAATAAATCATTTAGGGTCAGGTTAGCACGTGGGCTGAATTTCCCATTCACCCCTTTAATGAAACAGTGCGCAGGCTGCAGCTCACAGGCCACCATCGACGGACCTACCTACGGACCGTAGGTCAGTCGACGGGCCGTGCCTGGGGTTCCTTCGTTTGGTACTTAGCCAAATTTTGTATTGATACCTGCCAAGCTAAGTACCAATTGACGAGACCTCACAAACAGGCCAATGGTTGAGCAATTGGCCGTCGTTTGGTCCGTCGATTGGCAGTGTCTCGACTAGCCTTGGGCCCTTTTTGTGGGGCCTATTGCGGGGCCCTTTAGAAGTCGTACCCGGACGTTTACAATGTAAATACAACCCTTAACAAGTGTTAGACCTCCCACATGAGTTTCACCCAAAACCAATACTCGTAACTTGTCCAAACAGGCTAGGCCCCATCAAGATACATGTTGAGCGTCTTTAGGGCTATCTTTTGAACACCTTGGACGTTCTTAGTCGTTTGACCTCCAAACTTCACGAAACTTCATATACTACCATTTGACATCATTATAACTATTCTAAGACTTCGTAAGCTTATTCATCACATATAATCACATAGAACCACATACAAGGTATTTAGGTGACTTAGTCGTCGAACGTTTCGGTCGACCCTTGACGTTTGACTTCCAAATCACCTCAAACTTTATACACTGCCTCTAAACCATATTATAAGTCATTTTGGGACCTTATAACATTAAGACGAACACGTTAGGCTCTAGACACCCTAACTCATTTTGGGGGTCTTACAAACAAAACATTAAACACTAAACCATCTATATTGAACCCCAAACCCTAAATCCTAAAAATAAAACCCTAAACCCTAACCCTAATCCTAACCCTAACTCTAACCCTAACCCTAAACCTTAACCACAAGCGAATAACATAAAAACCCAAACATTAAACACTAAACCGTAGATATTAAACCCCAAACCCAAAAACCTAAAAAAACCTAACCCTAACCCTAACCCTAACCCTATTCCTAAACCTAAACCTAACCCTAAACCCTTTCATAGATATTAAACCCCAAATCCTAAACGCTAAACTCGAAATCCTAAAGCCAAAGCAAAAAACACCAAAAACCAAACATAAAACACTAAACCATAGATATTGAACCCCAAATCCTAAGCCCCAAACCCTAAAACATAAAAAGACCAAAATCCTAACCCTAACCCTAAACCCTAAACTCTAAACCCCAAGCCTAAAACACCAAAACCCAATCATTAAATACTAAAGCATATATATTCAACCCAAAACCCTAAAACCTAAAAAAAACAACTAATCCCTAACCCTAACCCTAAACCCTAAACCCTAAACCCTAAACCTAGGCCCAAAACACCAAAACCCAAACATCAAACACTAAACCATAGATATTAAACCCCAAATCCTAAAATCCAAACCCTAAAACCTTAAAAGAAAACCCTAAACCCTAACCCTAACCCTAAATCCTAAACCCAAGCGCAAAACACTAAAACTCAAATATTAAAGACTAAAACATAGATATTAAACCCCAACTCTAAAACCCCAAATGGTAAAACCTAAAAAAACCTAAACCCTAACACTAACGATAAACCCTAAACCCCAAGCCCAAAATACCAAAATACAAACATTAAACACTAAGCCATAGATATCATACCCAAATCCTAAACCCGAAGACAAAAAAACCAAAAGCCAAACATTAAACACTGAACCATAGATATTAAACCCCAAAGACTAAGCCCCAAACCCTAAAGATTAAAAAAACTAAACCCTAACCTAACCCTCTACACACCTACATGATCATATCTCTATCAATCACCCACAACAATATCAACAACTTTTCAGTGTTAGCTCAAACAGGGACAAGGATGGTTATCTTGAATCCCAAAAACCATCAACTCAAACGACTGGTTCATCTCTTTCGAGGGGAGAAAATCAGGAATACGATCAACGTAAGGATGGTAGAAATCAAGGTTCCAAGGATCCAATTCATACATCATTGCATAAACCTATTGGTGAGTCGTCTAAAGACATTTTCAATCGACAAGAAAATGACCAAGGTAAACTCACTTTTACTTCCTTTACTTACAATGCTGATCAAGGATTGAATGGAGTAGATAAGAATGCTAAAAATACTGGTAATTCTGGTAGAAGTCATGGTCATGATAGATTAGATGATCAATCGAATTACCCTAAGATTTCTAGCAATTTTGATCGTATTATTCCTAAAGTTCCTGCTGAAAAAATTGATCAACCTTAGGTAATCCTAATAAGTTTCCTAAGAATGATAAAATTCCAGAACCCGCCCCTTAAACTGTGACTCAAACGTATGCTAATAGGTTTAGATATAATCAATATAAGAGTGGAATTAGTATTAAATTGACTGCTCCTGAGATTACTATTAAGCAGGGCCTGCCAGCAGTTCTATATGTGAAGGATGAGGTGATTAAAGATTTGGCTTTAGCTTGTAAATACAATCTTATTGGTAAGTTTGTAAACACAATGCCTAGAGTAGAACTAATTGGGAAGAATTTTATTCTCCAAACTGAATTATCGGGGGTGTTAAGATTGGTCACTTTAATTGTCGACATGTTTATATTGACCTTGATAACGAATTGGATTACAATATGGTTTAGACTCAATAACGGATGACAATAGCTGGGCATGTTATGAGGATCCAAGCTTGGACTCCTTCTTTTTCAAACCTGCGTAAGAAACTCCTTTAGTACCAATCTGCATTTCTCTTCCAGAATTTCCATGGAATTGTTATAATAAAGAATTTATTACTAGCTTACTGTCTCCTATTGATAGAATGTTATACTTAGATTCTGCTTCAATTAACAAAACTAAGGGAAGTCAAGCTAGAGTTAAGGTTCAAGTAGATCTTTCTAAAGATAGACCTTCTCATATTTGGATGGGCTATATTGGGAAAGATATAACAGATGGTCGATGGCAAAAAATTGAATATGATAGTATTCCTGACTATTGTTTTTATTGTAAACATCAGGGGCATAAGGAACTTGACTGTATCATTAAACAAATATATGAGGAGAATAAGAGAAAGAAAGAGTTAGAGAAAAATAAAACCAAAAAAGATAATATTCATAAAGATGTGCAGAATTATGAACAACAGGAAGCAGGTAGAAGAGATGTGATTATCATTACACAAAATTATCGAAGAGATCAACCACACAGAAATTTGCAGCAGGAAGAACAGTGGCAAGTTCAGAGGAGGAAAAATCATAATCACCAACAATTTAAATACAATGCAAATAAAACAGTAGCTCAACAACAAAATTCAAAAATAGGTATAAAATCTATTCCTACCAAAAATACTTACATTGATTTAGATATGCAGGAAATTTCACCAATTCCAGAAGAGAGGGGAAGGAATACAGATCAGTACCAGGTTACACAAAGGGCAACTATGCAGCAACAACAAGTGACTAAACAGGCAGGTAATGAAAGAAGGAATATTAACAGGGATCAAAGCCAACAAAGGGTGGAAAGTCATGTAATAAGGCAAGAATCTGAACTCGATAAAGATAAAACAACTCAACAACAAGATACTTCAAAGATGCCAGGTATTGACTCAATGGTCCCACTCTCTACACCCCCCTAATAATTGTGAGATTGTTGTTGGAGGTGAGGTTGGAAGATGTCAGGAGATACCTAGACTTGGGAAAGATGGGGGTGTTCAAGGGGAAAGGGAAAATGAATCAGGATGATGTTGATTCTGGTCAACATTTTAACACTAATTTAAGGGAACCACCTGATAAACCTACTAATAACAAATCACATGATAGATTAAGTAAAAAAAGGGAAGCCATTAAAAAAGACAAAAAAAAAGAGTTATGCCATGATTCAACTATTCAGCAAAAAGATAAAGATGATTATTTTGATGAATATGGGGCACTTGATTCTCAGGATGAGTATGGTGAGGATACTCAATCTCTAGAACGGGGGGAAGAGTCTGAGGAGGAAATTAATACAGAGCAAAATCAACAAAGGGGTCATATGTTGCACAGTAACAACCCTGAGGAGATTAGGGAGGTTATTGGAAAACAAGGTTTGTCTCCAAGAGGTATAAAGGAATCAAGGCAAAATAAAGATGCTACTATTAGTATACCAAACACTAGAGCTAAGAGTAGAGGTGTTTAATGATTAATACCATTTGTTGGAATGCTAGGAGCATAAATACTCAAGGTGCTCTTGAAAGAATGCAAAATCTTAAGAAAATTCATAATTTGGCTATATTGCTATTTTAGAACCTTTTGCTAACCAATCACAAATTCATTCTTATAGAATTCAATTAATTATGGATCATGCTCATAGTAATCCTAACAATAAAATATGGTTGTTTTGGACTTGTGATGTAAATTTAAGGTGTTAGAAGTGGATGATCAACACAATACTTGTGAAATAAATCATGTGGAGTGTGCTGAAAAATTTAGTATAACATATGAGTATGCTAAATGTAAGGATCACTTGAGGAGACCTCTTTGGGATACCATGTTGCAATATTCTGATATAGAACTTCCTTGGTATCTCATTGGTGATTTTAATGTCATTTCTTCTACTCAAGATAAATTAGGTGGTAGGGCTTAGAATATGAACAAAAGTTTTGAACTCATTAGTGTCATTGAAGCTTGTGGTTTGTTAGACATGGGTATAATGGGCAACCTTATACTTGGTGTAATCACATAGATGATAGTGCTAGAATTTGGAAAGATTATATAGGGCTTTAGTGAATGACATATGGTTGGAGAAAATTCCTCAAACTAATATCACTCATTTACCGTCAGTAGATTCTGATCACTGTCCTTTACTGCTGGAATTTGGAGTTAAGCAGGAAACTGTTAAAAAATATTTCAATTTCTTAATTTTTGGACAGAAAATTCTTCTTTTCTAAATACAGTGGCTAATTGTTGGAAAAGGAAGGTTTCAGGCAAACCTATGTGGGTTTTTCATAATAAAATGAGGAGACTTACTAATACACTAAGTACTTGGTCTATGAAGGAATATGGGGATAGTTTTGCTAAAACTAAAGATATGAGGAATTGGTAAGGAGTGCTGAAGAAAACATAATCACTGATAATAATGAGGATAATAGAGCTAAATTGCACTGTATTAATGCTCAATATATAAGGTATATGAAAATTGAACACTCCATTTTACAACAAAAAACTCAGCTTCATTGGGTAAAAGAAGGTGATGCTAATTCAAAATATTTTCATGTTGTGATAAGAGGAAAAAGGAGGAGAATGTTTATGCACAAATTTCTAACTAGAAATGGACAATGGTTGGAAGGTGAGGATAATATTTCCAAAGAAGCTTGTCAATACTATCAACATATCTTCACTGGAAAGAATGATAGAATTATTGAGGATATGTTGCACTGTATTCCTAATATGGTTAGTGCTGACCAAAATGTTGTTTTAGAAAGTATTCCCACTATGGAAGAACTAAGCAAAGCGGTATTATCAATGAATCCAAACTCAACACCTGGTCCAGATGGTATTGGAGGTAAATTTATCAGACTTGTTTTGATATCATTAAGGAGGATTTGCTTGCTGCTGTTCAATCTTTTTTTTAATTGTTAAGATATGCCTAAATATATGTCTCATGCATGTTTATACTTCTTCCCAAAGTGGATCATCCTAATAAGCTTAAAGATTTCAGACCAATTAGCCTTAGTAACTTTACTAACAAAATAATTTCCAAAATTATGAGTACTAGATTAGCTCCAATTCTTCCTAGCCTTATTTAAGACAATCAATCTCATTTTGTAAAGGTTACGAGTATTTTGGAAAAATTATGTTATCTCAAGAGATAATTCATGGTATTAAACATCCTAAAGAAGATGATAATGTAGTCATTCAACTTGATATGGTCAAAGCTTATGATAGAGTTTCTTGGGCCTACAGTTGCTTAGTTTTAAGGAGGATGGGTTTTGGAGAAATATTCATTGATAGGGTGTGGAGGATTATGAGCAACAATTAGTATTCTATTGTGATTAATGGTAAAAGACATGGTTTTTTTCATTCCACTAGAGGTCTTAAATGTAACATTTTGAAATACCAAGGTCATGTGATAAGACTTAAATGGTCTCCTTAGGATCTAAACCAGTGTTCCTACCCAATTAGGCATATTTAGAGTCCTTGAAGTGGTGTTTTAACCGAAACTCTTATACGTCCGGCAAATTGGGTCATAAGAGGGCTAGAGTGTTCTTTTGAGTTAACCTAGTTAAAGAGTCGGAATATGGTAAATGGTTGTTACCATAGGTGTAAAATATAGTGTGGGATGGTTTCATTCTGGAAAAGTCAGGGTACGACTCCCCGAGGACCAAACAAGGACCCTCGAGGAGGACCCTAGAAATAG
Source organism: Solanum sitiens (assembly GCA_016801875.1). NCBI lineage: Eukaryota > Viridiplantae > Streptophyta > Magnoliopsida > Solanales > Solanaceae > Solanum > Solanum sitiens. The sequence continues at coordinate 152,365 of JABWTJ010000526.1, read as the reverse complement.
CAGGGCATGACGGACCCCATGACGGGGCGTCACAGGCGCGACGGGACGTCAAGGTCTCCGTCGTGCCAGCCTTGGTGCCGTAGGACAAACCTCCGCCTGCACAAGTCTCTGACCAACGTGACGGATGTGCAGGACGGAGGGATGTCAGTCCGTCACGCCCACGACGGACCGTCGTGCCATCCTTGGTGTCTGGGGAGAAAGCCTCCGCCTGCACAAGTCTCTGACCAACGTGACGGATGTGCAGGACGGAGGGATGTCAGTTCGTCATGACCACGACGGACCGTCGTCGGGGATCCGTCGTGGAAGGTCTGTGGCAGTTTTGGAAAAGTTAGTTTTAGTTAGTTAATTAATTAATTGACTTAGGGGTAATTAGGGGTTTAAGAGAGACTAATTAAGTGACTTAAGACCCCACTATAAATACCCAACCCTCATTAGCCTAATCATTCTCTCAAAAACAAAACTCTCTTCCTTCTCTCTACTTTCTCTCTCTATTGGAAGACTCCATTGGAGATCAACTTGGGGAGATCATTGGGGGTTGATTTAGCACAAAATTCACCATCAAAAACGTCATCAAACCTTAAGGTATGGGATCAAATTCACCTTTGAGATTCTTTCCTCAAAGGGTTCCTTCAAAGCTTTTTCCAAAAAGTTGAGTTTCTTATGGGTTTCATCCAAATCTGAATTTGATCATGTGAATTGAGTTAATTATGTATTCTTTGGGTTAGAATGAATATATTATCATGAATTGTAACTTGATTATGGTTAATTGATGTAGTTTGATCTAGGAGGTGGGTGATGACCCCTAACCCTTAACCCTAAATGTTGAATTGATATGGATTAGGTTGAGTTTGATAGAATTGACCTCATAATAAGTTAAATGGTCTTTAATGATTGTCATTGTATTGATTATGGATCTATTATGATGAATTGAAGTTCTTCACACCTATGTTCTTGAATATTGAATCTAAGTTAAGAAGATACACTTGAGATCATGTTACTAGGCTTTGATGTAGTATTGCTTCATAGTATAGTGCTTCTCCTTGATTAGTTCTTGTGATTTATTATTGAATTACATCGATGTGATGATCTAAGATTGGTTGATCTATGGGTTGATGGTAAGGTCCTTTATTGATGGACTCGGGAGGAGTATTGGTAAGTCTTGATGATCCTAGCCTTCACTTCAAATTATGGTTAATTGTCATCAAGTGATAATGTTATGTTGAAGTATGCTTTGATTGATGTGATAAGTTGATATGATACATGAATTGATATGCTTAGGTTGGTTGTGAGGATTGCTAGGTGTAATGTGATATAGGGAAGTTGTACGATGTGCCCTATTATGATGAGATGTACAAGGGTTGACTTCACCTATTTGAATTGTTAATGAAAGGACTAATTCTCATACAATTCATATTGAGCTATAATGATGATATACAAGGGATTGACCCTTCTATCTAATTAAATTGAGAAGATTAATAAACATTAAAGGCTTCTCTAAAAATGGGGACTTAGCTTAGCACCAAGCGAACTTGACATTGAGAGGTGTTGACTTCCCCTAGAGGAATATTCACCATTTGTTCCTTATAGAGTGTTGACTTTCCTTAGAGGAATACTCACCTATGGATCTACGTGAAGTGTTGACTTTCCTTGAGAAATATTCACTCATGAATTCTCATGAGATGAGGCCCCATTACCGAATGGTATATAGAGGGAATACCTATCTCTTAGTTCTTGAACTATGTTGCCACCATAGGATACTAGCTAGTGGATCCACCTAGATAGCTATGTTCACGTTAGGTTCTACCTTGGCCGGTAGACCACCTTCCATCGGTGTAAGGTTTCATGACACCGGATTCCACATTCGATTATGTGGTCTATGTCGGTTAAGGCAAATGTTCCCTAAACTAAAATGAATGAATGAATAAGGTATAGGCTAATTAAAGTAACTTGAGAGGTTGGCTTTAGCTTAGGTAGGGGTATGGGACTCTACCTACGCCTTGCACGAGTTTGCCTTGATAGGAACTTTGAGAGGTCAATATTATGCATGTAAGGCGATAGTATGATGTAAAAGGTTGGTATGTTGAGTAACATGCTTATGAATATAATGTTGTTGTCTTTGCTTGAAGTAGGATGTATCATGACATGACGAGTATGTTGGTAAGTAAATTGCTAATTGTAGTCTTGGTAGGTTACTTGATTGAGTAGGAGATATGGTAATTTTACTTGATCATTGCACTTGTGACTTATTGAAGGTTATCATTAGTATGATTTGCTTTGCTATGGTTTAATTTCATATGTAGTCTATTATGTTTTCATAAATGTCCCTTTCTAAATATATTTGATTGGTAATTGTATATGAGATTCCATACTTAGTACATGTGGAGTACTAATCCCTTTTCTTTCCTTTTTTCCCAAACATTTTAGGTTCGGGTCGTTGAGCTTGATCCAAATTGCTAGGAAGGAAGACTTGGGTATTTTGCCATCCAAGTGGTAGGTCCTCACTCTCTCGAGGACGTGGCCGATATCTCTCTTTTATGATGTGTAGTTACTATGATTCTATGTTGACTCTATTGTTCTCTTGAGACGATGTAGTAGACAGCCTATATGCGGCTTCTTTCATTTGATGTAGGGCTATGCCCAAGACTTATTGTGATCGATAGATGGTCTATGAGATGAGACGGTTTTATGACTATTATTTTCTGAATATATAAGTGTATGAAATAAAAGTAGAAGACTAAGTAATCTTCGTATATGAACAAGTCTATGTATACTTGATATATATAATGATGTGTATGTAGAGGTCTATGTAAACCTCCGAGTAGTTCTAGATAAAAAGTTTTTAATTCTTACTGATTTTTAGTCGATGAATGCTATGACGAAGCTAAGAGGCTTGTCTTAGTCCTCCGAGAGGACGACGACGCCGGTTACGTCTAGGGGGTAAACCCGGATGTGACAAACTTGGTATCAGAGCATGAGGTTGAATATCCTTGATGTTAACGTCTCTCTCTCAACCACGTGATTTAAGTTTGTATTCATAATTGTGAAGCGCGCCACACTTATGAATAGGAACTTATTTGATGATTAGGAATCATTCTCATTGTTGGAAATCCATATCGTGCCCCTAGAATGTACGTTGTATACGCTTTCGCCTGAACCTTGTGTTTTGGTTATAGGAGATGAATACTAGAAGAAATGCGGCTCGAAGACTTGAGGAAGAGATGGCTGCTGCGGGAATTCCTCGTGACGAACCTGCTCCTCCTCTTGAAGAGGTTGCTATTGATGACCAGGTTCCTGCCGATCCTCCACCGATGACAGAGGCTCAGATGAGAGCTATTATTGCTCAAATGGCTCAAGCCATGACTACTCAAGCTCAAGCCGCAACAGTGCAAGCCCAAGCTATGACTGCCCAAGCCAATAGGGATTTGGCACCTAGAGTCCATGAACAGACTATGGCCTCCAGACTTAGGGATTTCACTCGAATGAATCCTCCTGTCTTTTATGGGTCGAAGGTTGATGAATACCCTCAGGAATTTATTGATGAGGTTCACAAGATTTTGTGTGCTATGGGGCTGTCGTCTAGCGAGAATGCCGAGTCGGCCTCCTACCAACTCAAAGATGTCGCTCAGATATGGTATGCGCAATGGAAGGACAACAGGCCACTTGGAAGTGGGTTAGTGACGTGGGAGTTATTCAAAGGGGCCTTCATTGATCGGTTCTTCCCTAGAGAGATGAGGGAAACGAAGGTGGTGGAATTTATCAATCTCCGCCAAGGAACGATGAGTGTTCATGAGTATTCTCTGAAATTTACTCAATTGGCCAAATATGCTCCGTCTTTGGTCTCCGATCCTAGAGACGAAATGAGTCGATATGTGACAGGTATATCGGACGATTTACAAGAGGAGTGTCAATCGGCTATGCTACATGATATCATGAACATTGGTCGTCTCATGGTGCATGCAAGAAGGGTTGAGGAGGCTAGATCAAAAAGGAAGGATAAGGACTCAAGGAGGACAAGGTCTTCTGAGAGTGAAACTGCCAAAGATAGGTTGGGAATTCAAGACAGGCCTAGATTCAAAAAGAGGTTCTCAAACCACGTTCCATCCAAATTTCCCAAGACTAGGGATTCTAAAGCTCCTAGACCAAAAGTTGCCAAGGGAAAGGATGGGAACTCATCTAATGAGAAGCCTACATGTTCTAAGTGTGGGAAAGGTCACTATGGAGAATGTTTGATTGGAACGGGAAATTGCTATGGTTGTGGAAAGATTGGTCACAAGGTGCGGGATTGTCCAAATGCTAAGGGACAAGAGAGGGGTGGTCATCCAAGTGGTTCTAATAGTGCTCCCAAAAAGAACCGTCTTTATGCTCTTCGTACTAGAGATGACCAAGAGGCCTCTCCTGATGTGGTGACTGGTATGTTACAAATCTTTGCCATTGATGTGTATGCATTACTTGATCCGGGTGCTACGTTGTCTTTCGTTACTCCATTGGTAGCTAAGAAGTTTAGTACATTACCCGATGTTTTGCATGAACCTATTTTGGTGTCTACCCCGGTGGGTGAGTTAGTGGTAGCAAAAAGAGTCTATCGAAATTGTCCTATTTCAATACCTCATAGAGTTTCTCATATTGATCTAGTTGAGCTAGACATGATTGATTTTGATGTCATATTAGGTATGGACTGGTTGCATGCTAGTTTCGCTTCCATCAATTTTAGGACCAAAATTGTGAGGTTTTGTTTCCCAAATGAACCCGTTATAGAGTGGAAAGGTGGAAATTCTCTTCCTAGAGGTTGTTTTATAACATGCCTAAAGGCGTGTAAAATGATCTCGAAGGGGTGTCTCTACCATATTGTGAGAGTCCAAGAAGTGGATTCCGAAGTTCCTCCTATAGAGTCAGTCCCCGTGGTGTGTGAATTTACGGAGGTTTTTCCTGATGACCTTCCCGGCATTCCTCCCGAATGGGAAATCAATTTCGGTATCGATTTGCTACTGGAAACAAATCCTATTTCTATTCCTCCTTATAGAATGGCTCCGGCCGAGTTAAAGGAATTGAATGCACAACTTAAAGATTTGCTAGACAAGGGCTTTATAAGGCCTAGCATTTCTCCATGGGGTGCTCCGGGCTTGTTCGTGAAAAAGAAAGATGGGTCCTTGAGGATGTGTATTGATTACCGGCAACTCAACAAGGTTACCATCAAGAACAAGTATCCTCTTCCTCGGATTGATGATTTATTTGATCAACTCCAAGGAGCGAGTTACTTCTCAAAGATTGATTTGAGGTCAGGGTACCACCAGCTTAGGGTGAGAAATGAAGATATTTCAAAGACAGCTTTTCGGACTCGATATGGGCATTATGAGTTCGTGGTTATGTCTTTTGGTCTCACAAATGCTCCAGCGGCGTTTATGGACCTGATGAACAGGGTGTTTCGAAAGTACCTTGATTCATTCGTTATTGTATTTATCGATGATATCTTGGTGTATTCAAAAAATAAGGTTGACCACATGGATCATCTAAGGGTAGTATTGCAAACCCTTAGGGAACATAAATTGTTCGCCAAGTATAGCAAGTGCGAGTTTTGGCTGAGGTCGGTGGCATTTCTTGGGCACATCATCTCTAGTGAGGGAGTTGAGGTAGACCCAAAGAAGACAGATGCGGTAAGAAACTGGCCTAGACCCTTGACCCCAACTGATATTAGGAGTTTCTTGGGTCTAGCAGGTTATTATCGAAGGTTCGTAGAAGGTTTTTCTTCCATTGCATCTCCTTTGACTTCATTGACTCAAAAAGGCAAAAAGTTTGAATGGTCAGAGGCATGTGAGAAGAGTTTTCAATTATTGAAGGATAGGCTTACTTCCGCTCCGGTGTTAACTTTACCGGAAGGATCTAAAGGGTTCATTGTGTATTGTGATGCATCCCGCGTAGGTTTGGGGTGTGTGCTTATGCAGAATGGGAAGGTGATTGCCTATGCTTCGCGGCAACTTAAGGTGCATGAGAGAAATTATCCTACTCATGACCTTGAGTTAGCGGCCGTGGTGTTTGCTTTAAAAATATGGAGACACTACTTGTATGGTGTTCATGTAGATGTTTTCACTGATCATAAGAGCCTTCAATATGTGTTTACTCAAAAAGATTTGAATCTTCGACAAAGAAGGTGGTTAGAGTTGTTGAAAGATTATGATATGAGTGTCCTATATCATCCCGGCAAGGCAAATGTGGTGGCAGATGCTTTAAGCCGTATGACTATGGGTGGTGTGACTCATATAGATGAAGACAAGAAAGATCTAGTAAAAGATGTTCATCGTTTGACTAGATTGGGAGTGCGATTGGTGAGTTCGCTAAATGGAGGTGCCACGGTTCATCATAGCTCCGAGTCATCATTGGTGGTTGAGGTGAAGTCCAAACAACACCTTGACCAACTATTGATGGAATTAAAGGAATCGGTTCTTGGCAAGGCGAACGAGTCTTTCTCCTTAGGAGAAGATAGTGTATTGAGGTATCAAGGGAGGTTGTGTGTTCCTGATGTGGATGGATTGAGGGATCGGATCCTTGATGAAGCCCATGGATCCCACTATTCCATCCATCCCGGTTCTACAAAGATGTATCATGACCTTCGAGAAATATATTGGTGGGAAGGTTTGAAGAAGGATATAGCGGAATTTGTTGCTAAATGTCCGAATTGTCAACAAGTGAAGGCGGAACATCAAAAGCCGGGTGGCTTACTACAGGAGATCCAAATTCCTACTTGGAAGTGGGAAGACATTAATATGGATTTCGTAGTAGGGTTGCCTCGGACTCAAAAGTCATATGATTCTATATGGGTGATTGTTGATAGATTGACTAAGTCCGCTCACTTTATCCCCGTCAAATCTACATATTCGGCGGAAGATTATGCGAAGATTTTCATAGATGAGATTGTGTGTCGTCATGGTATTCCGTTATCCATCATTTCGGATAGAGGTGCACAATTCACATCTAGATTTTGGAAGTCGTTTCAAAAAGGTTTGGGTACTAAAGTGAAATTAAGTACCGCCTTCCATCCTCAAACGGATGGTCAAGCGGAACGCACGATTCAAACTCTTGAGGATATGCTTAGAGCTTGCATCATTGATTTTAAAGGGAGTTGGGATAAGCATTTGCCGTTGGTGGAGTTTGCGTATAATAATAGCTTTCATTCGTCCATCTCCATGGCTCCCTATGAAGCCTTGTATGGAAGGAGGTGTAGGTCTCCTATAGGATGGTTTGAAGTAGGTGAGTCATCGATATTCGGTCCCGACTTGATTTACAAGACATTGGAGAATGTACATATCATAAGAAACAGGTTGCAAACAGCCTATAGTCGACAAAAGTCCTATGCCGATAATAGAAGAAGGGACTTGGAGTTTGAAGAGCGTGATAAGGTGTATTTAAAAATCTCACCTATGAAGGGTGTGGTAAGATTTGGCAAGAAAGGGAAGTTGAGCCCTCGATATGTAGGCCCTTATGAGATTTTAGAAAGGGTTGGTAAAGTTGCCTATCGTTTAAGATTACCCAATGAGCTAGCCTTGGTTCATCCGGTTTTCCATGTCTCCATGTTGAAGAAGTGTGTCGGGAATCCCGAGTCTATTCTTCCTCTTGAAGGCCTCGGAGTCAAGGATAACCTCTCCTATGAGGAGGTTCCGGTTCAAATCCTTGATAGGCAAGTAAAAAGGTTGAGGAACAAAGAGGTGGTTTCCGTAAAGGTGCTATGGAGGAACCACCTAGTTGAGGGTGCAACATGGGAGGCGGAAGCCGACATAAAAACCCGTTATCCTCATCTTTTTGATGTTTAAGGTTAGTATCTCTCTCTAATGATATAAATACGTTAGATATTGTGAATCTCTGTTGTTTTTGTGAAACTTTGCAAAACTCCTAGTTTGGAGACTTCTAAAATGGAGTCACTTTAAGGTGACCTTAGATAAATTTGGAAGTTGTTTGGTTTCTTGCATATTTGAGACAAGTTTGGTGATTTAGATATGGTAAATTGATGTTTTGAAGTATTTTTATGAAATAATATAGTTCATGCTAACTAAATATTGTGAATTGGTTGAGCTGCTAGTCTTGAGTCTAATCCCACATTTTAAGAGTGTTTGGTGTCATTCGGGGACGAATGTTCCTAAGGGGGGGATAATGTAACATTTTGAAATACCAAGGTCATGTGATAAGACTTAAATGGTCTCCTTAGGATCTAAACCAGTGTTCCTACCCAATTAGGCATATTTAGAGTCTTTGAAGTGGTGTTTTAACCGAAACTCTTATACGTCCGGCAAATTGGGTCATAAGAGGGCTAGAGTGTTCTTTTGAGTTAACCTAGTTAAAGAGTCGGAATATGGTAAATGGTTGTTACCATAGGTGTAAAATATAGTGTGGGATCGTTTCATTCTGGAAAAGTCAGGGTACGACTCCCCGAGGACCAAACAAGGATCCTCGAGGAGGACCCTAGAAATAGCAGGGCATGACGGACCCCATGAAGGGGCGTCACAGGCGCGACGGGAAGTCAAGGTCTCCGTCGTGCCAGCCTTGGTGCCGTAGGACAAACCTCCGCCTGCACAAGTCTCTGACCAACGTGACGGATGTGCAGGACGGAGGGATGTAAGTCCGTCACGCCCACGACGGACCGTCGTGCCATCCTTGGTGTCTGGGGAGAAAGCCTCCGCCTGCACAAGTCTCTGACCAACGTGACGGATGTGCAGGACGGAGGGATGTCAGTTCGTCATGACCACGACGGACCGTCGTCGGGGATCCGTCGTGGAAGGTCTGTGGCAGTTTTGGAAAAGTTAGTTTTAGTTAGTTAATTAATTAATTGACTTAGGGGTAATTAGGGGTTTAAGAGAGTCTAATTAAGTGACTTAAGACCCCACTATAAATACCCAACCCTCATTAGCCTAATCATTCTCTCAAAAACAAAACTCTCTTCCTTCTCTCTACTTTCTCTCTCTATTGGAAGACTCTATTGGAGATCAACTTGGGGAGATCATTGGGGGTTGATTTAGCACGAAATTCACCATCAAAAACGTCATCAAACCTTAAGGTATGGGATCTAATTCACCTTTGAGATTCTTTCCTCAAAGGGTTCCTTCAAAGCTTTTTCCAAAAAGTTGAGTTTCTTATGGGTTTCATCCAAATCCGAATTTGATCATGTGAATTGAGTTAATTATGTATTCTTTGGGTTAGAATGAATAGATTATCATGAATTGTAACTTGATTATGGTGAATTGAAGTAGTTTGATCTAGATTGTGGGTGATGACCCCTAACCCTTAACCCTAAATGTTGAATTGATATGGATTAGGTTGAGTTTGATAGAATTGACCTCATAATAAGTTAAATGGTCTTTAATGATTGTCATTGTATTGATTATGGATCTATTATGATGAATTGAAGTTCTTCACACCTATGTTCTTGAATATTGAATCTAAGTTAAGAAGATACACTTGAGATCATGTTACTAGTCTTTGATGTAGTATTGCTTCATAGTATAGTGCTTCTCCTTGATTAGTTCTTGTGATTTATTATTGAATTACATCGATGTGATGATCTAAGATTGGTTGATCTATGGGTTGATGGTAAGGCCCTTTATTGATGGATTATGGAGGAGTATGGGTAAGTCTTGATGATCCTAGCCTTTACTTCAAATTATGGTTAATTGTCATCAAGTGATAATGTTATGTTGAAGTATGCTTTGATTGATGTGATAAGTTGATATGATACATGAATTGATATGCTTAGGTTGGTTGTGAGGATTGCTAGGTGTAATGTGATATAGGGAAGTTGTACGATGTGCCCTATTATGATGAGATGTACAAGGGTTGACTTCACCTATTTGAATTGTTAATGAAAGGACTAATTCTCATACAATTCATATTGAGCTATAATGATGATATACAAGGGATTGAACCTTCTATCTAATTAAATTGAGAAGATTAATAAAGATTAAAGGCTTCTCTAAAAATGGGGACTTAGCTTAGCACCGAGCGAACTTGACATTGAGAGGTGTTGATTTCCCTTAGAGGAATATTCACCATTTGTTCTTTATAGAGTGTTGACTTCCCTTAGAGGAATACTCACCTATGGATCTACATGAAGTGTTGACTTTCCTTGAGAAATATTCACTCATGAATTCTCATGAGATGAGGCCCCATTACCGAATGGTATATAGAGGGAATACCTATCTCTTAGTTCTTGAACTATGTTGCCACCATAGGATACTAGCTAGTGGATCCACCTAGATAGCTATGTTCACGTTAGGTTGTACCTTGGCCGGTAGACCACCTTCCATCGGTGTAAGGTTTCATGACACCGGATTCCACATTCGATTATGTGGTCTATGTCGGTTAAGGCAAATGTTCCCTAAACTAAAATGAATGAATGAATAAGGTATAGGCTAATTAAAGTAACTTGAGAGGTTGGCTTTAGCTTAGGTAGGGGTATGGGACTCTACCTACGCCTTGCACGAGTTTTCCTTGATAGGAACTTTGAGAGGTCAATATTATGTATGTAAGGCGATAGTATGATGTAAAAGGTTGGTATGTTGAGTAACATGCTTATGAATATAATGTTGTTGTCTTTGCTTGAAGTAGGATGTATCATGACATGACGAGTATGTTGGTAAGTAAATTGCTAATTGTAGTCTTGGTAGGTTACTTGATTGAGTAGGAGATATGGTAATTTTACTTGATCATTGCACTTGTGACTTATTGAAGGTTATCATTAGTATGCTTTGCTTTGCTATGGTTTAATTGCATATGTAGTCTATTATGTTTTCATAAATGTCCCTTTCTAAATATATTTGATTGGTAATTGTATATGAGATTCCATACTTAGTACATGTGGAGTACTAATCCCTTTTCTTTCCCTTTTCCCAAACATTTTAGGTTCGGGTCGTTGAGCTTGATCCAAATTGCTAGGAAGGAAGACTTGGGTATTTTGCCATCCAAGTGGTAGGTCCTCACTCTCTCGAGGACGTGGCCGATATCTCTCTTTTATGATGTGTAGTTACTATGATTCTATGTTGACTCTATTGTTCTCTTGAGACGATGTAGTAGACAGCCTATATGCGGCTTCTTTCATTTGATGTAGGGCTATGCCCAAGACTTATTGTGATCGATAGATGGTCTATGAGATGAGACGGTTTTATGACTATTATTTTCTGAATATATAAGGGTATGAAATAAAAGTAGAAGACTAAGTAATCTTCGTATATGAACAAGTCTATGTATACTTGATATATATAATGATGTGTATGTAGAGGTCTATGTAAACCTCCGAGTAGTTCTAGATAAAAAGTTTTTAATTCTTACTGATTTTTAGTCGATGAATGCTATGACGAAGCTAAGAGGCTTGTCTTAGTCCTCCGAGAGGACGACGACGCCGGTTACATCTAGGGGGTAAACCCGGATGTGACATTAAACAAGGTGACTCCTTGTCTCCAGCCTTGTTTATCTTAGGTGGTGAGGTTTTATCTAGACAACTTTATCTTTTACATCACGATCAATTGTACAAAAGTTTTCACATGGAGACTAGAGGGCCTCAAATAAATCATTTAAGTTTTGCGGATGATATTATCATTTTTTCTTCTACTAACAGAATTTCTTTACAATTAATAATGATGATTATAACAACCTATGAAATGGTGTCTGATCTATTGTTAAACAAACAAAAATGTTATTTTATGGTCACTACAAGCACTGTTGGGGATATTATTAATCTAATTAAGGAGGAAATTGGTTTTTGTTAGAGAGATAGTCCTATTATGTACTTAGGATGTCAATTATATATTGGAGGCCAAAGGATCATATATTATTCAGAATTAGTGGACAAAGTGATAAAGAAAATAACAGGTTGGCAATCCAAAATGTTGAGCTTTGGGGGTAAAATAACTTTAGTGAAGCATGTTCTACAATCTATTCCTATTCACGCTATGTCTACTATAGCACCACCTAAGACTACATTAAAATACATAGAAAATGGCATGGCTGATTTTTTCTGGGGGGATGTTAAGGAAAAGGAAAAATATCATTGGGCTTCATGGGAGACTCTTGGATTTCCTACTGATGAGGGAGATATTGGGGTGAGTATAACGCCCCAAAATGAACTAAGGTGAACTAGAGCCTCATGATTGTTTCTTGAGTTGATTTTAAGTTAAACGGACTTAGTTTAGTGTCCTTAGGCAGTGTCCAAAGTTTCGTGAATTTTGGAGGTCAAACGAGCAAGAACGTCCAAGGCATTCGAAAGATATGCCTTGAGTCGACCTTGTACGTCTAGACGGGTTTCGTCGAGTTTTATGTGTTCGTTTTGGATGAAATTCATGTGAGAGGTGTTAAACTTATATATGATCATATTTGTGTTTGAAACGTCCGGGAAATTATCCCCAAGGACCATCGAAGGGTCCTTCAGGAAGGACCCAAAACCTGGTAAGCAGGATGTTCCAGGCAACCTTGGCGACGGAGCAGTCGACGGCCTGTCATGGTTGTGATGCCCCGTCACAAGGTTCCGTCGTGGGGGATTTGTTCAAGGGTGTAGAGGGGACCCTTGGCAAGCCTCTGAAGTTTGCAACGGATGGTCAGGATGGGCCGTTGCACCCGTGACGCCCCGTCACAAGCAAGTCGTCGCAAGTCTTGTCCCTGTGCGCAGATTTTTCTGCCAAGTCAGGGGTGAATTTGTAAATTCACCCCACGTCTAAATAAGATTTTGGACGGTTTGTCAAGGGATTTTTAGGTTATATTAAACGAGTTTTAAACCCTAGACCTAGACAAGACCCCCTCACTTCAACATTCAAACTCTCTCTCAAAAAAAGAAAACTCTCTCAAAGTCACCATTGAAGCCAAGGCTCAAGGAGGTAAAGGAGGGATGCTTTGGACTTGTTTCTTCATAAAAATGAATGGGTTTCCTTCTCTTAAAGGTATGGTATCCATTCTTGAATATCTTTTCATTCAAGAAGCCAACTTCCCAAAATGGTTTTCAAAAAGGGTTTCTAAACTCAAACTTCTTCTAACTTTGATTTCTAGTATGGGTCTTCTTGTATTTAAGTTTAGTAATTTAAATGTATTTATCTTGGTTTGAATTGATGATTTTGATGTTAAAAACTCCATGAAACTCTTGTATATGCATACTTCAACTTTTGGCTTGAAAATGGGTTATGTGAGCATGATTTGAGTAGGGTATGAACTTGGGTCTTCTTGTATTTGTCATGTTGGTGTAGCTACTACCCTAAGGACCTTAATATGGTGAAATATTGATAAATTGCTTATGGGTGATGATGGTTTGATTTGTTGATGAGTTGCTCTTATTATATATTTCTTATTATGAATTGCTATTTGAGTGGTATGGTCCACCTTATGGGTGGCGGTGCTAATTGATGAACTTGATGTTAATTAGTATGTTTTGAGTATGGGATCTTAAAGGTCTAGTATGTGAAATGAAGATATATGGGAAATGGGTCTTGTATTGTGTTTGATGTAACTTGAATTTGCATGTTTGACCTAGTTTATGTCTAAATGAAGTGTATGATTATGAGAAGCATGTAGAGTGTGTAACTTGATGAATTAAGGTTAAAGTATGTGTAGAACTTGATGATAATGAAGTGATGCTTATATGCAAGGTGTGCACATGTACACACACACACACTCTTTTAAGATTTGTATTATGCCAAGTTAAGCAAAAAGGGGAATCTTGAGGTGGACACACTTCGTGAGTTGAGATGTAGTGTCTAGTAGCAACCTCTCCATTCCTAGTGAGCTTTCTAAGATAGACTATTATGTTGAGAAATCCGTGGAGAGTTATGCCTAGCACCGAGAGGATATGAAGGGGAGGTGGATTGCACTTCGTGAGTTGAGATGTTGTAATCCAAAGTACCTCTTGAGATGAGTACTCCTCGTTAGTAGAGAGTGAGTTACTTAGTAGCAATCTCCTTATCCCTTAACTATGTGCCCGCATAGGTGTAGCTATTGGAAAAGCCATGTAAACGCTAAGAAGCATGACCTTACACTAGGCAAGTAAGGATCCCTCATCCGATAGGGGTTAATATCGGGATTCCATGTCTAGCTCCCATGGTCTTTGTCGGTTAAGCTAACTCCCACAAAAGAATTGATTTGAAACTAATTATCTTGTATATTGTTGAATTTATGTATGTATGTCGTGAAGTGCTCAATCCACATTAGTTACCGAGTAGGAGCATTGAGTGGGAGTAGTAGTATGGGATGCTATTCTCACATTGCACTTGGTGTGACCTATACCTACTATGGGAGAAGAGTACCTTCATGAAATCCGTGTGAATGAGTACTATGGTGTAGTGTTATGGATGATTATTGTGGAGTACTTGAGTAAATAGAATCCATTAGGAGTACTAAGTGGGAGTGGTAGTATGGGATGCTACTCTCACATTGCACTTGGTATGACCTATATTTTCCGTGAGTGTTTTGCATATGTTAGCCAAGGGCGTGGATTTGATTTCCAGCTAAGTAAGCCTAAGATTTGGTAGTTTTAAGGGTCGCTTTGGTGTGCTTTGAAGGCAGGTGTAATGAAAATCCCTTCTTAGCTCACTTTAGGGAGTCTTAGGATAACCTTGGGTTAGGGCAACTTCAAAGGAAAAAGAGTTCATATGACTTGGACCGTGCCATTCACTGTAAGGTCTTCATTCTAAGAATCCAATATATTCACTGTGATGCTTTATTCAATTGTCATTGTAAGTTTAGTAAGTTCATTGAAATGTTCCTTTTGATTACTCTAAGTTTTGGTAAAGTTGCCATAAAGTGTTGATTGTCGATTCTTATGTTGGTTTGTTTCTAGATTTATGAATATTGCTTTAGATTGCATTAAAAGTTATTTTTACTAAAATGTCCCTTTTTGTATGTTTTTGCATATGCCATACTTAGTACATTGTTGTACTAACCCCATACTTTTATATACCTTATGAGTATAGGTTGGAAGCCTTTTTGGAGGATCGGAGTTGAAGCTTGGGAATTCTATCTCTCAAGGATTGGGTATGTCCTCATATATTCGAGGACATAGTTTTATGTTTCTTAGTTTCTTAATTAAGACTTAAAAATGTATTTACTTTTATTGTAAAGGGCCGTGTCCCTAAGATTCCAAGTTGTGTCTTTAAGTTGGCTTGTGACGATAAGATTTCCTAGTATTTATGAAAAGACTTCTTCTATCATTATTATCGTGAAAAGTTTTAATTCCGCACTACTTTTCATGCTTTATGTTATGAATGCTAGTAGAGGGCTTGTACGAGATCCCAAAGGGGTCAAGTACGCCCAGTCATGATTTGAAGGTTTTCCCTAACTTTTAGGGGGTGCTTTCGGGTCGTGACAGTGAGGTTATTGGAAGATATTTTTACTGCATTCCAATATTAAAAAGGTGGAATTTTAGGACTAATCAGTCTTTATGGGGGAAATTTTTAAAATCCAAATATTGTAAAAGATTAAACACTGTAGCCAAGAAATATGATACACGACGATCTTTGGTTTAGAGATATCTTACTAGAAAGAGATGGGCTGTTGAAACACATATAAGTTGGACTATTCAATCAAGAACTTGTAGTTTTTGGTGGGATAATTGGCTTGGGGATAGGGCACTAGCTAAGTATTGTGAACATATTTCTAGCCTAAACAATATTCAAGTGTCATATTTTTTAGAAGCTGGTAAGTGGAAGGAGAGTGAAGTTAGACAGACTATTATTCTTAGTAGCATTATTCAATACAAATAAGGCTTACCAGATGTAGCTAATTGGACTCCTTCTGAAAATGGTAATTTTACAATTTCTTCTGCATGGACAACTATAAGGAAAAAACATATAAAAGATCCTATTAACGATTTCGTTTGGTTTAAGCAATTACATTTCAAAGTTTCCTTTTTTATTTGGAGTTCTTTGAGGGAAAAATTACCAACTAATGAAAAACTTACTATGTTTGGAAAAGATGCTACTGATTGTTATTGTTGTCATAGATCAGGGAGGGAACTGCAAATATTTGTATAAGGTTATGAGTGTACATTGGGAAAAGCCTCCATCAAGTGAATACAAATTGAATACTGATGGTAGTGCTATGCACAATCCTGGAAAAATAGGGGGAGGTGGCATTTTACGAGATCACCAAGTTTAATTGATATATGAATATGATATTCCCCTTGGTTTTTTTACTAATAATAATGAAGAGATCAAGGCAGCATTGCATGGCATCAACTGGTGTGAACATCATGGTTATAAAAGAATCATATTAGAGGTTGATTCAGAATTAGTGCAAGTGGATTAATTAAAATTGCATCATTCCATGGAGAACCAGGCCCGATGTTTATGTAATACAGAAGATAAGCAGGAAGTTTGAAAGTTTTTCATGCAAACATATTTATAGGGAAGCAAATGGTACTGCCGATTTACTATCAAAATGGAGTCACAAACAAGACATCATACAGATTTTTACTCACAACACCAACTCATTAGAACAATTAAAGGAAGTTACATTCTAGAAAATTTGGGCATGCAGTGCTTTAGAAGGAAGAAACTCTAACGAATAAAGCAGCCACCATAATTCAATATATGTAATACACTTGATGTTAAATCTCAAATCAAAGTACGTTGAAAACTATTTCAAGTACCAATTCTAGTATATGGATAGATAGCTTAGAATAGGATTATTAAATGGACTTTTCTTATTGTAAGGGGAGAGTCTCCCTAATTTATGGTGTTTTTTCAAGTTATGTTAGAATACTATCATATTGTAAGGGTTGAGTTGACTAACCTTAGTAGGTAGGTCAACTCTTAATCAATCTTAGGTCTGGAGGTAAGGTTCATGATCCCCTCTATGTATTTTTGAGTTTTAATAAATTATAAGGCATGGGGGTGTTGCTCAGCCCCTTACCCACCACAAGGGTCGTTCTAATTTTTTTAACAAAAAACTCAAAACACCAAAACTCAAACATTAAACACTAAACCTTAGATATTAAACCCAAATCCTAAAACCTATATTTTAAAAAAAAAACTAAACCCCAACATTAAATAATGTAAAATGGATTACATCAAGGCTATTCATTCCCAAAATTCAATGCTTTTATGGAGTGTTCACAATGATGGAGGTTGTTTGGCATGTATGGATGCCAATGAGGGAGTTCCATGCCTTCCATGAAAACATATGCACCTTGGAGGAGATCCCAGTAGGGAAACACCATGTTTGGATGATAGCTTGGAGCGTGGGAGGCCCAACTAAGCAAGGAGGAGAAATTGAAGATGTGCTCCATTCAGCGAGAGGACAACCACTTCGGAAACTTGCCAAACCCCTTTGGCGAGGCTCCCAAGCTCGTCAACTGGTCCCAAGGAGCTGCAACTGGAAGTTCCTAACTCGGCGAGCTAAAGAACAATCGGCGCATCACCCAATTGCTTGGGCGATAACCACTAGATCGCCTAATGTCCAAATAGGTGTCAGGAGCAAAGTCCATCGCCAAGTGGACAGGAGGCCCATCGAAACATCGCCCTTTGACTAGAAAGACCGCCAAAGTTACAGCAAGTCGTCCTAGGAGAAGCCAAGGAGATGGGTTCTTTGCGGAACCCATTTGGCGAATCACCAAGCCATTTGGCGATCCTGACTAGGCTCACCCATTGAAACATTATCGAGTCACTTTTGCTCCCATAATGTAATAAGCCCTAACACTATAAATAGGTGTCTTAGGGTTCATTTTAGGGTTAGTATGATTTTTGAATATTGATGAATGATAAATTTTAAATTTAACTCCTTCTGTGAGTGTTGAAATTTTGGTAAGCTTTTGTTGAACATTGTTTAGAAACGCGTGTTGCTTGGGATATTGATTCCCTTGAGGTCGTGGTAAGAGGTAGGTTCTATTGTAGTATTAATGGATTGAGGTTGAAAAACTGATCTAAGGCAGTAGGGTCCATGTGAGCTGCGTGTCAGGCAGCATCCCTTTGTATCTTGACTCATGCAAGTCGGGGTCCTCCTCAAGGACCCTTCGAGGGGTTCTTTGGGAGTCGTTATCGGACGGTTATACGCTCTATACTACACGCTACCAAACCAAAGTATTTTTACAAGTTCAATACTCAATTTGACCCTCTCAAGCCATCCCCAGACATAGCAACGTCAACTAGTTTAATTTAGCTAGTTTCCAGACGTCATGGACGTTCCTTGACGTCTTGGCTCTAAAACTTCTCGGATGACTTATAAACATTATTTTAGGTCTTAAAACATTATGTAAACACTTAGACACTAATTTTAGGCTCTATATTAAGTCTCGACTTTACGGAGTGTTACAAAAATCAACCTAGGTTCAAGAAGAGGGCTCCAATGCAAGATGGACCTAGTGCTCCTAAGGTCAAACTTTATAAGGGTAGTGGATCTCAACGTGTTAAGTGTTACTTATGGAAATAATAACTATGAGAAATGTCTAGGTTGTACCGGGAATTTCTTTGGTTGTGGTAAGGATGGTCATAAGGTGAGGGATTGTCCTACTATTACGGTTAGAGGAAGAGAGGCCAAGCAAGTTCCTCCAAGTGTTCCGGAAGGTGATGTTCCAAGAAAGAATCGCTTTTATTCCCTCCAAGCTAAAGGATCAAAGCCGGATGATGTCGATGTTTGTAAGTGTAGCTTTTTCTCTCCCTTGTTGTTACGAGTTTCACGGACCACTTCATGGCCAGTAGAGTGGACCACAGTCCGTGAATATGGTCGTGGACCTTCCTTAATCTTTTAGAGACTAGTCAAGGCAAGGAAAAAACTGCCTCAAGTACCACAACTCGTCAAAGGGGTTGTGAAACACCTTCACGGACAGTGAAGGTGGCTATGGTCCCTGGGCGGGCTATCCAAATATGAATTTCCAAATTAATTCTATTAGACTTTTTATTAATTGGGGTTGATTTTAAAAGGTTTATATTATTAATATAAATTGTTTCAAGTCTTAAAACCTTCCTTTAACTTATTATTTCAATACCCCAAATCAAAACCCCAAAGTTCTCTCTCTAGCAATTCCTACATTGTTGACACCTCAAGCTTCAAGGAAGAGGACCAATTTCTCAAGGTTTTCAACCAAATTTCGTGGGTAACTTCTAATCAAGGTATGGTTATTCATCCTTGAACACTCTAGACTAAATTCTCTATGAACCCATGCAAATCATGATTTCCTATTTTTGGCCCTAATGTGGGTGAATTGATCTTGGCTTGAGCTTATTGAATTCTTGTGTAGATGTCACATACGGGAGAACCCCCTAGAAGTAACATGGCGTACTTGACCTCTCGGAGGTCTTATACAAGCCCATAGTTATCATTCTTCCCATTGTCATAGTAAATTTAGCGGAAAATTAAAACTTTTCATGACACATCATATGATAGAAACATCACCTTATATATATAAAATATAAGTCATGATACATATTTAGACCTTAAGTCTCTTTAACATCCTAGACTCAACCATTACAACATAATACACAAGTATAAACTAAAAATTTGGACATCCTTGGACTTAAGGATTTCCTTTCCTTAAGCTTGGGAATCACATATCAAGCTCCTCATTTACAGAGACATCCATTAAGAATCCATAACCTACACTTTGTGTACAAAGGTAGTGAAGAATGGAGTTAGTACAAGAATGCACTAAGTATGACAACCATGAAAAACATGCATTTAAAAGGGACATTTTCTTTAAATCATATTTCATGCCTTTTTGAGTAAATCTTCATAAAACCTTTATAGAATAGCATTTGTATCATTCACATGCTTCATATAGACATATTCAAAAGCCAAACATAAAAAGAAAATCACACATAGAATTTAAGCCACTTTTAGGGTCACTTTACAATGAGCTATTTGCCTTAACAGTGAACTTTTCCTCTTTACAGTAGACTCCTTCTTTTAACTCCTTAAACTTCCAAGTAATCCTTATAGTACTACTTGGTGCAATGCATCACCTTAAGGACACAAGGAATCAATCATACATCATACATAAGTCATCACCTACCATCATAGAAGTATAGTACAACATAGAAACATTTAAGTCAAAACCATCAAACCCTTACAGTAAACTCTTAGTCATTATGCACGTATACTTATTTTAATTCACATAGAATCTTATGATACCTTACTCATAATACCAATATAAATCTACTAGTGCAATGTACATATGAATCCCCATAATATCTCACATACTTAGTAGACCTATCATGAGACCACAAGCATTACCCTCCAATTCATACATCAACAAGTAAGTGAAGACAACTTCATTCATGTCAAAGACCTTCCTCATATATTCATTAATACCAACATAGTGCACATAAAAATAAGACCACATCATATAGACTCATACCATGCATATCTTCATAACAAGTAGACCAATACGACCAAGTCATGCATAAGGAACATATACATAGTCACATGCTTTAGAACACCTTCCTAGGACTCCCTTAGATATATAATTATGCAATGCCTAGGTGGGTTCATTACTTCCACCTATCCTAAGTATCTTCTCTTAGGTTATCCTAGTTAGGGTCTTTAGTCATTTACTTCCATTGTGCATTCTACTTTAGAAAAACTATAGCCTTAACCGACACTAAGACCATGGGTGATAAACATTGAATTTGGTGTTGTAGAGCTTTACACCAATGGAAGGTGTTCTCACCTAGCCAAGGTAGAACATTATCTTATATCATAGCATCTAAGTTAATTCATATAAGATCCCGAAAATGACTTAGGTGAAGCTATAGCCTAACATGGTTTTAATTGTGGTATAAGGTCCTAAATTGGTCTATAATGTGTTATTGAGTGAGTGCCTAAGAGGTTAGGTGCATTGGAAGTCAAACGTCAAGGGACGACTAAGACGTTTGACGACTAAGTCACATATGTGCCTCGTATGTGGTTTTATGTATTTATATGTGAATCATGAGGTTGTGAAGTCCTTAAATGAGTTATTATGGTGTATATAGTCAGTGTGTCAAGTTTCATGAAGTTTGGAGGTTAAACGTCCATGACGTTCAAAAGGTTTGCCTTGAAATGACCTTGTGTGTCTTGGCATGTTTCGTCGTGTTTTACGTGTTCGTTTTTGATGAAATTCATGTGATAGGTCCTAAACTCATATAAGAGATTGTTTGGGTCAGAAACTTCCGGGAAAACATCCCCAAGGACCATCCAAGGGTCCTTGAGGAAGGACCCTTTCATTGAGCAAAGACTGCCCCAGACAGCCCAATCTATGGAGGCAATCGACGCTTAGTGGGTCAGTCGACGCCCCGTTGGTGAGGGGTCGTTGGTGGACACTTAGGATTGGGGAAGTATAAGCCAAAGACCACCCTCAGTCCCAAACAACGGACCAACATGACAGTCTGTTGGTTAAGGGACGGGCCGTCGATGGTCTTCCGTCTATGAGGCTGCCTTCCTGCACAGCTTCACTGTTAAGTGAAGGGTGAATTGGTAAATTCACCCAACGTCCAAATAAGAAGTTTTTTGGTTACTTAAGGGTATTTTGGGTATTTTATACATGTATATAAGTCTTCAACACTTAAAAGAATTCATTCTTCAAAATCAAAACCCAAATTCTGTTAGAAATTCCATAGAACTCCATTGAAGCCAAAACTCAAGGAAGATCTTGGATTGGAGATTTGAGTGGTGATTCTTAAACAAATTGGATGATTAACATCATTGAGGTATGGTTTTTATCCATGAAACTCTATTCATCAAGGATCCCAAATTCAAAGAAGTTTTCTAAAGTTTTCAAAGATGAACTTGTCCTATTTCATGATCTATCCGTGGGTTCTTCCATTAAAGATTTTTAATCATTGAATATTGATTTAATTGTTGTTAATTAGATAATTTTAACTCAACTAACCTATGAACCCATGTAATTAATGAACCCTAGTTTTTGACTACTTTATGGGTTAAGTGATATTGTATAAATGCTTATGAATTCTATTGTAGTTTTCTATGGGCTATTGAATGATGTAAGAATTGCATTCAATGGAAGTATAATTGGTCTTATATTGATAAATATATATTAATTGACTTAGATACATTGAGTATTATAGTTTATGCATTGAGTTGATGTTCATGGCCATGGGTAAGGGCCTTAGGGTATTGAATTAGATGATTTAAACATGGATTGAAGTGGCGAGAATGGATTGGTGGTACTTTGACCTATTTCTCTTTATTTTAAGTATTATATATTTTGAATTATGTTATGATTGGTATGATCCACTTATGGTGGAAGTGTTATGTGATTGATGTGGCCTTGTCGGTGTTATTTTAAGTATTATAATGATCATGACCTTGTATGCAACTACTTGAATGATTGTGATGATTTGTGTAGTCTATTATGTGAACTATGATCATAACGACCTATATGTGAAGTAATGTGAAAGTATGTGTTTCTTCTATTGATGCTATTTAGGTGATCATGTTGGACTATGACTATGTGTTCTTGTGTGTAGTCTTAAAGATGATAATGATTGTTCCTACTTGGCTATATGAGTCTATAACGGTTATATTGAAGATGATATAGTAGTGTATAGGATGACTTAAAGATGATACTGGTTGTTCCTGTGTGTTTCTAGAATGACATGTAATATGTGCTAAAGTGAAGTATATTGTGTCTTGTTTTGGTAGACTTGTGTCCCTTACTTGATGCATGTATGAAAGTGAATATGTGATGTCTTGACGTAGGATGCTACAGCCTCTTAGTCTTGTATGTAGGAATTATATGTGAGACCTTCAATGATTATAAGAGGTTCCTTTATGTGAAACCTTGAACCTAGTGGTAAGGTTATGAAACTTGAAGTCGAAAGTTGTAATGGTATCCTTCTTGTAATGAATGATGGACTTAATGTTGATTGGATGGAAGGGCATCATATCAATCCTTAGGAAATTCATGATGAGCTTCTTTTCGACATTGTAAGGCAGTCCTAAGGGACCTCTTTGGTAGAGTAAATGTAATTGGGTCATGAACTTGATATGTAATCCGTTTGTATGAACCTTAATGCGAATTACTCTATGAGAACAAAGGCTAGCACCAAGTGAGTATGGTAAGGGAAGTTGTTATAGTTAAAGTATGAGACTAGAATACAAAGTAATCCCTTCGTATTCCTTAACCATGTGCCTACATGGTATATGTCCAAGTTCTACCATTGGCAAGTAGAACACGCTCCATATGAGTAGGTTACAACTCCGGATTCCATGTTTTCCTACCATGGTCTATGTCGGTTATTGCCTATTCTCATCATGTGGGATACCTATTAGCATTAGAGAGGTTCTATGAAGTTTAGGTAGTGGTATGGGACGCTATCTAGACATTGCACAATAGGCTTTGAAGATGTTAATAAGAGTCCCTAAATCTTCTCCAAGACCATTACTTGAATGTCCCCTATGTGATGAATGTTTCTAATGAACTAATGAAATAATGACTTATGTTAGAAAGCATATAAGTGAATGAGTACCTAATCTAGATTGACTTAAGGATTCCTTAGTTAAAGTGTGAAGAGGGCATAAGGGATGATCTCTTCATGTCTTATCTATGGAAGTTTTGAGAATGACTCCAGTTAGGGAAGTTGGTTGATTCTATGGGCATAATCTAAACCTAGGAAGTCTTAAGGATTAATTAGGTAACCTTGAAGAGGGTGTATGGGCGTTCTATTGTAGGAGTACTTAAGTAAGTCTTTTGATAGTCTTGGTAAGGAGAATGCCATATTTTATATGTTCTTATGTTTGATGTATTGTAAGTGTGTATGTATCTCATTATGAGTAGTCTTGAGGATAATTTAGGCATGCTTAGAGAGGGTGTATGGGCGATCTCTCTTTGTGTTGCTTAAGTGGGTCTTAGGATAGCTTTTAGTAAGGGAATTACATGCTAGAAGGTGTCCAAGGTGAAGTTAAAGGACTTCACTGTACAGTGAAGGAACAGTGAAATTGTTCACTGTAAAGTGACCTTAAAAATGTACTAAATTGCTTAAATATTATCTTATGTGTTTCTAAGTTGGTAAATGTTGTTATTATGATTATATTATGATATTAAAATCAAAAGATGCATATTTCCAATAAATGTCCGTTTTCATGATTTTATGCATCATGCCATACTTAGTACATGTGGTTGTACTAATTCCATGCTTTTATCTTTCTCTATAGTGGTTGCTAGGTGAGGAGCATTTAGGAAGAAAGACTTAGATCGTCGCATCGTTCAAGTGAAGTTGAAGTATGTCCTCATTTGACTCGAGTGCATATATGTCTTTTATTGTCCTTATTGAAGTATTGTAATAGACTTAGTAGTACTATATTTCTATCGTGTATGGGCCGTGTCCCAAGTACTCTTGTGTCTAAGGTTTGATGAGATTGAGACTTTGTATTTCCTATGAGTTTTATATGAAAGAGTTTTCAATGACTATGATAATATTTGTGAAAAGTTTTAATTCTGCACTAGTTTTCACTATGTATATGTGATGAACAATACGAAAGGGCTTGTATAAGACCTCCGAGAGATCGAGTACGTCGGTTGCACTCCAAGTGTTCCATATCTTCTATGATGTGGTCTCGGGATGTGAAATTTCACTTGCTAGATCCTATGTGGCAAGCATAGTTTATGGAACTACGAGATTGGTATGATCCCTCTACGTGCCATTTGGCAAATGGGGCCTCATCTCATGAGAAAACATGGGTGAACCTTCCTGAAAGGGAAGCCACCACCTCATGTGGAACTATATGTGAGTATTCCTCTAAGGGAAGTCAACAATCTATAAGGAACAAATGGTTAATCTTCCTCCAAGGAAATCCAACACCTATCATTGTTAAGTTCACTCGGTGGTAAGCTAAGTTCCCTTTATTAAACGACTTTATTAACATTACTTTATAAAACATAGGCTTAGTGTATTTGTTACTCATAGGCTTATAGCATATTCAAACACCTATCTAGTTTTAGAGTACTCTTGGGCACACCTTTTAAGGCCCCTCTATTGACTAGATCATCATTCATGTGTGTGTGTACTTATATGTGAGCAAACCTTTCACAGAAACACATTAAGACCACACATGACCATACATTCATATTCATGCACATAGAGAACCCAACCTAGGAACTATCCTATCAAGGCACACATGTGCAATGCATAGGCAAGGTCCCATACCCTTGCCTATACTAGTACACATATCAAGTCATCCTAGTTAAGGAAAGACATATCATACTTTCATAGAGATATGCTTAACATGCATATTAGTAGACACTAGTGAATATGAGAACAACCTTTCATTAGACACTATAATCCTATACTACTTGTAAGCATGCATGTCGCGTGAGGGTGTGTATAGATTGGTCAATATGATCACATAATGTCTATCAACAATACATTAAGGCAGCCACCCTCTTAAGACCATATTACACTTTCAAGCATATACCACACAACACACAATAGCATAAAAGACAAGTCAACTTCATATTACACTTAAGACTCCTAACTTTTGCTATTCATGAATTCACATAGGGGTACATAGGTAAGGTATTATTACCCATTTTAACTCATCCATGGCAGCACCTACACTTACCTTAACATAAATATACACATGCTTATACAATAGCCATACAACCTAGATCACAACTAGAATAGGAAAGTAGGCATAAGTTTCACATAGTGTGATCATCATAACCACACACTCATATATTCATCAATTTGCCTTCAAGGCCATAATCAACACATATATATTGACAATAAACAAAACACCGCCACCATAAGTGGACCATACCACACAATGCAATATTATAAGAAAAGTAGAGAGTCATAGATCACTTACTAATATTCTTTACTTTGATTACCATGATTAACATTTATAATATACCAATAGCACCAACCTAGGGCAGTATCTAAAGACATAATAATCAAGACTAAATCATGCTTCATCTACCCTAAATTGAGATCACATTATGTTCATATCATTATCAACCTTTAGGCTAAAACTTGTAGATTAATCCTTATCAATATTCCTTTGGTTTGATAATCAAGGGTTTATACCCACAGTTTATTCATTACATCAACCTAAGACAGTAGCTATAATCATCTTCACCTAATCGAATTCAACATTCAATCATTATAAAGGCAATGTTACAGTGAACATCTAGAGATCTAAGCTAGTCATATTCAAATGTTCATACATTGATCCACATGGATCCTTAATCATCAATTCATCATCAATACACGTGAATAACAGTAGACATAGCAATTCAACATAATAGAATCACAATTCAATCAATAACAAGTCACGATCACAATGACCATGCAAGGACTCAATCGAGTTTGGGAAAGAACACGGGTTCATCATGAAATTGGATTAAAATTCACGTTAAAACCAATACATTCTCATCAATTCATCATGATTATGCCATTAAAAACGTTTTTAGAAAGAAATAAAGGCTAGATTGAAGAAGGAGAGATTTGATCATATTTTTCTCTATGAAAACTTTGAGATTAAATCTCCAAGTGAAAGGTTACTTAGAGATGAAGGTTCACCGTACTGTTATGACCCGAGAGTAACCCCTAGAAGTTAGAGCATTCAAAATCAAAACACGGTGTACTCGACCTCTCAGATTTCTTATACAATCCCTTTTGTACCATTCATTGCATACATGTATGAAAAGTAGTGCGGAATTAAAACTTTTCACATGAATACTAATACTTTAAAATATCTCTTTTATAGAAAAAACATAATAAAAGACTAAGTCTCAAAGTCTCCATCTTAGACATAAGAATATATTCGGACACGGCCCATACTTCAACATATATAAAATAGCTATGTCTATTACAATACTTCAATAAGGAAATCTAAACATCAAGATGTCCTCGAATCTACTGAGGACATACCAACTCTTTACTTGAATGAACACTAATCCAAGCTTCAACTTCGAGACTCCTCTCAAACGCAACCTACACCTTTAGAGATAGACAAAATGTATGGAATTAGTACAAACACTTGTACTAAGTATGTCATAATGCATAAAATCATGATAAACGGACATTTGTATAAAACATGCTCCTTTTTTATTAAAATATCATAGTATAAGCATAAGAAAATTTTTTAACACCTTAGAAACATATAAGATATCACATACGCACTTTATCAAATAGTTAAGAATATTACAGTGAACTATGTCACTTACAGTGAACTAAGTTCAACTTCACAGTAACCTCTTTTAGCTTGCAACCCTCTCACCAAAGGTTATCCTAAGACTCACTTAAGTGAGATGAATAGATACCACCCATACACCCTCTCTAAGCACACCTAAATGATCCTTAAGACTACCTAAGATAAGATTGTTCCCATTTCCTTTTATTAACTCCCCACCTAAGGTTACTCTAAGATTCACCTAAGTAGGACAAGAAGAGACCGCCCATACACCCTCTTCAAGCTTACCGAAGCAACCCTCAAGGCTACCCTAGATAGAGCACATTCTATTCAACATACATTAGCTAAAGTCATGATCGTTCATTAAGTCAATTAGAAGATATTTCATTTATTAAATACTTCACATAATGGTCTTGGAAAGACCTAGGGACTCACATACTAACATCTTCAAAGTCTAGTCGTGCAATGTATATATAGCATCCCATTCCACTACCTAAACTTCCTAGTACTTATCCAACACTAGCATGTATCCCACATGATGAGAATAGGCAACAACTGACATATACCATACTAGCTAGGAGTGGAATCCGGAGTCATAAACCTACTCTGATGGAGGGTGTTATACTTGCCAAAGGTAGAACTAGGACACATCCCATGAAGGCACATGGTTAAGGATATCAAGGTCATTTATGCACTCTAGTCTCATTCTCAAGTAGAGATACATTGTACTCTAGTCTCCTTCTTAAGTAGAGCTACAAACCATAACATATTCACTCGGTGCTAGCCTTTGTTCTCATAGAGTAAGTTCAGTAAAAAGAAGCATATGAAAAGGTACCATCTCTTAGTCATTACCTAGTCATAATGCACCTACCAAAGATGGGTCCACTGGGGCTTCCACTCAATGGTCTATAAGGTTAGCTCATTCTTAACCTTCTCTCTATATAGAAGGTTCCACATATTAGTCATGCTTAGAAGGGCACCATCTTAGGTCTACCAATCCTAGATTTTCATTCAACATTCATCTATACACATACAAGACAAAGGTGCCTAAGACTACTAAGTCAAGATGTTCATATTCATCATATACATGTATCAAGTAAGGGACGCAAGTCTACCAAAACAAGACACATCATTAATTCACTTTAGCACATATAGCATATCATTATTTGAAAACACTTAGGAATGACCCTTATCATCTTTATGTCATCCTATACATTAATATAAAATCATCAATATAACCATTGTAGACTCATCTAGTCAAGTAGGAACAATCATGCATCTACTCAAAGACTACACACATGAACATATAGTAATAGTCTAACATGATCACCTAACAACAACAAACTTTTACATTACTAGCATGTAGATAGATATGGTCATACTTCACATAATCAACTACACAAATTATCATAGTATATCAAGTAGTTGCCGACAAGGCCATGATCATCATAATACATAAAGTAACGCCGACAAGGCCACATCAATTGCAAGTAAAGCACATAACACCGCCACCATAGGTGGACCATACATCCAACAACATAATTGAAGTAAAATTAACATAAAATAAAGAGAATTAGTCCAGCGTACGACCACTCCATTTTAACAACTTCAATACGTAGCTAAATCATCCAATTCAACACCGTATGGCCCTTACCCATGGCCATGAACATCAATTCAAGATAAAATTCATAATACTAAATGAATCTAAACCAATTCAATATAGATTTATCAATTTAATACCAATTAGACATCAATTGAATACAATTCTTACATCATTCAATAGCCCATAGAAAACTACACTATAATTCATAAGTATTAAGACATGATCATCACATCTATAAATATAGCCAATTTGAAGAGATTATGTTTTGCATGGGTTCATGAAGAATTTAAGTTAAAATCATCTAACTAACATCAATTCAATCAAAATACGATGTTTCAAAACCTTTAATGCAAGAACCCATGGCTAGATTATGAAATTGGACAATTCATGTTTTTGATCATCTTTGAAAATCATTGGAATTGACTCCTTCAAGAAAGAGATTTCAAGGATGAATAACCATACCATAATTGTGATGAAAAGCCCACAATATTGATGAAGAAAAACTTGAGAAACCTATCTTCTTCCGTGGAGCTTCAAAGCTTCAACAATGGATTTTGGAGAGAGTGAATGGAGAGGTTTTATTTTTGAGTTGAGGGTATTAGCTTTAATTGGTGAGGTTATGGGTTTAAATAGGTACTATAACCGTCCATAATATACTACTAAATTACCCAAAAGACCCCTACATTTATTGTACAAATTAACCAACTCAAATTTGACTTAAAAATGACGCAACAAAATTTGGGACTTTACTGCGCGTCGCGGAGACACTTTCAAATCTTATTTTTCAAAAATTCTTGGACATAATGACTCGTGGAAGACCCGCATTGCAAGGAAAAGATTTTTCCTACTGCGTGTCAGCTGCGCGTCGCGCAGCAGCGTGCCAAATCTTGGCTGTTTGGCAGCTTCGCTGGCCAATGTTTGGGTCCTCCTCGGGGGCCCTTTTCATGGTCCCCGGGGCGTCGTTCTTGGACGTTTCGATCCTTTGTATGTCTGGCTACACGTAGGAACTCTCGGTACTGAATTTCACCTTCAAACATCCCCCGAAACATCACTACAAAACACTATGACACACTAGTTCTACTTCGACTAGTTTCCGAACGTGTTGGACGTTTGACCTCCAAACACTTCCAACCTTTATATACTGCCTAAGAACACTATTATTTACCATTTTATGATTTTAAAACATCATGACACAAGTGTTACGCTCTAGCTCAACCTAGCTCATTTTGAGGGTGTACAATACTCCCCCACTTGGTAAACATTCGTCCTCGAATGGCACGTGCTATTCTTTGAACATTTTTAAGAGTTAAGACTCAAAGACTAACAGCTCATTTCCATACCACAGAATATACAATACACACATATAGGATAAACATCAATTTCATATAACAAAGAGACTCACAACACAACAAGAAGATAGAACTACTTCTACAACTTATCATGCAATAAGACTCACATTTTCATTTCATATAGGAGGTACTTCCTTCTCCACATAATATCATGTTCATATAAATCAGCTCTATAATCATTAGAAGCATTTTTCATGAAAGAACACTTTAGTCAAATTTTCAAAATCCTTACAGTGAACACAAGTTTCATTACAGTAACACATGCTCAATTTTCCAATAATGCAGCCCTTAAGCAATTTATGACTGAAGCATGAAAATATTAGAGATAAAACCATATAAACTCACTTTAAACATAATCATAACTTCATGAAATGCAAAATGTAAGGAATCAATGAATTTGAATTTCAACTAGACTCCTAAACACGATGTAACATGCAATATGCTACTATGACATTCAATCTCTTCAAGCTTGAATTGAAAAGAAGCGATGAGACAACAAATCACTATTCTAATACTCACCATACTCCCCCACTTAGAAGGAACTCATATAACTAAAGAGAGAAAAGTCTAACTTACCGGCATCATCATAATCATCCGTTTTTGTTCATTTGGCTCGGAGAGCATAGAAGCGGTTTCTCTTTGGAGCACCACCATCCGGAAATTTAGGAGGAACTTGATTAGCCACTCTTTATCTAGCCGCAATAGTTGGACAGTCTCTCACCTTGAGATCATCCTTCCCACATTCAAATCACCCACTAGTACCGTATAGACACTTCCCAAAGTGCTTCTTCCCAAAAGTAGCACAAGTAGGCTTAACCACTTGGGAACCACCACCTCTATCATAGTTAGCCTTAGGAGCACTAGAACCATCTTGATTTTGGAGTCCTCTTCTTAAACTTATGTTGAACTTGCTCATCGGTTCTTCCCCTATTAGCATCTCTACTTCTCCTCCCAAGTTTAGACTCTTCAATGGATTGAT
Source organism: Solanum sitiens (assembly GCA_016801875.1). Lineage (NCBI taxonomy): Eukaryota > Viridiplantae > Streptophyta > Magnoliopsida > Solanales > Solanaceae > Solanum > Solanum sitiens. Next base: position 121,353 of record JABWTJ010000526.1, on the reverse strand, counting down.
CATACACCATAAGCCTAGATAGAGTCATGTCACCATGGATCATGGTTGTTTCACCATATCCGAAACACCGGTCAAGAACCTACTCATCTCATCCCTAGGGTTAGACACCAAGGATGGATCATACTTAGACAATAGGATAAACTTTAAGGAATACTCCTAGACACTATGCTACCTTGCCTAAGGTTTATAAATTCCTCAATCTTAACCTCCCTCTTCTCACGGGGAAAGTACCTTTGTAAGAATGCTTCTTTAAACTCTTCCAACTCTAACGGAGCCGATTCAACCTGTCTACTATACTTTCATTGAGTAAACTATACTTGAGCAACATCTTTCAATTGATACGAAGCTAGCTCCATTTTCTCCCTAGAAGTTACTCCCATAGCATGGACTATCTTACACACCTCATCCAAGATAGCGTGGGGATCTTCTACCACCTTAGAGCCAAAGAACATAGGAGGATTCATCCTCACAAAGTCACTTAATCTCATAGTACTCTCCATAGCATTCACCCTAGGTCCAATGTCTCTATTCACTTGAGTTGTTATGGCTTGGGCTAGGGTAAGGAGAGCCTCTCTAATCTCCCCATTATCCATTTCCGGGGGAACCAATGGAACCTCATCACCTCCTTCCACAATAGGGACTTGATCATCTTGATCACCTTGAATACCTTGAGGAACTTGCTCAACTTGTTAAACCTGAGGAGGAATATCCTTATTCACATCATTCTCCTCAACCCTCCTAGCCGGTGTCATCCTCATATTCATCTTCCTAGAAACACAAGGAAAACCATAAGAAAAGGACACTCATAACTTTTAATATCTACGGCACGACATAGGAGTAGAAAAGAAGGGAAACTCTATCGTCCAATAGCCTCTCGCCCATAGGTGTGTCTCGACTCACACGGATGATCAAGACTCTACTAGACCTGGCTTTTTGAGACTTTTCGATTCCTAAGTACTACTTCATAACCTTATGCTCTAATACCAAGTTTGTCACGACTCGAGAATACCCCCTAGAAGTTAGGGCATTCCCGAATTGAAACACGGCATACTCGACCTCTCAGAGGTCTTATACAATCCCTTTTGTACCATTCATTGCATACATGAATTAAAAATAGTGCGGAATTAAAACTTTTCACGTGAAATACTAATACTTTAAAATATCTCATTTATAGAAAAACATAATGAAAGGCTAAGTCTCAAAGTCGCCATCTGAGACATATGAATATATTGGGATACGGACCATACTTCAACATATATAAAATAGCTATGTCTATTACAATACTTCAATAAGGAAATCTAAACATCAAGCTGTCCTCGAATCTAGTGAGGACATACCAACTCTTTACTTGAATGAACACTACTCCAAGCTTCTACTTCGACACTCCTCTTAAGCACCACCTACACCTTTAGAGATAGACAAAATGTATGGAATTAGTACAAACACTTGTACTAAGTACGGCGTAATGCATAAAATCATGATAAATGGACATTTGTATAAAATATGCTCCTTTTTTTAATTAAAATATCATAGTATAAGCATAAGAACAATATTTAACAGCTTAGAAACATATAAGATATCACATAAATATTTTATCAAATAGGTAAGAATATTACAGTGAACTAAGTTCAATACCAAAGGTTATCCTAAGACTCACTTAAGTGAGACGAAGAGACACCACCCATACACCCTCTCTAAGCACACCTAAATGATCCTTAAGACTACCTAAGATAAGATTGTTCTCTTTTCCTTTCATTAACTCCCACTTAAGGTTACTCTAAGATTCATCTAAGTAGGACAAGAAGAGACCGCCAATACACCCTCTTCAAGCTTACCTAAGCAACCCTCAAGGCTACCCTAGATAGAGCACATTCTATTCAACATACATTAGCTAAAGTCATGATCATTCATTAATTCAATTAGAAGACATTTCATTTATTAAAGACTTCACATAATGGTCTTGGAAAGACCTAGGGACTCACATACTAACATCTTCAAAGTCTAGTCGTACAATGTATATATAACGTCCCATTCCACTACCTAAACTTCCTAGTACTTATCCAACACTAGCATGTATCCCACATGATGAGAATATGCAATAACCAACATAGACCTTACTAACAAGGCGTGGAATCCGGAGTCATAAACCTACTACGATGGAGGGTGTTCTACTTGCCAAGGGTAGAACTAGGACACATCCCATGTAGGGACTTGTTTGAGGAATATCAAGGTCCTTTATGCACTCTAGTCTCATTATCAAGTAGAGATACATTGTAGTCTAGTCTTTTTCTTAAGTAGAGATACAAACCATAACATATTCACTCGGTGCTAGCCTTTGTTCTCATAGAGTAAGTTCAATAAAAAGGAGCATATGAAAATGTACTATCTCTTAGTCATTACCTAGTCATAATGCACCTACCAAAGATGGGTCCACTAGGGCTTCCACTCAATGGTCTATAAGGATAGCTCATTTTTAACCTTCTCTCTATATAGAAGGTTTCACATATTAGTCATGCTTAGAAGGTCACCATCTTAGGTCTATCGATCCTAGACTTTCATTCAACATTCATCCATACACATACAAGACAAAGGTTCCTTAGCCTACTAAGTCAAGATGTTCATATTCATCATATACATGTATCAAGTAAGGGACACAAGTCTACCAAAACAAGACACATCATTAATTCACTTTAGCACATATAGCATATCATTCTCCGAAAACACTTAGGAATGACCCTTATCATCCTTATGTCATCCTATACATTACTATAACATCATTAATATAACATTGTAGACTCATCAGTAGGAAAAATCATGTATCTACTAAAAGACTACACACATGAACATATAGTAATAGTCTTACATGATCACCTAACAACATTAAACTTTTAAATTACTAGCATATATATATATATGGTCATACTTCACATAATCAACTACACAAATTATCATAGTATATCAAGTAGTTGCCGACAAGGCCATGATTATCATAAATCATAAAGTAACGCCGACAAGGCCACATCAATTGCACGTAAGCACATAACACTGCAACCATAGGTAGACCATACCAACCACAACATAATTGAAGTCTAATTAACATAAAATAAAGAGAATTAGGGCAGTGTACCACCACTCCTTTCTAACCACTTCAATCCGTAGCTAAATCATCCAACTCAACACCATAAGGCCCTTACCCATGGCCATGAACATCAATTCAATATAAAATTCATAATACTCAATGAATCTAAATCAATTCAATATATATTTATCAATTTAAGACCAATTAGACATAAATTGAATACAATTCTTACATCATTCAATAGCCCATAGAAAACTACACTATAATTTATAAGTATTGAGACATGATCATCACATCTATAAATATAGCCAATTTGAAGAGATTATGTTTTGCATGGGTTCCTGAAGAATTTAAGTTGAAATCATCTAACTAACATCAATTAAATCATAATACAATGTTTCAAAACCTTTAATGCAAGAACCCATGGCTACATTATGAAATTGGACAATTCATGTTTTTGACATCTTTGAAAATCATTGGAATTGACTCATTGAAGAAAGAGATTTGAAGGATGAATAACCATACCTTAATTGTGATTACAATCCCACAAGAGTGATGAAGAAAAACTTGAGAAACCTATCTTCTTCCTTGGAGCTTCAAAGCTTAAACAATGGAGTTTTGGAGAGAGTGAATGGAGAGGTCTTCTTTTTGAGTTGAGGGTTTTAGATTTAATTGGTGAGGTTATGGGTTTAAATAGTTCCTATAACCATCCATAATATACTCCTAATTTACCCAAAAGACCCCTAGATTTATTGGACAAATTAACCAACTCAAATTTGACTTAAAAACGATGCAACGAAATTTGGGACTTTACTGCGCATCACGGAGACACTTTCAAATCTTATTTTTCAAAAATTCTTGGACAGAGTGATTCGTGGCAGCCCGCGTCGCAAGTAAAAGATTTTTCCTACTCCGTGTCAGCTGTGCATCGCGCAGCAGCGTGCCAAATCTTGGCTGTTTGGCAGCTTCGCTGGCCAATGTTTGGGTCCTCCTCGGGGTCCCTTTTGATGGTCCCGGGGTGTCGTTCTCAGACGTTTCGACCCTTTTCATATCAGGCTACGCTTAGGAACTCTAGGTACTGAATTTCACCTTCAAACCATCCCCCAAAAAATTACTACAAAACACTATGACACACTAGTTCAACTTTGACTAGTTTCCGAACGTCTTAGACGTTCTTGGACGTTTGACCTCCAAACACTTCCAAACTTTATATACTTCATAAGAACACTATTATTAACCATTTTATTACTTTAAAACATCATGGCACAAGTTTTAGGCTCTATCTCAACCTAGCTCATTTTGAGGGTGTAACACATACCTTTATTAGATGAAGAACCCACTAAAAATTGGTGAAGAATCCATGGAAATCCCATCTACAGGCTGACCTTGGACTTCACCTTCAATGGAGGTTTCTAGAGAGGATATTTTGGGAGAGGGAGGTTTGATTTTGATTTGAGAATGGGTAAGGGCTTTTTAAGTTTTAGATCATCTATATATACTTAAAAATAGGTAACTAAACTGCCTAGGGTCAGTTTAGCACATGGGGTGAATTTCCCATTCACCCCATAATTAGGTAGCGTTCATGGCAATGACTGCAGGCCTGCATCGATGGACATCAACGACGGGGCGTTGGTCCATCGTCGGCCATCATGTGTCTTCCATCGTTTGGGTCTGAGGCTGTCATGTGACTAAGCCTTCTCAAGTGTAAGTGCCCATCGACTCCGCCCAATCGACGGGGCGTCACTCCACCAACGGGGCGTCAGGTGATCTCGTCGATTGACACTGCCAAGGCAGTGTCTCGACAACCTTTGGGTCCTTCTTATGGGCACTTTTGCGGGTGCCCTTTGGAAGTTGTACCCGGGAGTCTCCAACATAAATATGAACATTAAAAAGTCTAGGACCTTCCATATCAGTATCACCCAAAATAATTACATGTAACACGTCCAAACATGCTAGGGACCATCAAGACACACACATGCATGACTCAAACTTTCGAAAGTCTTGAACGTTCTTGGAAGTTTGACCTCCAAACTTCATGAAAATCCATAAATTGCTTATTAATATCATTATAACTCATTTAAGGACCTCATAAGATCATAAAATACTCACAAACACATAAAAGAACCAAAGTCCCCTTTGGCAACGAGTCGTCGAAAGTCTTGGTCGTCCCTTGACGTTTGACTTCCAAATCAACTCAAACTTTACACACTGCCTCAATACCCTATTATACAAAATTTTAGGACCTTAGAATCTTATGAAAAATATGTTAGGCTCTAGAAACCCTAACTCATTTTGGAGGTCTTACATTAGATTACCTTGGGCTATTAAAACATGTATGAATTATCTTAGAATTGTCTATAGGCTTCCTCAATTTGGTAATTATTGTATTGTGTTGGTTCATTGTATACTTTGAATTATTGTTTTGAATTGGTGACTATGAATATTGGTAAGAGCCTTTATGTATTGAATTGGTTGAATTGGCTATGGATTGGAGATGTTGTGAAGGGATTGGTGGTATGTTGACCTAAACTTCTCTATATTGTTTTGTATAGGTATTAGATTATAGTGATGTTTGGTATGGTCCACTTATGGTGGCGGTGATTATGTGCTATACTTGTGAATAATGTGGCCTCGTCGGCATTACTTTATGAATTATGACTTTATCAAGTCATAACATGAATATGTGAGTATTGTGAAGGTCTTGATGACTTATGTGTATATGTGTATTCAAATTATGAGTCCTTCTAGTTGATGATATGTGTCTCTATATTACCTTATATTGAAGTATGATGCTTCTTGATGGATGATAGGATACTTGTGATTTCTTATATTGATGATTCTATTGTAGTGAATTAGGTGACCTATAGTTGACTTGCTTGTCCCTATATGTTTCTTAAATGATATGCTATATGTGATAAGGTGAAGTATTTGTGTGTCGTGTTTTGGTAGACTTGTGTCCCTTACTTGATATGTAGAATATTAATATGGATTCTTTACTTAGTATGCTAAAGCTCCTTAGTCTTGTATTTGTGATTGACATGTGACCTTGAACATAGTTAAGAAGGTCATTTATTTAAAACATGTAACTTAGAAGGTTATGATATCCTTGAAGTTGAAAGTCATAATGGTATCCTTCTTGTGTGAATGGTGGACTTAGAATTGATTGGCAGAATGGCATGAAATCATTCTTAGGAAAGTCATTGAGCTATCCTCTTAGCCATTGTATGTAGACTTAGTGGACCCTCTTTGGTAAGGTGTATTGTGATTGGGTTATGAATAAGATATGTATAATACTATGGAAAGTCTAAAGCCTAATCTAGAGCCTAACATGAGTGCCTAAGGGTTGTAACATTGTTTTAAGGTTAAATATAATGTATATAAGTCATTTAGGAAATTTTAGAATCAAAGCATCAAGAAACGTCCATGACGTCCGGAAACTAGTTCAAGAGGTGCTAGTGTGCCTTAACCTATTTGACAAGGTTTTAGGAGTCTAAATTCAATGGGATTTGGTAGTAAGGTTTCTAATACGTATAATAGTAAATTTAGGGTCAAAAAATCCGGGTACGACTCCCCAAGGACCAACCAAAGGGTCCTTGAGGAGGACTCTTGCATTGTGGCTAAAAGCTGTCTTGAGACAGTAGCCATCGATGGTTGCAGGCTACAAGGCATGGCCTGATCGACGAGGCGTCGATGGTCACTTATCCATTGTGGCAAAGGTTTCATTTTTGTCACTCTTTGAAAAAAACTACGACTGCAGAGGACGGCGGGGGTCCTGGCCGTCGACTGACTTATGGCTCACAGGTCGGGGTCTCGTAGGTCAGGGCCACTGTTTTGCTGTCATGTTTTAGTTAGTTTATTTAATTAAGTTAGTTAGTTAGGGGTTTAATTAGTGATTAGGGGTTGGTTAATTAGGTTAGTTAATTAACTATATAACTAACCCTAAGCCTAAAACATCACTTAATACCTCTCAATCCCAAAACACAATTTGCTCTTCCTTCTCTTCTTTCTCTCTCCCAAGTAGAAGAAATCCATTGGAGGGCTAGGTCAAGGTCTATGTTCAGAAACAAGGGTGTTTATATCCATCATTCTTCATCAATTAACAAAATATAGGATCCTTTCACCTCTAGGATTCCTTTCCCCAAAGGGTTCTTCCAAATTTGATTTAAAAAAGATGAGTTTCTAGTGGGTTTCTTCTATTACAAATTTGATCTTATAAATTGTATTGTCTATGGTTTATTTTGGTTATTATAGTTTAAGTATGATGTATTATTATTAAATTATGCAAGTTCTTGATTAATTAACCTAGTTTGTGAAGTAGATCATGAATTTGACCCAAATCCCTAACCCTAGGTTATGACCTAGTGATGAATTGATGTATAGTGATTCAATTGACTTCATTATTGTATTAATTAATATTGTGTGATTACATTACAAAATTTTTTTGGTTGAATTGGATGGTTTATGGTAAAACCTTGGATGATGGCTTTTGAAGGAGATGGGGTAAGTTTTGTCATCTTTATCCTTTACTTCAATTATGGTTACTTGTGTTTAGTGATGAAGTTATATTGAAGTATACCTTATGATAAGATTGATTAGGGTTGGTATGATATTGATTTGAAATGTATTGATTTATGGCTTATGAATTCTTGGCTAGGATGTAATGACATAAGGGTGGTGATGAATTTGCCTATGTGCCTTGTCATAATATGGTTATGTAAATGTGCTAACCTCACATGTGTGAATTGTATTGAAAGGAAAATACTCATGCAATTCTCTTTCATCTATGACTATGACTATATAAGGGGTAAACCCTTATGATCTAAAACTATGTTATGATTGTTAATGAAAGACATTAAAAAAGGGACTCTAGCTTAGCACCGAGTAAACTAGAAGTGAGGAGTGTCCCCTCCCACATAGGAAGGTAGAATCACTATTATACTCATGAGATTGGAGATTATAATGTATGTGGCATAAAGAGGGTCCAAACTACGTCTCCTACTTTTTGAACTATGTTGCCCCCATAGGAATACTAGCTAGTGGATCCACATAGATGTTGTGTTCATGTTTTGGTACTACCTTGGTAAGTCGTCTACATTCTTTCGGTGTAGGGTTCGATGATAGCCAATTCCAAATTAGCTGATATGGTCTCTGTCGATTCAGGCAAGATGTTCCAAAAAGGTAAAATGAAGTAATAAAGTGAACTCTAACTAGGATGACCTAAGGGGTTTGGCTTAGTCTAGGTAGGGTATGGGACTCTACCTATACATTGCACTAGTTAGACTTGAGGGAAGTCTTAGAAGGATGTTCTTAGGTGCTTGTAAATGTAAATGTTATGTATATGTTGATCTTACATGTTAATGACACTATGTTATATGGGTTTCACTTATGGACATATGGTTGGTCTCTATTGGTAAAGTATGATGATGTCTAATATTAATGATATAGTATGAAAAGTTGGGCATTGATTGTAGTTCTTGTTGGGTTTACTTGGTTGGGTAAGGTTATGAGACCTTACTTAGTCATTGAACTATTGGAATTAATGGGGGTGTATGAGTGATGGTCAATCTTAGGTTATGATGTTATGAAATCTATTGCATGCTTGCTGATATTATAACATGATGATAGAGTTGTCTTGATTATGTGCTCAATTATGTTGATATGCATGTTGACTAGACTAGACTAGGTATTGTTGGTCTTGTGATGTACATGGTCTTGACTTAAGGAATATGTGCTTATTCACTTGTATTGTATATTAGATGTGCATAAGGTATTTCTAAAGTGACTTTGCATGCTTTTGAATAAATGTCCCTTTTTGGCATGATTTCTATATTGTATGTGCATATGATTCCATACTTAGTACAAGTAATGTGTTAACCCCATTTCTCCTTTTCCCCCCCAACATTTTAGGTTCCGGTTGTTGAAGGGTTCGTGGCCACTTTGAAGGAAGGCTTGGAATCATTCTCCAAGTGTGGGTATGTCCTCAAGTTCGAGGATGATGCCTTGCTATTACTCTAGTTATGTTTCTTTGTTGTAGTCTAAAGACGATCATTTCATTCTACTTGTTTCAAGATATTGTTGTAAGCTCTATGTGGTATTTATACATTGTGTAAGGGCTTATGACCATGTTGATTTGACTCTGTTTAGATGGTTTAATATGAGACATCCATTTTAAGACTATGTTATGTATTAGATACGTATGTGTCATAAAAGTAGAAGACTATGTAATATTCTTATACGAAGGGTCTATGTATACTCAATATGAATATATTACGTGTAAGCAAGAGGTATAGGTAAACCTCATGAAGTAGTATATATGAAAGGTAATAAGTTTTCCGCGTTTTTAACCTATGAATGTAATGATGAATGCTAAGAGCCTAGTCCTAGTCCTTTCCAAGGATGAAGACACCGTTTATGTCTAGGGGATACTTCCCGGATGTGACAATGTGGTGTCCCTTCATATGCTCTTTTATTGAAGTACTCTATGAGAACAAAGGATAGCACAGAGTGAGTATTCTTGGGAAGTTTCTCTAACTAAGAAGACATTAGAGAACAAAGAAACCCTCGATATTCCTTAACCATGTGCCCATATGGGATGTGTCCTCGTTCTACCATTGGAAAGCAGAACAACCCTCCATAAGTGTAGGGTTTCATGACTCTGGATTGCATGCATAGCTAGTATGGTCTATGTAAGTTATTGCCTATTCGCATAATATGGTATACATGATAGCGTTGGATAAGTACTATGAAGTTTAAGTAGTGGAATGGGACGCTGTCTCGACATTGCACAATTAGTCTTTGAAGATATTAGTGTGTGAGTGCCCTAGGTATTCTCCAAGACTATTATTTGAATGTCCTTGATTGTTGAACTTCTCTTAAATGGACTAATGAAGATATTGACGTGAGTAAAAAGCATGTTAATGAATACGTACTTATCTTGAGTAGCTTTAAGGATTCCCTAGTTAAGGTGTGGAGGGGGTATATGAATGGTATCTTCATGTCTTGCTTAGGGATGTTTTAGGAGTAACTCTAGATTGGAAAGTTAAATTGGTGATATGGGCATAATCTAAACTTAGGTAGTCTTAAGGATTATTTATGTCACAATCGGGGAGCACCCCCAAGAAGTAACATGGCGTACTTGACCTCTCAGAGGTCTTGTACAAGTCCATAGTTATCATTCATCGCATTGTCATAGTAAATTTAGCGGAAAATTTAAAACTTTTCATAGCACATCATATGCTAGAAACTTCACTTCATATATATAAAATATCATATTACATACTTAGACTCTAAGTCTCTTTGCCATATTAGACTCAACAACATTAGAGTACATTAGGGACAAAACCCTTAAAACATAAAACACAGATACTAATTTAATACTTTATAGTAAAGACATGACTTAGGAATCCTTGGATTTAAGGATTCCTTTCCTTGAGCTTGGGAATCACATATCAAGCCCTTCACCTTAGAGACCTTATTTTAGCATCCTTAACCTACACTTTGTGTAAAAAGTAGAGAAGAATGGTGTTAGTACAAGAATGCACTAAGTATGAAAACCATGTAAAAACATGAATTTAAAAGGGACATTGTGCTTGAAAGCCATACATGATGCCTTTTTGTGAATTCTTTATAAAACCTTGACAAAATAACATTTATATCATTCACATACTTCATATAGATATATTCAAAGTCCAAACATCATATAAAATCACATATAGAATTTAAGGCACATTTCAGGTCACTTTACAGTGAGCTCTTTTCACCTTACAGTGAATTATTTTCCCTTTACAGTGAACATCTTTTCGTTTACTCATTAAGCTCCCAAGTAACCCTCTAGTGATAATTGGGCAATACATAACCTTAGGGCCACAAAGAAAGCATACATAAAACCTACATAAGCCAGCACATACCATCATAGAAGCATAATACATCATAGACACATTTAAGACTCTATTGGCTTTAGAGTAATTTACATCAATTTGCATATCTATTCACTTCACTTCACATAAATCATTATAAGACCTTACTCATGACCCCAATCCAAGTCTACTAGTGCAATGTACATCTGAAGCCCCATAACCTCACACATATTTAGTAACCTAGTATGTGACCACAAGACTTAGCACTCTATTCCATACACCAACAAGTAAGTGAAGACAACTTCATTCATGTCACGCAAGGCCTTAATCATATAGTCAATAAGACCACCATTATTTATATCATCACATCATGTATACATTAACACAATGTCATGCAAGAGAACCATAACATATGCACATACATTAGACCCCCTTCCTAGATCTCTCTTAGAGTGCTACTTGTGCAATGTCTAGGTTGCTTCATTACTTCCACCTATCCTAAGTATCTCCTCTTAGGATATCCTAGTTAGGGTCCTTAGTCATTTACTTCCATTGTCCATTTTACTTTAGGTAAACTATTGTCTTAACCAACAATAAGACTATGGGTGCTAAACATAGAATTTGGTGTTGTATAGCCTTACACCAATAAAAGGTGTTCCACTTAGCCAAAGTAGAACCTTAACATATATCCTATCATACTAAGTGAATTCACATGCTACATACTATGTGGCAATCATAGTTTATGGAAATAAGAGATATACATAACCCCTTACATGCTCATTGGCGTTGGAGCCTCATCTCATGAGAAAACAAGGGCGAACCTTCCTCAAAGGGAAGACACCACCTCATGTGGAACCATAGGTGAATATTCCTCTAAGGGAAGTCAACACTTTATAAGTAAGAAATGGTGAATCTTCCTCCAAGGAAAGCTAACACCTCTCATTTTCAAGTTCACTCATTGCTAAGCTAAGTCCCCTTTTTATTAAAAACCTTTATTACATTATATCATAAAACATAGGCTTAGGATATTTACTCCTCATATGTTTATAGCATATTCAAGCACCTATCTAGTTTTAGGGTAAACTTGAACACACCTTTCAAAGCCCCTCTATTGACTAGCTCTTCATACATGTGTGAGTGTATACTTACATTTGAGCAAACATTTCACATAACACATAAATGTCACACATGTTCATATATCAATGCATAAGTCTATAGGTGTGACTATATGAGCAATCCTTTCATATTAACACATTAGGACACTATGAATATTCATATTATATCATATCATATACTTAACATCATAGCATATAAGTCATACTCATAACATGTTCATAAAATTCTATGCATGTACTTAGAAGACCAACCTAGGAACTATCATATCAAGGCACACATGTGCAATTCATAGACAAGGATTCTACCCTTGACCATATTAGATCACCTATCAAGTCATCCTAGTGAATGATACATCACACAACATTATAGAATGGATAGCATAGCACAAGACTCATTTATTTCAATACTTAAAACATCTTACAGTAAGCACTATTCTTTAGGTACCTATATTAGATTTACATCACATATAAAATTATAGGACCTCATCATGGGAAGCAAGTACACATAATCTTAACATAACCTTTACAAGCTCATTACATCAGCAACACAACCTAGAGTCAAAACTAGAGTAGAAGACTAGGTACAAGTTACACAATAAGTGATCATCATAACCACACACTCATATATTCATCAATTTGCCTTCAAGGCCATAGTCAACACATATATATATTGACAATAAAGTAAACACCGGCACCGTAAGTGGACTATACCACACAATGCCATACAAGGCTTCATTAAGTATCCATAATATAGAAAAGTAGAGAGAAAGAGCCATTCTTACCAATTCATCAACTAATTTGATCATCATTGATCAATAAACCTTTTTTATCATCAATACATTATAGTTCAGTATCTAATTATACATTTAATCATGAAAGAAACCATGTAAAAGTCTCTACAAGATCATACTACAATTTAATACAATACGACACATATACTAGAAAGTAGAGAGTTATAGATCATCAACTAATTTCGCTAGTCTTGTTCATCAATCATATTGTATAAATAATATACATTTAGGGCAGTATATAAAGATATATAACATCATATCAAAATCATGCTTCATCCACCCTAGAATATAGATCACAACATATACATTACTATATCAAGTCTATAGGCTAAAAGACCTACATTCATCTTTACCAATTCAATTGTTATCTATACACTTTGGATAAATTATACTTAATTATGATCACATTACACATATAGGCAGTATCTAAGACAATTCACCATAATCGAGTCACATAACTACCAGCCTAACGTCAAGATCACAGGTCACTACATGATAGAGTAGAAGAATCTTGATCAACTCATACCAACCCTTATTTACTTTGATAATACAATATTTATACTTACTATTCAATCATGATATTAACCCAAGTCATTATATACAAGTATAGAAACATAATTGAATTTCACTTTTATACATTGAAAGATCAATGTTATAGTGATCACATAGAGGCATAGGCTAGTCATGTTCAAATCATCATACATTGATATAATTGGATCATTCATCAACAATTAACCATCAATATTCTTAAATAACAGTAGATATGAGAAATTCAACGTAATAGAATCACAATTCAATCAATAACAAGCCACGATCACAATGCCCATGCAAGGGATAAATCGAGTTTGGGAAGGGACATGGGTTAACAATGCAATTGGATTAAAATTCACGTTAAAACTAATACATTATCATCATTTCATCATGATTAAGCCATTAAAAACATTTTTAGAAAGAACCCATGTCTGGATTAAAGAAGAAGAGATTTGATCATGAAACTTCTTTGAAAACTTTTAAGAGGACTCTCTCGATGAAAGATTAACTAGAGATGAAGGATCACCATACCTTTATTAGAGGAAGAACCCACTAAAAATTGATGAATAACACATGGCAATCCAATCTACAAGCTGACCATGAAGTTCCCCTTCAATGGAGGTTTCAAGGGAGAATTGGTTTTGGAGGGAAAGTCTATTTTGTGTGAATTGGTTGGGGAATGGGTTGATCACGTTTTTGATAACTTAAATACACCCAAAAATAACCAAATAAACCATGTAGGGTCAGGTTATAACGTGGGGGTAATTTCCCATTCACCCCATAAATAGGCAGCGTGCATGGTAGTAACTGAAGGCCTGCATTAACGGACCCAACTACTGGGCGTTGCTCCATCGATGGACCGTCCTGTGCCTTCCGTCGTTTGGGTCTGAGGCTGTCATGTGGATAAGACTTCTCCAGGATAATTCCCATTGACGCCTTCCCATCGACGGGGCTTCATTCCACTGACGAGGTGTCGTTTGGCTCGTCGATTGACACTGTAGTGTCTCGACAACCTTTGGGTCCTTATTGAGGGTCTCTTGCGGGGCCCTTGGGAAGTTGTACCCGGACGTTTTCAACGTAAATATACACCTTAACATGTTGAAGACCTTCCATGCAAGTTTAACCCAAAATGAACACGTAAAACACATCCAAACATGCAAGGCACACTCATGACACACATGAACGTCTCAAGGGCTAACTTTTGAATGTCTTAGACATTTTTGAACGTTTGACCTCCAAACTTAATGAAACTCTATATAATGCCTATAAACATCATTATTAGTCATTTTAAGACTTAATAAGCTCATGAAACATTCAAAAACATATAAAATCATCTAAAGCCCCTATGGTGACTAGTCGTCGAACGTCTTGGTCGTCCCTTGATGTTTGACTTCCAAATCACCTCGAACTTTACAGACTGTGTAAGGTCTCGAAAATGAATTAGGTGAAATAGAGCCTAACATGGTTTTAATGATGGTCGAAGGTCCTAAAATGGTCTATAATGTTGTATTGAGGCAGTAGCTAAGAATTTAGGTGCATTGGAAGTCAAATGTCAAAGGAAGACTAAGACGTTCGACGACTAAGTCACCTATGTGCCTCATATGTGGTTCCATGTGTTTGTGTGTGATTAATGATGTTGTGAGGTTCTTAAATGATTTATATGGTATATATAGGCAGTGTGTTAAACTTTGTGAAGTTTGGAGGTCAAACTTCCAAGAACGTCTATGACGTTCGAAAGATGTGCCTAGAAATGACCTTGTGTGTCTAAGCATGTTTTGTCGCATTTTACGTATTCGTTTTGGGTGAAATTCGTGTGAGAGGTCCTAAAATTGTATACAATCATTTTCGGGCAGGAAACTTCCAGGAAAATATCCCCAAGGACCATCCAAGGGTCCTTGAGGAAGGACCCAAAGTTGGTGTCCAAAACTGCACAAGACAGCCTACCAACGGAAGGCAATCGACGCCCAGTGGGTCAATCGATGCCCCGTTGATGGTGGATCATCGATTGGGACTTAGTATGGGGAGAGGAGAGACCAATGTTGAGTCTCTGAACCAAACGATGGGAGGACAGGACGGTCCGTTAGTGGACAAACGGTCGGTCGACTGCCAACCATTGATGGTGCTGTTTTCCTGCGCAGCCTCACTGTTAAGTGAGGGGTGATGTTGTAATTTCAGACCACTTCCAAATAAGAGTATTGGAGGTTCCTAAGGGGTCTTTTGGGTATTTTAAAGGTGTTTATAAGTCTTTAACACTTGGAATATTTCATTCTTCAAAATCAAAACCCCAAAATCCCTTAGAAATTCCTTAAGACTCCATTAAAGCTAAAACTCAAGGAAGAGCTTGAATTGGAGATTTGAGTGAAGATTATTTGTCAAATTGGAGGATTATATTCATTGAGGTAAGGGTTTTGATCGTTAAAACTCGTTTCAACAAGGAGCCCAACTTTCAAAGATGTTTTTTAAAATTTTCAAAAGATGGATTCACCTATTTCATGATCTACCATGGGTTCTTGCATTAAAGGTTTTTAATCATTCTTTAGTGATTGAATTGTTGGTAGTAAGATGATTTTAACTTAATTAACCTATGAACCCATGCAATTGATGAACCCAAAATTTTGACTAATTTATGGGTTACTTTATATTGCTCTAATTCTTATGAATTAATATGTAATTTCTTATGGGCTTCCTAATGATGTAAGAATTGTATTCAATTGTTATCTAATTGTTCTTAGATTGATAAATCTATATTGAATTGACTTAGAATTCATTGAGTTAGTTTATGTATTGAATTGGTGTTCATGGCCATGGGTAAGGGCATTATGATATCGAATTGGATGATTTGGTATTGGATTGAAGTGTTGAGGATGAAGTGGTGGTACGCTGCCCTATTTTCCTTTAATTAATGTTAATTAGACTTCAATTATGTTGTGATTGGTTTGGTCCACTTATGGTGGCGGTGTTATGTGAATTGATGTGTCCTTGTCGGCGTTATTTTAAGTGTTATGACGAACATGGCCTTGTCGGCACTACTTGAAGTAATATGACTATTTGTGTAGTTGATTATGTTATGTATGATCTTATCTAACTATATGTGAAGTAATGTGAAAGTATGTGTTCTTCTATTGATGCTACTTAGGTGATCATGTTAGACTAATGACTATGTGTTGTGTGTAATCTTAGAGTTGAATGCATGATTGTTCCTACTTGGCTATATGAGTCTATAATGGTTATATTGATGACGATAGAGTAGTGTATTGTCACGACCGGAGTGTAGACCCTAGATGAGACCGGTGTCGTTGACCTCTCTGAGGTCCCAGACAAGTCTACTTACGTCATTCTTACTTCATCTAGGTTAATTTTAGCAGAAAATTTGAAACTTTTTGTTTCTTATCATGCATAAAGGTCATTCTACTTACATTCATAGTGTTCACCATCAACCATCTAACATTAAGATTATCAACTGAAAGAAATAGTTCAATACTGCATTAAATGTATAATTGCCAAAATGGCACCAATACAATGTCTGAAATAAAAACGGAAAGAAACACTAGTGGAACATACTCCACTAGCTAAAGCCTACATCTAAGCTAGATAGTAACGGTAGACATTCTCGAAAGCATGAGGGCCTACCAAGTCCGGATGAAAGCTCCACGTCCGAATAGCTGCAACGTCAACCTGTAAGCTCTAGCGTCCACCTGTGCCTGCACCTAAAAATATAGAGTTGTATGGGATAAGTACACACTTGTACTAAGTATGGGTATATGCAAGCACACACCAAGGACATGCATGAGTAAGAATAGCTCTTTTCTAACAGCATGATTATGGAAAGTCAAGTCAGTGGACTTGCCAAATTGGGATTAGGAAAGTTAGTGAGCTTTCCAAATTTGGATTAGGAAAGCCAGTGAGCTTTCCAAATTTGGATTAGGAAAGTCAGTGAGCTTTCCAAATTTGGATTAGGAAAGTCAGTGAGGTTTCCAAATTTGGATTAGGAAAGTCATGCCATGAGAGTAACATGCATCATCATACTTATCATATTGCATACAGTAGATAACATCTTACACATAGCACATATCATATTGCATATAACACATAACATCTTTCATATCATTCATTCATATGCCATGAGACCTTGGAATCATGGACTTGACATTAAGACTTCCCAAAATGAGGACTCAACATATGGGACCTCAACTAGGGAGTCTTCTTTAGCAAACACAGAGTCTGCTTCATTCATTCCTACGTACTTTATTTCATTCATTCATAAGCCAGTATAAACACCAGCTATACCTAGGATGTAGTTTAAGACTCTCATCGGGTTTGCTATGCAATGATCAAGAATAACCTAGTGTCATTACTTGAGTCTTGCTCACCTCCTGATTATCCTATCCTAACACCTTTGGTATCGTTCATTTCATTATGTGCATCATTTGAGGCTGGCCTCATTCATTCATTGGGAACTTTAACTTTAACCGACATAGATCATGTGAGCATCATGAAATCCAGTGTCTCCCCCACACTGAAAAGAGGTGGAATCACCGTTTGAGATTGCTCTCATCTTTCACATTACCCTCTTATCATGTTGTCACCACATTCATTAACATTAGCACATTTTCTCTTGATAATTACTCACCCCTTTATACGTGAATGTTCATATCATCATATACCAATGCACTTGGCCATTTGTGTGTTTCACACTCTTACTTAACCCTTCTAGGGTTTCATCATTTCATTACATAATATTCATTTCATCGTATGCCAATATACTTGGCCATTTAGTGTGTTTTACACTCGTACTTAACCCTTCTAGGTTTACATCATTTCATTACATACATCTTAGGTTCACTTATTTTTAAACGTATGTTAGACTTATAGGTCTATACATAGAAGCCATGAGGCTTCATTCATAGTTCGTTTAAGTGATTCATATCTTCCTAAGATTACGTGGTACAAGACTTATGCATCTTGTATGTATGCCAAGATCTCGATTTTGATCTATGTAGGCAACATTATTCTTGAATATTTAATTCACGTATGACTTATGTATCAATACGGAATTTGGGTAAGGGAACCAGTGTCGAATCCCTTGGACAACACTTTACATTTTTCTTTTTATTTAATTTTGGTCCACATAACATTGGGACCCTAGATCGAGCCCCAACATCAACGTTTACTTTTTATTTCTATCCTTTGAAAATTCTCTTCCTTAGCCGAGGGGTTGTGGGATCGAACCCCCACAACCCCTTTTATTTTTATTTTTATTTTTCCTTGACTATTTCGAGTTGACCATGAGGTTGTGGGATCAAACCCCCACAGCCTCACTTTAGTTTTTTTGTAATTCTCCTTTACTGCCTAGAGGTCGTGGGTTTGATTCCCACGCCTCACATTTCTTTTCTTTTCATTTTCTTTTAATTCTCCTTTACTGCCTAGAGGTCGTGGGTTCGATTCCCACGCCTCACATTTATTTTCTTTTCATTTTCTTTTAAGTTGTTTGAGAGGTTGTGGGTTTGAATCCCACTCCTCTCATTTCTTATTTTTTCATAGCTTATTTTCCAGCCAAGACCATGGTTCGAGTCCCCTTCACCACATTCCATTTTATTTCTTTATTTTCATGGTTTTTAACATGGTGAGGTCACGGGTTCAATCCTCCATGATCTCACTTGTGTTAATTCATTTTTCACTACATTTTGAACACTCTTAACTTGACCGAAATTCATCACTTGAAGCTGGATTTTTTTTTGAAATTTTTTCAGCATACTTTCATCAACATTTATACGTAAATTCATAGGGTAATTCGTACATCATTTAATACGTTCTTAGGTGCATTTTTCATGGATTCGTTTAGCCAAGAGATTATCACTCAAATCAGCCACATTTCAACTCATAAGAACATCATGATTTACCTAAACATTTGTACATGAAATACAACCACAACATCACATTTTAGAGTCTTAACCTGAGGCACATAGTTACGGTTCACATTACACACACACGTACACATAGTTTCGGATCACATAGGTGATCCTCCATACAATTTCAAACACAAATTCATGAACATATTCATCACGAAAACACAACACATGCCTAATAACTACTAGCAAAACATACCCAACCTACAAATCATTGGGAGCTAGTGACAGGGACATATAACGGGGAACAACCCTAGTTTTCAGAATAGATTCGTCTGAACCTTAAGGGGTCTCTTGGGAAAGGGACCAAGAGAGAAGAGAACCCATACCTTATTTTGATGTTCAAACCTTGAACTTGCTGCCCAAAGATTCTTCAAACGCACGTCCAAATCCAAGAGCTTCAACACCAACTCGACGGAAAAACCCTCTCTTTGACTAACCTGTTTGATTAGTTGTTTGTTTATAATTTTCGTTGTGAGTTCTTCAAGTGTGAAGACTTTTGGTTTACCTACTATTCTTGTACTTTATTTGGCAGAGAGAACGTGAATAAGAAGAGAGAATGATCGTGTGTTTTGAGAGATAGACGTGAGAGGAGAGAGTTATATTAGGCTTAGGAGTCTAGTTTAGGACTTAGTAAAATAAGGTTTAGTTAAATATTCAAAAAAATCTGATTTCCCTTTTCTTTTAAATCAGACAATAAATAATAAATATAAATTAATTACATTAATTTACCAACTTAAATTAAAACAAAATTTAATTCATTGCTTCCACCTAGGTTCGAACCCGGATGGAGCAAGACTTCACTCTTAGAAACCATTTTCGGCCCTCTCTCCCCAAAATGCCCCTACACCTTATTAATTAAATAATTAATTATATATTTAGGGTAATTACGATACTACCCTTATCCTGAAAAAAGACCATTTTACCCCTAGACCCTCCAAACCTAAGATTTTCCCTTTTTAAGTCCGGTAAAGACTCATTCGAGTAAATCTTCGTATTCAAGATCCCTACATGGCTGGACCCAACCTTTCCTAGCTCAAATAACTCGCCAAGTTAGTTGGATTGGTTGTAGCAAGGGTTCCGAGGTCTGGTTCTACGCGCATCAATCCGTGTGAACCCGGTCTAATCGTAGGCATTCTAGACACATTAAGCATTACTTATCATATCCATTTTTAGGGTTGTTACATTATTCCCCCCTTAGGAACATTAATCCACGAATGACACTACTAACTATCTAGCACAATGACAGTTATAACATAACATAATCACTATGCGTAGTCAAGCAATAACAACAAAGAATGGAGAGATAAGGAAACTTAGACTTAAGAGTAGGAAGTCCAACCTCAAGAGCTGAAAAGATGAGGGTAGCGGGACCTCATATCGGCCTCGGCCTCCCATGTAGCACCCTCAACAAGATGATTCCTCCATAATACCTTCACTGTGGCAATCTCCTTGTTCCTCAGCCGCTTGACCTGTCTGTCTAAGATCTCAACAGGTATCTCCTCGTAGGACAAGTCTTCATCGACCCCCAAACCTTCCACAGGTAGAATCGATGTTGGATCACCTAGGCACTTCTTTAACATGGATACATGAAAGACTGGATGGACAAAAGCTAGCTCAGCAGGCAATGCCAACTCATAGGCCACCTCACCCACACACAATAGGATCTCGTATGGCCCAACATACCTCGGACTCAACTTCCCCTTCCTGCCAAACCTCATCACCCCCTTCATAGGTGATATCTTTAGATAGACCTGGTTACTAACATCAAACTCTAAGGGCCATTTTCTGTTATCTGCATATGACTTCTACCGACTGTAAGCAGTAGCCAACCTATCCCTAATCACCCTGACCTTCTCTAAGGCCTCATGAATGTCTCTGGACCCAAAATGGATGACTCTCCAACCTCGAACCACCCAACTGGAGATCTACACCTCCTACCATACAGTGACTCAAACGGTGCCATCCCAATGCTGGAGTGATAACTATTATTATACGAGAACTCTATCAAAGGCAGATGGTCATCCCAGCTACCCCTGAAGTCAATCAAACACGCTCTCAACATGTCCTCCAATGTCTGAATGGTGCGCTTTGCCTATCCATCAGTCTGAGGATGAAAGGTAGTACTAAGCTTTACCTGCGTACCTAAGCTCTTCTGGAAGGATCTCCAAAAATGTGAAGTGAACTGAGATCCTCTATCTAAAATGATAGACAAAGGAATCCCATGCCATCTCACAACATCATCAGTGTAGAGTCTCGCATAATCCTCGGCTCTGTAAGTAGACTTCACAGGGATAAAGTGGGTAGACTTAGTCATCCTATCCACAATAACCCATATGGAGTCATGCTGTCTCTTAGTCCTCGAAAGACCAACCACGAAGTCCATATTAATGGCCTCCCATTTCTAATTCGGAACCTCAATAATCTGAGTAAGACCGCCAAACTTAAGATGTTCAGCCTTAACCTGCTGACAATTAGGACACTTGGCTACATATTCTGCAATTTCCTTCTTCATGCCATCCCACCAATAAATCTGCTTAAGATCATGATACATCTTGGTGGAACCTGGATGTATGAATAAATGGAACCATGAGCCTCTGCAACAATCCTGGTCCGCAAATCATCCACATCTGGTACACACAGCCTGTCCTGGTACCTAAGTATGCCGTCACCTCCCAAAGCAAAAGACTCATTCATCTTTATCAACACTGAGTCCTTCAGCTCCATCAACACAGGATCGAGACGCTGACCCTGCTTGACTTCAACTACTAAGGATGATTCAGAACTAGGATGAACTGAAACACCCCCACTAGTAGAGTCAACCAATCGTACACCCAGTCTGGACAGTCTATGTACATCTTTCGCCAACTCCTTCTTCTCATCCTCAACGTGGGTTGTACTTCCCATGATTATCCTGCTCAAAGCATCAGCTACAACATTAGCCTTACCTGGATGGTAGTGAACATTCATGTCATAGTCCTTCAACAGCTCCAACTATCTCCACTGACGTAGATTCAACTCTCTCTGCGTGAACACGTACTGGAGACTCTTGTGGTCTATGAACACATCCACATGCACTCCATACAAGTAGTTCCTCCACAGCTTCAGTGCAAACACCACAGCTGCCAACTCCAGGTCATGAGTGGGATAATTCTTCTCATGAACCTTGAGTTGTCTGTACGCATAAGCTATCACCTTACCAACCTCCATAAGAACACAACCCAAACCAACCCTAGATGCATCACAATAAATAGTGTAATTCTCAGCACACTTAGGCAAAGTAAGCACCGGGGCGGAAGTGAGTCTGTCCTTGAGCTTCTGGAAACTCTTCTCACGAGTCTCCGTCCATTCAAACTTGGCCTTCTTCTTTGTCAAAGCTGTCAGTGGGGAAGCAATGGAAGAAAAGCCCTCCACGAACCTGCGGTAGTAACCAGCCAATCCCAGAAAACTATGGATGTCAGTGGGAGTAAGAGGTTTTGGCCAGTTCTTAACATCCTCAGTCTTCCTGGGATCCACCTCCACGCCCTGATCGGACACAACATGACCCAGAAAGGTCACTGATCTAAGCCAGAATTCACACTTGCTGAATTTGGCATACAACTAATGTTGTGTAAGTACCTGCAAGGTTAGTCTCAAATGTTGTTCATGCTCTTCCTTGGTCCTAGAGTAGATGAGAATATCATCAATGCATACTATGACGAAAGAGTCAAGGTATTCACGGAAGACCTTGTTCATGAGATCCATAAATACAGCAGGTGCATTCGTGAGACCAAATGATATAACTAAGAACTCATAATGACCATAACGGGTACGAAAGACTGTCTTTGGGATATATCCATCCCTAACCCTAAGCTGATGATAACCTGAACGAAGATCAATCTTAGAGAAGAAACTAGACCCTTGAAGCTGATCGAACAAATCATCTATTCTGGGAAGTGGATAGTTATTCTTCATAGTGACTTTGTTGAGATGCCGTAATCGATACACATTCTAAGGGTTCCATCCTTCTTTTTCACAAACAACACTGGAGCGCCCCAAGGGGATATGCTCGGCTGAATGAAACCCTTATCAGTGAGATCTTTTAACTGCATCTTCAACTCTTTGAGTTCAATTGGAGCCATTATGTAAGGAGGGATTGAAATTGGTTTAGTATCGGGTTCTAAGTCGATACCAAAGTCAATCTCTCGAGGAGGAGGGACTCCAGGTAAATCATCAGGAAATACATCTACGAATTCATTCACTACAGGCACTGAGTCTATGGAAGGAATGTCATGATCTAAATCATTAACACTCACAAGATGACACAATAACCCCTTGGACATCATTTTATTGGCCTTAAGGTTCGAAATCAAGAGATTAGGATGACTCGAGTTGTACCCCTCCCAGACCAGCTCTACCTCATTAGGGAAAGAAAATCTCACAACCCTACTACGGCAATCCATACAAGCATAACAACTATGAAGCCTGCACACATAGTCCTACCACATACAACTATTGGGCAATCCTTGTACACTCTATCAGCTCTTACATTTTCTCCTAAGGGTGTACTAACCACTATAGGATCATGCAAAACTTCAGGCAATATCTCAAAAGTGAGAGCAAGCAAAGGAGTTAAAAAGGAAAGCGTAGACCCTGGATCAAGTAAAGCATAAACAGAAGTTGAGAATACTTGCAGCATACCTGTGACCACATCAGCGGACTTCTCCTGCTTCTCCCTGCCCTTCAGGGCATAGAACCTGTTCCTCTTAGGAGGCTCGGATGCTGCTTCACCCTGTGGATTAGGCCTAGGCTGAGCATTACCTCCATCCTAACCTCTGTTCTGTCGGCAGTCTCTAACCATGTGCCCACTCTTACCACAATCGAAGCAGGCATTAGTGCCCTGTCTGCACTCTCCACTGTGAGCACGGCCACACTTAGCACAGTTCTTTCTGGGACGCTGCATCTCACCTCCATTGCCCTTCTTGGGCTCAGGTCTGCCTCCTCTAGGTGCTGTACTCCTCTGAGAATTAGAGTTCCCAGAATTCTGCTGCCCCTTTTTGAACCTGGCTGCTCACGGACGCCAAAATTATTTCTGTGGCCTCCATGGATGGGACCTGCCTAATCTTGAGGCTTAGGCCTCCTAGCATCACGAACGCCCCTCTTCTTGCGGCTGTCCTCTACCTGCTGGACATGCACCATCAACCTGGAGAGGTCCATGTTATCATGGAGCATCGCAGACCGACACTCCTCCTCCAGATCTCCGTTGATTCTTTTGAGGAACCTGCTCATGTCGTCCCTGCTGTTAGATAAAAGAGAAGTAGCATACCTGTATAGTTTAACAAACTTCAGTACTCATCTCATCCTTGCTGTTAGATACAAGGGAAAGTAGCATACCTAGATAGTTTAACAAACTTCAGGGAATACTCCCTGACTGTCATTGATCCCTGCTTAAGATTGATAAAATCCTCAACCTTTGCCTCCCTCATCTCCATGGTAAAGAATCTCTCCAGGAAGGCTATCTTAAACAGCTCCCAAGTGACCGGAACTGCGCCCAAAGCTTGGCTATCCTGCCACATCTTGCACCAAGTCTGTGCTACATCCTTGAGCTGATAGGAAGCCAGCTCAGCCTTCTCTGTGACCCCCATAGCCACCAAAATCTTATGCACCTCGTCCACAAACTCCTGGGGATCCTCTGAAGTCTTAGACCCCGTGAAAATAGGAGGATTCATCCTCGTAAAATCTCTCAGCCTGTCAATCATGCTACGAACCGGTGGGTTCTCCCTCTGAACATTCTGCCGATTGACCTGGGCAGTCATGGCCTGGGCCTTCATAGTGATGGCCTGTGCCTTCTGGGCCAGAGATGCCAGCACCTCCGCATCAGTCAACCCAGCTGGGTTAACCGGCATAGCCACTCCTTCAGTTGGAGCTTGGGGTGGAACCTGATTGTCCCCAGCAGTTGCACCTCCTCTCCTCTGACCAATGTTTCTCCTAGTTTTCATTCTCTGAAAACAACAAAGATTGATGTTAGACACGCTCATAACACCAAGAAATCAGACATTAGGAAAAGCACGATAAGATCATAAGAAGGGAAATTTTCCTACGCATCATGCAGTCTCTAATTCAGGATAGTGGTGCACTTCACTACCATGACTTAGAAACTACTCAATGTGGTTGATGTGAACTTATTATTCTCGGAATTTAACCTAGTGATCTGATACCAACTTTGTCATGACCGGAGTGTAGACCCCAGACGAGACCGGCGCGTTGACCTCTCAGAGGTCACAGACAAGTCTACTTACGTCATTCTTACTTCATCTAGGTTAATTTTAGCGGAAAATTTGAAACTTTTTGTTTCTTATCATGCATAAAGGTCATTCTACTTACATTCATAGTTCTCACCATCAACCATCTAACATTAAGATTATCAACTGAAATAAATAGTTCAATACTGCACTAAATGTATAATTGACAAAATGGCACCAATACAATGTCTGAAATAAAAATGGGAAGAAACACTAGTGGAAAATACTCCACTATCTAAAGCCTACATCTAATCTATATAGTAACGATAGACATCCTCGAAAGCATGAGGGCCTACCAATTCCGGATGAAAGCTCCACGTCCGGATAGCTGCAACGTCAACCTGTAAGCTCTAGCGTCCACCTGTGCCTGCACCTAAAAATATAGATTTGTATGGGATTATTAAACACTTGTACTAAGTATGGGTATATGCAAGTACACACCAAGGACATGAATGAGTAAGAATAGATCTTTCCTAACAACATGATTATGGAAAGTCAAGTCAGTGGACTTTCCAAATTTGGATTAGGAAAGTTAGTGAGCTTTCCAAATTTGGATTAGGAAAGCCAGTTAGCTTTCCAAATTTGGATAAGGAAAGTAGTGAGCTTTCCAAATTTGGATTAGGAAAGTCATGCCATGGGAGTAACATGCATCATCATACTTATCATATTGCACACATCACATAACATCTTACACATAGCACATATCATATTGCATATAGAACATAACATCTTTCATATCATTCGTTCATATGCTATGAGACCTTGGAATCATGGACTTGACATTAAGACTTCCCAAAATGAGGGCTCAACATATGGAACCTCAACTAGGGAGTCTTCTTTAGCAAACACAGAGTCTGCTTCATTCATTCATACGTACTTCATTTCATTCATTCATAAGCTAGTATAAACACCAGCTATACGTAGGATGTAGTTTAAGTCTCTCATCGGGTTTGCTATGCAATGATAAAGAATAACCTAGTGTCATTACTTGAGTCTAGCTCACCTCTTGATTATCCTATCCTAACACCTTTGATATCGTTCATTTCATTATGTGCATCATTTGAGGCTGACCTCATTCATTCATTGGGAACTTTAACTTTAACCGACATAGATCATGTGAGCATCATGAAATCCAGTGTCATGAAACCCCACACCGAAAAGAGGTGGAATCACCGGCCAAAGTGACCCAAAACATGCTAGCGTACATGGGAATTGAACCCCGCCATATCCCTATATTGGCAGTATAGGTTCGAAGACTAGGAGATATAAGGAGATCCATACCCAGTATGCCGGACAATCTCATCTCATGAGATTTACGTGAACCTCTGCCCTTCCCGAAAGAAGGCATCACCGCTTATAGCTAGTCTATCGGTGCTCAGTATAAAGTTCCATTTCATTCAACTCATACGTCATGGAAGCTGGCTTCTAATATGACGACATCATAGCTCAATAAATGATTTCTCATCTCATCATTAGTATTAAGTATACATTATTCTCAATACTTTCATTAGAGTGTTCATAGAGACTGGTCTCTTCATTAACTTTACACTCTCATAGGTGAGTACGTTTTGGTAACATTTACTTAGGCTCATTTGAGATTGCTCTCATCTTTCACATTAGCCTCTTATCATGTTGTCACCACATTCATTAACATTAGCACATTTTCTCTTCATAATTACTCACCCCTTTATACGTGAATGTTCATATCATCATATACCAATGCACTTGGCCATTTGTGTGTTTCACACTCTTACTTAACCCTTCTAGGGTTTCATCATTTCATTACATAATATTCATTTCATCGTATGCCAATACACTTGGCCATTTAGTGTGTTTTACACTCGTACTTAACCCTTCTAGGTTTACATCATTTTATTACATACATATTAGGTTCACTTATTTTTAAACGTATGTTAGACTTATGGGTCTATACATACAAGCCATGAGGCTTCATTCATAGTTCGTTTAAGTGATTCATATATTTCTAAGATTACGTGGTACAAGACTTATGCATCTTGTATGTATGCCAAGATCTCAATTTCGATCTAAGTAGGCAACATTATTCTTGAATATTTAATTCACATATGACTTATGTATCAATATGGAATTTGGGCAAGGGAACCGGTGTCGAATCCCTTGGAAAACACTTTACATTTTTCTTTTTATTTAATTTTGGTCCACATAACATTGGGACCCTAGATCGAGCCCCAACATCAACGTTTACTTTTTATTTCTATCCTTTGAAATTCTCTTCCTTGGCCGAGGGGTTGTGGGATCGAACCCCCACAACCCCTTTTATTTTTATTTTTATTTTTCCTTGACTATTTTGTGTTGACCATGAGGTTGTGGGATTGATTCCCACGCCTCACATTTCTTTTCTTTTCATTTTCTTTTAATTCTCCTTTACTGCCTAGAGGTCGTGGGTTCGATTCCCACGCCTCACATTTCTTTTCTTTTCATTTTCTTTTAAGTTGTTTGAGAGGTTGTGGGTTCGAATCCCACTCCTCTCATTTCTTATTTTTCATAGCTTATTTTCCAGCCAAGACCATGGTTCGAGTCCCCTTCACCACATTCCATTTTACTTCTTTATTTTCATGGTTTTTAACATGGTAAGGTCACGGATTCAATACTCCATGATCTCACTTGTTTTAATTCATTTTTCACTACATTTTGAACCCTCTTAACTTGACCGAAATTCATCACTTGAAGCTGGATTTTTTTTTGAAATTTTTTCAGCATACTTTCATCAACATTTATACATAAATTCATAGGGTAATTCGTAGATCATTTAATACGTTCTTAGGTGCATTTTTCATGGATTCGTTTAGCCAAGAGATTATCACTCAAATCAGCCACATTTCAACTCATATGAACATCACGATTTACCTAAACATTTGTACATGAAATACAACCACAACATCACATTTTAGAGCCTTAACCCGAGGCACATAGTTTTGGTTCACATTACACACACACGTACACCTAGTTTCGGATCACATAGGTGATCCTCCATACAATTTCAAACACACATTCATGAACATATTCATCACGAAAACACAACACACGCCTAATAACTACCAGCAAAACATACCCAACCTACAAATCATTGGGAGCTAGTGACAGGGACATGTAACGGGGAACAACCCTAGTTTTCAGAATAGATTTGTCTGAACCTTAAGGGGTCTCTTGGGAAAGGGACCAAGAGAGAAGAGAACCCATACCTTATTTTGACGTTCAAACCTTGAACTTGCTGCCCAAAGATTCTTCAAACACACGTCCAAATCCAAGAGCTTCAACACCAACTCGACGGAAAAACCCTCTCTTTGCCTAACCTGTTTGATTAGTTGTTTTTTATAATTTTCGTTGTGAGTTCTTCAAGTGTGAAGACTTTTGGTTTACCTACTATTCTTGTACTTTATTTGGCAGAGAGAACGTGAATAAGAAGAGAGAATGATCGTGTATTTTGAGAGATAGACGTGAGAGGAGAGAGTTATATTAGGCTTAGGAGTCTAGTTTAGGACTTAGTAAAATAAGGTTTAGTTAAATATTAAAAAAAATCTGATTTCCCTTTTATTTTAAATCAGACAATAAATAATAAATATAAATTAATTACATTAATTTACCAACTTAAATTAAAACAAAATTTAATTCATTGCTTCCACCTAGGTTCGAACCCGGATGGAGCAAGACTTCACTCTTAGAACCCATTTTCGGCCCTCTCTCCCCAAAATGACCCTCCACCTTATTAATTAAATAATTAAATATATATTTAGGGTAATTACGATACTACCCTTAGACTGGAAAAAGACCATTTTACCCCTAGACCCTCCAAACCTAAGATTTTCCCTTTTTAAGTCCGGTAAAGACTCATTTGAGTAAATCTTCGTATTCGAGAGCCCTACATGGCTGGACCCAACCTTTACTAGCTCAAGTAACTCCCCAAGTTAGTTGGCTTGGCTGTAGCAAGGGTTCCGAGGTCTGGTTCTACGCGCATCAATCCGTGTGAACCCGGTCTAATCGTAGGCATTCTAGACACATTAAGCATTACTTATCATATCCATTTTTAGGGTTGTTACATGTATAGTATGACTTTAATATGATAATGGTTGTCGCTATGTGCTTCTAGAATGACATTTAATATGTGCTAAAGTGAAGTATGTTGTGTCTTGTTTAGGTAGACTTAAGTGCCTTACTTGATGCATGTATGAATGTGAATATGTGATGTCTTGACCTAGGAATCTAAAGAGTCTTAGTCTTGTATTTATGAATGTTTAGGTTAGACCTTGAATGATGATAAGAGGGTCCTTTATGTGAAACTTTGAACCTAGTGGTAAGGTTGTTAAACTTGAAGTCGAAAGCCGTAATGGTATCTTTCATGTAATGAATGATGGACTTAAGGATTATTGGATGGAACAAAATCATATCAATCCTTAGGAAAGTCATGATGAGCTTCTTGTCGCCATTTTAAGGCAGCCCCTAGAGGACCTCTTTGGTAGGGTAAATGTAATTGGGTTATGAACTTGATATGGAACCCCTTTGTATGAACCTTAGTGTGAATTAATCTATGAGAACGAAGGTTAGCACCGAGTGAGTATGGTAAGGGAAGTAGTTCTAGCTAAAGTGTGAGGCTAGAATACAATGTAAGCCCTTCATATTCCTTAACTATGTGCCTACATAGGATGTGTCCAAGTTCTACCATTGGCAACTAGAACAACCTCATCGGAGTAGGATAGAACTACGGATTCCATGTTTAGCTACCATGGTCTATGTCGGTTATTGCCTAGTCTCATCAAATGGGATACCTATTAGCATTAGAGAAGTTCTATGAGGTTTAGGTGGTGTTATGGGAGGCTATCTAGACATTGCACAATAGGCTTTGAAGGTTTTAGTAAGAGTCCCTAGGTCTTCTCCAAGACCATTACTTGAATGTCCTATATGTGATGAGTGTATCTTAATGAACTAATGAACTAATGAACTAATGACTTATGTTAGTAAGTATGTAAATGAATGAGTACCTAATCTAAAGTGACTTAAGGATTCCTTAGTTAAAGAGTGAAAAGGGCATATGGTATGTTCTTTTCATGTCTTATCTACGGAAGTCTTGAGAATGACTCTAGTTAGGGAAGTTGGTTGTTATGGTTGACATGATCTAAGCTTAGGAGTCGTAAGGATTACTTAGGTAACCTTGAAAAGGGTGTATGGGTGGTCTCTTCTAGGAGTACTTAAGTAAGTCTTTTGATAGCATTAGTAAAGAGAATTGTCATATCTTATATGTTATGTATGTTGGTGTATTGTGTCTATGTGTCTCATCATAAGTAGCCTTGAGGATCGTTTAGGCAGACATAAAGAGGGTGTGTGGGTGCTCTCTCTTTGTGTGTCTTAAGTGAATCTTAATATAACTTTAGTGAGAAGACTACATGCTATAAAGTGTTAAAAAGGGAAGGAAAGCACTTCATTGTTACAGTGAAGTAATTCACTGTACAGTGAATGTAGGTTACTGTTAAGTGATTCTAAAAATGCATTGAATTGTCTAAATGTTATCTTATGTGTTTCTAAGTTGATAAATGTTGTTATTATGATTATATCATGATATTTAAATGAAAAATTCATATTTCCAATAAATGTCCGTTTCATGATTTTTATGCATTATGCCATACTTAGTATATGTGGTTGGACTAATTCCATGCTTTTATGTATCTCTATAGTTGTTGGTAGGTGAGGAGAATTTGGGAAGCAAGACTTGGATCATATCATCGTTCAATAGAAGTTGAAGTATGTCCTCATTTGACTCGAGGGCATATATATCTTTTATTGTTCTTAATGAAGTATTGTAATAGACTTATTAGTACTATATTTTCTAACTCGTATGGGTCGTGTCTGAAGTACTCTTGTGTCTAAGATGATGAGGCTGAGACTTAGTATTTCCTATTAATTATATCTGAAAGAGGTTTTAAATACTATGATATGTTTTGTGAAAAGTTTTAATTCCGCACTACTTTTCACTATGTATATGCGATGAATGATATGAAAGGGCTTGTATAAGACCTCCGAGAGGTCGAGTACGCCGGTTACAATCCGAGATTGTGCCCTAACTTCTAGAATGTGGTCTTGGTATGTGACAGACTGCCTCAATACCATATTACAAACTAATTTAGGACCTTAGACCCTAATGACAAACATGTTAGTCTTTAGACACCTTAACTCATTTTGGGGGTCTTACAATATCCCCCACTTGGGAACATTCGTCCTCGAATGACACTTGGAACACTTAATCACAACAAGGACTTCAATGCATCAAAGATTAGGCCACAACGTTCATAACATCATCACATAGAAGTCAATGCACAACTTACAAGGAACACAACTTCAAGCCAATTTGCACTCAATGTACACAAGCAAGCCACACTTTCACTCACTTATGCTCATCACATCAAACACTTAGGCACTTCCCATGTTCATAGGAGGAACATTCTTCTCTTAATCATTACATGATAATTACATTTCAATTCATTAAGAGCTCATCATGCAACCCTGTTTAGATCATACTCAGGCAGATTCAATCCACACTCAAGAACAAGTAGGCACTCATACTTCAATGCACATAGACTTGAGTAAGATAGGTTGACAAAGGATTCTTATTAGTTAGGTATAATGCCATGAGGGTCATACTCAACCATATCATGCTTAGTCATGCTCAAGGAGGATGTCCTTCTCCTCAACACACTTACATGTATCATGAGCTCACACCCAAGCAAGGCACAAGGTCAATTTCTTTTAAAGTGAGAAAATTTTCAACTTTTAAACCAAGGCATGCTCATGTTCTCTTCCTAGTGAAGTATAAATGGTAAGTCAGACCAAGCACATCACAATAATTAGGAAGTCATTTCACAAAATGTCAATTTCTAACATAGCAATAGCCTTTACAGTAAGCATCATTTGGGAAAAATATCACAAATCATAGGCACACACAAGGTCACTAGCTAATCATGCCTTCACTTTTCAAGAGTGAGCCTACAATCACGCTTTCCAAACCATACAAGCCACATAGTTGTCAAGAGACTCAACATATTTCATTTTAAAGAGACACAACTTTCCCATTATGACGCTAAACATTGCACATCAAAAGTGACCAAAACTATGTTTCTTACCTTATCTCATGAAGTCAAACGTACAACTAGCATATTGAGATGCACCACCAATATAAGAAAACGAGGATTTGATCAAAGTTCCTTTTCATGCATTTGAGAATCTTAAAAGTATCCTTAAGGTAGCGTCAATCAATACATACCGAACATATAGAGGTCATGCAATTAATACTTTATGCAACACTCCATTCATGAACAAGCTTACTAAGATTTCATTAGATTGAAGATCAAGCAAAAATAGAAGGGCAAGGTAGAAAATATCTACAATCTTACTACTCCATCACCATCCCCCACTTAGGGTAAACCCAATTAAGAGCAACTTCACCCAATTTTCAAGAGGATCTTATCCTTTCAACAAACAAAGAGGTTACAGTAACTTACCATAAGGGTTTCAAAGGTACTCTAAACTTTATCACCTACGCAAATTATCCCAAAATTTTCAAGTAAGTCATATTATTAAACCACATAATGTCTTTATACAATACAATAGACACCAAGGTCATACAACATTGGGGGAAAACAACAAGGAGACTTAACCATAAAGACTCTTCCTTTTCATTCAATCTTACAGTAAGGTGACTTCTAGGTCAATCAACCCACATCATCACCCTACCAAGACTAACATACTACCTTCACATCTAGGATCAAACCTATACAAAGGACTCCAATCCATACAAAACAATCATGAAGGTTCACACACATAAACAAAGGCAACATTTGAAACATCATACATATATTGTTAGGGTAGAATGCTTCTTTACCATTTAACATATTCCTAAAGCATTTCAAGCTCAAATCATATCATTAGGCTACAATCATGCAAAACCATATCGTAGCATACCATTCCTAAAAGAAACTTATTTTCACCATAACAACTTCTAACATGCTTTAATCATATCATGACATATATTTCTCAACATAACATGCCTATTTCCCATAAATCTCATACATAGCCATAAATGTCATCACATCATGAAAACATGCCAAAATTCACCTTCACACATACTCATCCAACCATAAAACCAAGTTAAGAAATAACTAACCTTTTCTCCCTCAAGCATAGAAATACAATCTCATCCAAACAATAACACCTAAAAGACCACCGAATAAGAAAACATAAGAGAGAGATCTTATAGAGTTATGATCTATGGCATGATATGAGAATGATGCAGAGTGGAAACTCTATCGTCCAATAGCCTCCCCAATCATTTGATGTGTCGTGACTTACAACCAATGATACGAGACTCTACTAGACGTAGCAATATGAGACTTTTAGAACCTAAAACCACTTTCATAAACCTCATGCTCTGATATCACGTTTGTCACAACTGGGGAGCACCCCCTAGAAGTAACATGGTGTACTTGACCTCTCGGAGGTCTTATACAAGCCCATAGTTATCATTCATCACATTGTC
The DNA here is from genome assembly GCA_016801875.1 of Solanum sitiens. NCBI lineage: Eukaryota > Viridiplantae > Streptophyta > Magnoliopsida > Solanales > Solanaceae > Solanum > Solanum sitiens. The sequence continues at coordinate 87,234 of JABWTJ010000526.1, read as the reverse complement.
ATAGTAAATTTAGAAGAAAATTTAAAACTTTTCATAGCACATCATATGCTAGAAACTTCACTTCATATATATAAAATATCATATTACATACTTAGACTCTAAGTCTCTTTGCCATATTATACTCAACAACATTAGAGTACATTAGGACACAACCCTTAAAACATAAAACACAAGTACTAATTTATATACTTTACAGTAAAGACATGACTTAGGAATCCTTGGATTTAAGGATTCCTTTCCTTGAGCTTGAGAATCACATATCAATCCCTTCACCTTAGATACCTTCTTTATGCATCCATAACCTACACTTTGTGTAAAAAGTAGAGAAGAATGGTGTTAGTACAACAATGCACTAAGTATGGCAACCATGCAAAAACATGCATTTAAAAGGGACATTTTGCTTGAAAACCATACATGATACCTTTTTGTGAAATCTTTATAAAACCTTGACAAAATAGAATTTATATCATTCACATACTTCATATAGACATATTCAAAGTCCAAACATCATATAAAATCACATATACAATTTAAGGAACATTTGAGGTCACTTTACAGTGAGCTCTTTTCACCTTACAGTGAACTATTTTCCTTTACAGTGAACATCTCTTCTTTTACTCATTAACCTCCCAAGTAAACCTCTAGTGATACTTGGTGCAATACATCACATTAGGGACACAAATACAGCATACATTCTACCTACATAAGCCAACACATACCATCATAGAAGCATAATACATCATAGACACATTTAAGTCAAGACTCTATTAGCTTTACAGTAAGTTACATAAATTTGCACAACTATTCACTTCACTTCACATAAATCATTATAAGACCTTACACATGACCTCAATCCAAGTCTACTTACATGTGAAGCCCCATATCCTCACACATAGTAAGTAACCTATTATGACACCACAAGCCTTAGCACTCTATTTCATACTCCAACAAGTAACTGAAGACAACTTCATTCATGTCAAGCAAGACCCTAATCATATAGTCAATAAGACCACCGTTATGCATATCATCACATCATGTAGATATTAACACAATGTCATGCAAGAGAATAATAATATATGCACATACATTTGACCCCCTTCCTAGAACTCCCTTAGAGTCCTAGTTGTGCAATCTCTAGGTGTGTTCATTACTTCCACCTATCGTAAGTATTTTCTCTTTGGTTTTCCTAGTTAGGGTCCTTAGTCATTTACTTCCATTATCCATTTTACTTTAGGGAAACTATAGCTGTAACCGACAATAAGACCATGGGTGCTAAACATGGAATTTGGTGTTGTAGATCCTTACACTAATGGAAGGTGTTCCACATAGCCAAACTAGAACCTTAACATATATCCTAGCATACTAAGTGAATTCACTTGCTAAATCCTATGTGGAAAGCATAGTTTATGGAACTAAGAGATATACATAACCCTCTACATGTTCATTGGCATTGGAGCCTCATCTCATGAGAAAACATGGGTGAACCTTCCTCAAAGCGAAGCCACCACCTCATGTGGAACCATAGGTGAATATTCCTCTAAGGGAAGTCAACACTCTATAAGGAACAAATGGTGAATCTTTCTCCAAGGAAAGCCAACACCTCTCAAAATCAAGTTCACTCGGTGCTAAGCTAAGTCCCCTTTTTATTATAAGACTTTATTACATTATATCATAAAACATAGGCTTACGATATTTACTCCTCATATGCTTATAGCATATTCAAGCACCTATCTAGTTTTAGGGTACACTTGAACACCTTTAAAAGACCCTCTATTGACTAGATCTTCATACATGTGTGTGTATACTTGCATGTGAGAAAACCTTTCACATAACACATAAATGTCACACATGTTCATATATCAATGCATAAGTCTATAGGTATGACTGTATGAGCAATCCTTTCGTATTAACACATTAAGACACTATGCATATTCATATTTTTTCATATCATACTTAACATCATAGAATATAAGTCATACTCATAACAAGTTCATAAAATTCTATGCATGTACTTAGAAGACCAACCTATGAACTATCCTATGAAGGCACACATGTGCAATGCATAGAGAAGGATTTCATACCCTTGCCCATACTAGTGCACCTATCAAGTCATCCTAGTGAATGATACATCACACAACATCATAGAATAGATAGCATAGCACATGACTCATTTATTTTAAGACTTACAACATCTTACAGTAAGCTCTAGTCTTTATGCACCTATCTTCGCTTTACGTCACATTTAACATTATAGTACCTCATAATGGGCATCAAGTACACATAACCGTGACATAACCTTTTACATGCTCATGACATTAGCAACCAAACCTAGATTCACAACTAGAGTAAAAGACTAGGCACAAGTTACACATAAAGTGATCATCATAACCACACACTCATATATTCATCAATTTGCCTTCAAGTCCATAGTCAACACATATATATATTGACAATAAAGTAAACATGGGCACCATAAGTGGATCATACCACACAATGCCATACAAGGCTTCATCAAATATCCATAATATAGAAAAGTAGAGAGGAAGAGTCATTCTTACCAATTCATCAACCTTTGATCATCATTGATCAATACACCTTTTTCAGTATCAATACATTATAGGGCAGTAGCTAAATATACATTTAATCATGAAAGAAACCATGTTCATGTCTCTACAACATGATACTACAATCTAACACAATACATCACATATATACTAGAAAGTAGAGAGTTCTAGATTATCAACTAATTTCCCTAGTCTTGTTCATCAACCATATTGGATCAATAATATACATTTAGGGAAGTAGCTAAAGAGATAGAACATCATATCTAAATCATTCTTCATCCACCCTAGAATATAGATCACAACATATATATTACTCTATTAAGTCGATAGGCTAAAAGAACCTACATTAATCTTTACCAATTCAATTGTTATCTATTCACATTGGATCAATTAAACTTTATTATGATCACATTACAGATATAGGCAGTAGCTAAGATAATTCACCATGATCGAGTAACATAACAACCATCCTAACGTCCAGATCACAAGTCACCACATGATAGACTAGAAGAATCTAGATCAATTCATACCAAGCCTTCTTTATTTTGATCATACAATATTTACAATCACAAGTCAACCATGATATTAACCTAAGGCAGTAGCTACAAGTATATTAACATAATCAAATTCCACTTTTATACATATAAAGATCAATGTTACAGTGATCACATAGAGGCATATGCTAGTCATGTTCAAATCGTCATACATTGATCCAATTGGACCATTCATAAACAATTCACCATCAATATTCTTAAATAACAGTAGATATGAGAAATTCAACATAATAGTATCACAATTCAATCAATAACAAGCAACGATCACAATGCCCATGCAAGGGATAAATTGAGTTTGGGAAGAGACATGGGTTCACAATGAAATTGGATTAAAATTCACGTTAAAACCAACACATTATCATAAATTCATCATGATTAAGTCATTAAAACCATTTTTAGAACGAACCCATGGCTAGATTGAAGAAGAAGAGATTTGTTCATGAAACTTCTTTGAAAACATTGAAGAGGACTCTCTAGATGAAAGATTAACTAGAGATGAAGGATCACCATACCTTCATTAGAGGAATAACCCACTAAAAACTGTTGAAGAACCCATGGGAATCCAATCTACAAGCTGACCTTGAACTTCACCTTCAGTGGAGGTTTCTAGGGAGAATCGGTTTTGGAGGGAAAGTCTATTTTGTTTGAATTGGATTGGGAATGGGCTGATCACGCTTTTCATCACTTAAATACACCCAAAAATCACCAAATAAACCATATAGGGACAGGTTAGCACGTGGGGTGAATTTCCCATTCACCCCATAAATTAGGGGTGGGCATAAATACCAAAAATCCGATCCGAACCGAATTATTTTGTTTTTTTGGTGCTAGTTCTTCGGTTGTTCGGTTCGGTGTCGGTTTTTTATTTTCGGAACTTCAGTTCTTCGGTTCAGAGCTCGGTGCAAGGGTCCCAAAACTACGGTGCACCGAAGAACCGAAGTTTTGTTAAATAAATTTTAAAATTTTTTAATTATATTGCTTATTTAATAATATTTATACATTTTTTACTCAAAGTATTTACATGACTCATTTAAACGTTTTACTTAAGCTAGCCATTACGACAAAAAAATGTTTTTTTTAGATAAAACATTATATTGACAATTTACTCTTCTGTTTATGTACATGAGTCCTTATATTTGCTCTTTTCTTTATTTATTCAGGTATTGGAGAAACCAAAAATATCTTCGCATATTTATTTTATCTTTATATTTATTAAGCACATAAAACTCTTAACACTTTATTATATTTCCACTTTATTTTTATTTACACCAAAAAATCAATTTTAAACTACCGATTTAAACCGAACCGAAGTAGAAAAAACTGAATTGAACCGATATTGTTTGGTATAAATATGGTACACACTTTTCTAAGACCGAATACCAAAGAATTAAACCGAAATTTTATAAAACCGAACGCCCACCCCTACCATAAATAGGCAGCGTGCATGGCAGTAACTTTAGACCTGTATCGATGGACCGAACGACTAGGCGTTGGTCCATTGACGGACCGTCATGTGACTTCCGTCGTTTGGGTCTGAGGGTGTCATGTGGCTAAGACTTCTCCAGAATAAGTGCCCATCGACGCCTCTCCATCCACGGGGCGTCAGTCCAATGATGAGGCGTCGTTTGGCTCGTCGATTGACACTGCCAAGGCAGTGTCTCCACAGCCTTTGGGTCCTTCTTGAGGGCCTCTTGCGGGGACCTTCGGAAGTATTACCCGGACGTTTTCAACGTAAATATACACATTAACATGTTGAAGACCTTCCATGCAAGTTTCACCCAAAATGAACATGTAAAACACATCAAAACATGCAAGGCACACTCAAGACACACATGAACGTCTGAAGGGCTAACTTTTGAACGTCTTAGACGTTTTTGGACGTTTGACCTCCAAACTTCATGAAACTCCATATAATGACTATAAACATCATAATTAATCATTTTAATATTTCATAAGCTCATGACACACTCAAAAACACATAAAAGCGTCTAAGGCTCCTTTGGCGACTAGTCGTCGAACGTCTGAGTTGTCCCTTGACGTTAACTTCCAAATCACCTCGAACTTTACACACTGAATCAATACCATATTAGAAACCATTTTAGGACCTTAGACCCTTATAAAAAACATGTTAGTCTCTAGACACCCTAACTCATTTTGGGGGTCTTACAATTTAGGTAAGCTTGGAGAGGGTGTATGGGCAGCCTCTTCTTGAATTACTTAAGTAAGTCTTAGGATAACCTTTGGGATGAAAATGTAATATTATGTTATATTGTGTGAGAGTACTTGATTATGTTACTTATATGTTTTCATTGTTATAATGTGGTTTCTTATATTTGTGATATGATGTTTTACTCAAAAACAACATTTTTCATGTAAACGTCCGTTTCTCATGATTTTATGCATTATGCCATACTTAGTACATGCATTGTACTAATTCCATAAATTTTGTCGGTATCTAAAGTTGAAGGTGGAAGGTGGAAGGTGAGAGGCATATTCAAGCAATGCTTGGAAACTAGGACTCTTTCAAGCAAAGTTGGGGTATGTCCTCACTTGATTCGAGGACATTACTATCTTTATATTTATTTCATTAAAAGTATTCTAATAGACTAAGTTTTATACATCCTATTGTATGGGCCATTTCCCTAGTATTCTTGAGTCTATGATTGATGTATGTTGAGATTTAATATTTTCTATCGTTTTATATGAAAGATGTTTTGAGATATTATTCGTGTGAACAGTTTAATTCCGCACTACTTTTCACACAAGTATGCAATGAGTGATGTCTAAGAGATTGTACAAGACCTGTGAGAGGTCAAGTACGGCATGTGAAGATTTGAGAAAGCCCTAACTTTTAAGGTGTACTCTCGGGTCGTTACAAATTGTGTCGGAATGAAGAAGTGAAGGCTCATGGTTAGTTAATCTTTGAAAAAAAGTTTATTTTTCATTGTAAGTGAATTTTGTTGTTGTTAGTAGTAGTTTATCATACATTGTTTGAAGTGTTTTTCGTTTATCGTCATGTTGTTGTTGTGTATATTGCTCATCTGTATTATTGGGAAGTTCGGTTGTTATTGTTGATGTTATTGTTGTCGAATATTGTTGTTGTTGGGTTGTTGTTGTTGAATATTGTTTTTGTTGTCGAATAATTTTGTAACTCTCATTGAATCAGTGTTTCTGAGATCTGTTTGTAACTTTGTTTCCAGGATTTATTACAATGTCATTTGTTCTTATAACTTTGAGATGGTATCATGGGGGAAAATAATGTTTGATCCCCCATTTGATTGTGTTGGTGGGTCTGTGACTGAATTTTTGGAAGTAGAAACTGATCGAATGTCTTATTTTGAATTGAAAGGCTACATAAAGGACTTAGGATATACAACAAATTGTTCCTTTTTTTATTAGATCTCCAATTGATGGCTTTTTGGTTGAAGTTAAAAGTGATAAGGTTATTTATACATTTCCTCTATGTTCCAAAATGGGGATAGAATGGATGTTTATGTTTGTCATGAGGTAAATGAGCCAGAAATTGTTCCATTGGCTTTGGATTATGTCACCCATGTGAGGGACAGTGGTGTAGGTGGGGAATCTTTTACATCTTTTAATGAAGTTGAGTCTCCTAACCCTAATTATGGATCATCAAATGCTGAACCTTCTAGTCCTCCTTCTGAACATTTTAACTCTTCATCACAACCTTCTAATCTTCTTAGTGAACCTTCCAGCCCTTCATCACAGCCTTCTAATCTTGTTGGTGAACCTTCCAACAGTTCATCTCAGCCTTATAATCCTCTTGGTGAACCTTCTAACACTTCTTATCAGCTATCCAATCCTACTGCTGAACCTTCCAATCTAAGTGTAGAAAGTTCAGATAATGAATCATATGAATTATCATATTCTGAATCATATGAGAGATCTGAAGTGTATAGTTATGAAGAGAGTGTAGATAGTAATGCTCATGAAGAGTATAGAAAATTCATGTCTTCAAGAAGGCGTTTCAACAACTCAAACATGAGAACTAGAGGCACAACTACAGTACTAGTTCATACTACTGAAAAGGGCCCAGATATAGGATATAATGAAACAAATGTTGGCATTAAAGATAGCTTATTAGGTATGTTAGGGGGTGAAAAACCTTACTATCCAAGTGATGAAGCTCCTAGCTTTGAATTAGAAGAAGAAACAGGTTGGGGAGATGGTGAAGAGGTTGAACAAATTGTTAGAAAGAAGAAAAACGACAGAGTTGTTTTTATCAAACTTCTGAGAAGATTGTTTGGGAATTAGGTCTGGTGTTTGTAAATTTAAGAGAATTTAGGGAAGATGTAACCAAATATGCAGTTCACGAAAATATTCAAATTGAGAATTATGTTAATGAGCCAGGAAAAGTCAAAGTTAGGTGCTGCAAAAAGGATTGTCATTTGTTATTGGTTGCAAGTTTTAATAGCCAAACTATAGATTTGGTGGTCAAAAGGCATAACTCTATCCATATTTGTGTGTGTTAAACTCATAACTATTTGGGCAATTCAAGGTTTCTAGTTGTTAGATACAAGGATAGAATAAGTGAGCAACGAAGCATCAAATTATCAAGTTGCAAGAGATTATTAGAAAAGAATTGGATATTCATGTTTGAAAGACAACAGCGAGAAGAACTAGAGCTAGACTGATAAAAGAGATTATAAGTGATCATACTGTTGACTATGGAAGAAATTTTTATTACAGAGATGATATTTTAAGAACAAATCCGGTAATATTGTTAAAGTTGGAGAAACTGCTGAAACTGGGCATAGAATCTTTGAAGGATTTTATTTGGGCTTTCATGCTTTAAAGAAAGCTTTATTTTGAGGTACTAGGAGATGCATTGTCCTATATAGATGTTTTCTCAAAGGGGTGTGCGGAGGCCAGACATTGGTGGCAGTTTGCAAAGATGGAAATAACCAGATGTTGCCCATTGCTTGGGCAGTAGTTGAGGTTGAGAATAAATTTACTTGGGTGTGGTTTTTGACTCTACTAAAGGATGATCTTGATCATAGATAAGGACAAGAACTTACCTTGATTACTGATATGCAAAAGATATGTCGTTCGTTATTAATTGAATATTTGGTTCGATGTAATACTTTTATTCTATATACTTTTTGATTTACATTAACTATTTTATATGTTTATTTTCTGTCTTTAATAGGGACTTGAAATTGCACTGCTTGATTTATTAACACTTGCTGACCACAGGATGTTTCTAGACATGTCCTTGCAAATTGGTGCACAGATTGGAAGGGAATTGAGAGAAGAAATCTTTTCTAGAAGATTGCAAAATCTACATTTGAAGCTGAATTGAGGGATCGCATAGAGGCTATGAGGAAATTGGGAAGGGACTGCTTGGATATTCTTATGTACTACAATGTAGACAGGTGGTGTAAAAAATACTTCAAAGAACATAGTAAATGTGAGTCAGTTTATAATAATATGGCAAAGAGATTAGACTCATTGATATTGTCGGCAAGATAAAAGACAATCATTACAATGTTGGAAAGGATTAGGGTAAAGATGGTGAAAACAATTGGTCAATTGAGGGAGTTCTCAAACACATGGTTCACTGATATTTCAGCCATGACATTCAAGATTTTACAACAAAACATTAATAAGTCAATGCACTGTAACATATCATGGAATGAATAAAGGGGTTTTGAAGTTATAGACAAAGGCTTTAACATTCTGTAGATATTGTTAGGCACACTTGTAGTTGCAGAGCTTGTAAGCTTAAGGGCATACCTTGTTCTCATGGTGTTGATCCGCTACACTACAAGCAATTTGAACCAATTAATTATGTGGCCAGCAGTTAAAACAAGAAAACCTACCTAAGCACATATGAATATGTAATCCAGCAAATGAACAATATGAGTATGTGGCCACCATCTGTTAATCCAACAGTTCAACCACCAGAAGTTAAGCAGTTTCCTGGAAGGCCAAGTAAAACTAGAAGGAAAGAGGCAAATGAAACAAAGAGAACTGGTAAGCTTAGAAAATGCGGAGTTGTTATGACTTGTAGCAATTGTTGTACAAAGGTCATAATAAAAGAGGTTGTCCTATTCCTCCTTCTATTCCAACGCAAACTGCAACAACTTCTACTCAACCACAGATGATTGTATCAATTGTCATTAACATTGAGTCCAATATATACTAATATGTTGTGTTATAATAATCAGGACAATGAAAATGGTAAAGAAGAGGGAGAGAAAGGTCCAAGGGATGGGGATGTCTAAAGGAATCTAGGAGAACACACATGCAATACCTCAAGGAAGCCAACACAACACACATGCAATGCCTCAAGGAAGTCAGCACAAAACACATGCAATGCTTCAAGGAAGACTCATAGGAAGGAATGGAAGGAATGGAAGTGAGATGTCTCACCAAAACCAAGTGAATGAAGGCACAAATAGAGGAAGAGACATAGGAATAGGTATGCCTCAAACAAATCATGAGAATGAAGGCAGTAGTGGTGGACAATCTTCAAGAGCTTTTAAAAAGCCAAGGATGGTAGGATTTGGATTGTTGGTTGGTAATGATGGTTTTACCAACTGTTAGTGTAAGAAAAACTATTTTTTGTTGGTTATGCTGATTTTTCATATACTTTTACTAACCTTAATGGTTTATTGTTGCTGCCTGGAATGCAAGGTAGTAGGGTTGTTTACATTGTTACAAAAGTTTCAACGAGGTCTGCTGAAGTTACTGGACATATTGGCTATCAACCACGTTTTGGAGTGAAATAGAAGGGAAAATCAGCCATTACGAGTAATAGACTTCAAAAAATGAGGGGCGAAAAATGAATTCAAACAAGGTCTGCAGCTGCTGCTAAGAAATAGTTGACTTTGGTATTGTTTTTTTGTGTTTGGTTATTATTGTATTATGTACACTTTTCTTGTTACCAAACTATATTTTGGTTTATAATTGGGTATCAATTGTGTTTTGCCAAGTTTGTTTATGAACTTCAAACTTTCAATAAGAATGAAATGAAGTTCTCATTTTGTTACAATGATTGTCATTATGATTAGTCTCTTTTGATCAAGTATGACAGGAAGTTGGCAGAAGAGATTAGAGTGTTGTGTATATTGTTAAATGGTCACAAATATCACACAAAATTATATGTATTACACAACCTAACATCAACAACAACAATGTATTACACAACAACAATATATTACACAACAAAATAAGCTTTCCTTAAACCAGACAAACTTCCAATGTATACATAAACGAAAACAACCCATAACAACTAAGGCAATTCCAATGTCATACAACTACATCTTTAAGCATTCACATTCTTATTAATGCATAAAATAAGAAAAACCACAGAGACAAACACTATGATAAGCTTCCAATTCAAGATGCTACATTTTATCTTCTTCTTGATTGGCTTATCATGACATACTTGATCACCATTTTCTTCTCCAACAGTTTCATCTTCTTCTCTTTAATTTTATAGAATTGTAATGCGTCTTCCAATTCCTTAATTCTATTCGCCAATCTTGGAATAATAAACTTGGATCTTATATCAGTCTCCTCAAGATCCCTCTATCTAAAATACTTGCATGGATTTTCCTAAAATAGGTCATACACAGTGAATTTATTGAGACTTGAACACCAAAAAAGTAAAGAAATATGTATCGAAGTTACACAAAAGTGGGGACAGGACCAAAATCTTCTTGCTATGTTGTCCTCAGACCACGAAGTCTGCAATTACATTAAGTCTCCATGTTTGCATCGCATCTCTAAATGCAACAACATTGGACGTTTTCATCATTACAAATGCGATTAAAGCTTGCATTTGACATCTCTCCCTAAAACCTAATCACAGAAAATTGATTTCACATATTTTTTAAAAATCAAAATGAGAAATTGCAATCTCCAACGGCTAACAATGGAGAATTTTGGGAAGGAAGGATTGATTTTATTTAATGAAGAAACTAATTCAAATTGGGACTGCCAAATTGCGTTTCAAAAATTGGTTGGATGTTTTTTTTACTTCTTGACACGCCCAACCTGCGTGAGAGCACTGATGGGTTTGAAACGGGTCAAAATGAAATATTTATTGTGATTTTGGATGGTTTCGTGGGGCAATAGGATCCCCGCAAACTTAAGGTGTCTACTTGAAAAAAAGGTATAAGTTTCATGGGGTAATTATGTATTTCCTCGTTATTTTATAATACGTTATCAACAAGAAATTCTAACCACATTTTTTTATCACCTACTCCAAAGTTTTTTATTAAATTTCTTCACTAAGAAAGAAAATGTTATCATCATAGAGTAGTTTATAAATGTATGGATCTGGATGATTAAAACTAATATGTTTGATATAATCTCATATTGATTCCATTCTCCTATTGTATTCACTAAAATTCATGTGTTCTTAATTTTTTGGATAAATGTATAGTTACTTCTAATTGGCTACTTTCTTGAAGTGAGATAAAATTATTGGACTACTTGAACAATTGCTAGTAAGTTCTTTAACATGATTCTTGAAGTTGAAAATGTCAATAATATATAATTTGGAGTTTAAAAATTTAATAAAATTGTTGTGTTGTTTCTTGTTCTTGTGATAATAGAGTATGATTCTTGAAGACTTGATATTACAATCTGCCACCATGAATAATTTATTGTGGCGTTTAGATAATTATGCAAACACATTTTGTAAATGAGAGTCACGGTAATTCAAGTTTAGATTGTATTTTTCGATGATGTTACTCTCTTTAAAACCACATAAATGATTTGATATTTTTATCATCAATATATTTATAAACCCGACAATTAATAGATGTCTCACATAAGATTCATATTGAATCACATACTTATCAATAAATTTGAGGGAACACTTCTTTATTTATAATAGAATGGTATTATTCTTCAATTCTTGTGTCTTATTGATATTAGATTGCATATTCTCCATTTTAAAAAAATCCCATATATTTTTTTTCCTTATAAAGGTTATGTGGGTCATTGAAGTAAAGTTTCAATTATTAAAAACCTTCACTCCCTCCTTGGAAATGAGTTGTACGATTGCGGCAAAAAAAGGGGAAACTACAACTTGAAAATAATTTGTCTTAGTATTATTTGCACTAGAATATGAAAAAATCATTTTAAGTCTCTTGTTTCGACTTTTACATTGACTTTTTTCTATATGAATGACTTAGTGTATTACATGTGGTATATAAAGATTGAATACATTAATTTGTTTTACCCCAACAATTTTATACTTTGATTTGATTAATTCTAACAATTTTTTTCCAGAAGAGAATTGAAGTACAAAGAAATAAATATATTTTGTTTCTATAAGCTAACATAATATTCTTTTAAAGGCTTACGAGTGAGGAATTGAAGTAAAAAGAAACAAATATTTTTTGTTTCTATAAGTTGACATAATATTCTTGTAAAGGCTTATCAGTGAGTCATGTTACACCTCAGCTTATTACCTCATTGGTTAAGGGGAAAATAATGAATTCAAGTTTCATCGAATCAAGAGGGTAAGATATTGGATTTAAGTCCTGATGCATCATAGTGATAACATAATGATGACTGAGCAAACTAATTTACTCGTTATAAAAATTATGAAACACACGATTTTGCTCCATTCTTAAAAATAAATATGGTAGCAGTGCATGATAAGTCTAAAAGATGACTATTGAGAATTGTATAATGAATGTGGGTGTGACAAAGGACCAAAATAATAGTCATCATTGTGAAAAAATGAGAATATGTAATTAGTCCTTCCAAATATGAAGGTAATTTGTCATCAAAATGATATGAAAGCTCATTAGAAACATGTTTGTAATGAGATCTAATAATTTGATAAGTTTATAAATCATCTATCAAAGAAAATGATGGAAAAATGGTGATACACTTGACTTTCAAAATTGATGTGGAGGTCTGTCATATGAATATGATAAATTTCAAAGCATGACAATAAACTTCTAGTGAAAGGAATAATCATAAAGCATTTGTATATGATTATGGTAAATTCCTTGAAGAGAATGTGATTTGTGATAAGTATCATAAAAAGTGGACCATTCTTGAAAGTGATTGTATCAAGAGATGATGAAAATTATATATAAAGACATACTCCTATAAGATTTAATAAATACCACAACTCACCCCTATAAGAGGTTACAGATAAATAGAGAAATTTTATGTTGGTATAAATGGTCATTGGTCAAGAACTTTTAGCACATCACTAATATTGTGGTATGTTTTTTTGATGAACTATCAAAATGGAAAAAGAAGGATATAATTCTTGACCACAAAGATTTGTCATTAATTATGTATCTCTTTATGTCAAAAATATTTTGTCGGATATTAAATAAAATGGAGGAGATACTAATGAGACAAGTAAATCAAGAAACAAGTTTTGCGTGTAATGATATTGATCATGACAATAATGATATAAATTTCTCCTTGAAAGAGGTGTTTACCACACAAACAATGTTATGAATTATGTGGTAGTATCCAATTTAATTGTGATTTTTGGTTAGCTAGTTTGCTAATATCCAAAGAAAATAAAATTGATCATGATATAGAAATTGTAGTAAGTCTCAAACGAAACTTTTTTTGTTTCAAAGAAATAGTCAAAAATAAATAAATATTCAGACTATAAAATACAGAATGATTTAAGATCTTCATATTACTACAATCAAAGTGGGTTATAAATATTTACGTGAAATACTACTCACATTTGCATATTTTTTGTGGTAACTAAGTATGAGCACGATGCAAGAATCACATGCAAAATAAACTAGAAGTTTATTGAATTCATGTGGTTATATGCATTGAAGAAATAGTAAATTCTTCAATAATTCTCTTGCGTTGTTTCTTCTTATGATAAAAAGGTGAATATGGGCCCTTTCAGCTGTCATGTGGATTATTTACTATCATATAGATACATCTATGTTATGGTAACATGTTTGTTATTATCAACCTACAATTTTATTTCAGCAATGTTGTTTGCTCGAATTGTTAAATCAACAACACATTTCAAATTATAAAATTATAATGTTGATGCTAATTTATATCCAAGTGGTTTAAGCAAAAATTATATGCCTCCAAGTATAGCTAAACCATTGGTTATCAGAACAAAAAATCTCAAAATAAATTTGGTATTAGATGTGTTATTTATAATGTAGCAACAATTGTACATATTAAGCCAAAAAGATTTCCCTATCATATTCGGTTCAGGATTATGATCTAAAATAATTTCCATCTAGAAATTTAAATGTGTGGTTTATTATTCAATTACTCCACCATTATGCAATGCACGAGTCCTCAAATAAGATTGGATAATTGTTAGATTCTCTAACATTAAGGGGAGAGATGATAAACAACTGGATTTATAAGTTATAAATAATGAATTATTATTCATATGATCCCCGTTGATTTGATAATTTAATTAAGTCAATTGTCAGATGTATTTGTGACCCTATGTTATAATCCAATTATAAGTGCTCCAAATAAAAACCTTTGAAGGACATAATTTATGGTACGCCTGAAGCGAAATAGATAAATCGTTTTGAAAGATAAAATATCTAGAAGAAGAAAATAAAAAGGAACGAATGATCAAGATGGCATAATAATGAGGCAAGTACTTTAGAAATAATACCATGACATAACACTTTATAAAACTTTGGCAAAGGTTCAGGTACCTGAAAATGATGAATAAAGAGAACTCGAAAAGCTATGTTACGACATTAGATGGATAGCAAATATCCGTCAATGACATCTTGAATAGAATGTAGCGCTCAAAATTATAAAGGGTGATGAGGATCTTTATATAAATTTGTCGAAAGTTGACAGATAAATGATTGTCCAAAAGAAAATACAATTCAAGTATATTTTATTTCCCTTGGAAAAGTGATGTTTTAGACTTATTGTTCATATACAAAAATATAATGTTAGTGGGATAAAAATAAATTATTATGCGACAAGTTAAACCATAAAATATAAAGTACGACTTGCATCTTGGGATATAAAGGTTTTTACACAAGTTCTGACATTGTTATATGGTGATGTGTTCTCTTATGATGGATGCAATGGAGTTTCTTTCAGTCTGAATATATATGAAAAACTTAAATACATATAATGAGTGATTATTATGTCAAGTTAGACTATAAATATTATATAAATATCCCTGGAGGGTTTAAAAGGTTCAAAAGAGATTCCATTGAATAGTACCCAATGGTTGTGAGATCGCTTAACATGAAGATAATTTTTTATTCCATAGACATGATTAGGAAGTACCATGTCATAGTTTAATTGCTTGATGCTTGTAGGCTCGAAAATCTCTCTTTTGCCTCTCCTCATTGTCTCATTTTTGGGGTGTTGGTTTAAATCACGCAACGAGCGCAACTCTCGTGTTGAGTTGCCATCGTTGAGTTCGGTACCCTAAACAGACTGTTGACGATAATTCAGAGTAAGGTGAGGATGACTTCAAGTCATCATGCCCCTTATTCCCTGAGCGACACACGTGCTACAATGGCAGGGACAAAGGGTTGTGATCCCGCAAGGGTGAGCTAACCCCACAAAAAATGTCCTCAATACGGATTGCAGGCTGCACCTTACCTCCACGAAGCATGAATCACTAGTAATCACCGGTCTGCATATGACGGTGAATTTGTTTGTGAGCCTTGTACACACTACCCGTCACACTATGAGAGTTGACCATGCTCGAAGTCGTTACCTTAAATATGGTAATTTATTATCAATCATATCAGAGACTTTAATTCGACATATCAAACTTGTAACATTCCGGAAAATTTCATGTCTAGTGAAGAGCCCAATAGATCTTTAAGAATGTGTATTGGGGGTACATAGGCATCCCAATGCCCAATATTGAGAAATATTGGGCATAGTATAGAAAATTGGCTAAGGGGTATTAGCCAATTTCTATATAATACCGAAATAAGAATAATATTGGGCATATTAGAAAATATTGGCTTAAAAGGTGTTAGCCAATTTTCTAACATTAATGAGCTTGTCCAAGAAATGTACCTGCAATGAAGACCCTAGGCTAAAATGTTTTTTCCTTTAACTCACAAATTGGGTATGAGGCATCCAAGTGTCAAGCCTAGATACCATAGCACATGATATCATGTAAATTAAGTAGTGCCCAAGGACATAGTGAGGATCCTTGGGACAATAAGTATACATTCCCAAATGAACCATAAATAATAGTTAGTTAGGAAAGTACAACCAACAAATGTGCAAGCACATGTGCAAGACATGTGATGAAGCTGCCAAAGGAGGGGACCATCCTAACCGAATTCGGTTAGGGTAGTTAGGGGGAAAAACATGTACAAGGGACCCCTCCATGTGGGGCATAACTTCCTAAATAATTCTAGAATCTAACCAACTGCCCTAAATAGCTAACTAACCTAGGACCAAATGAAATAAACTAATTAGTGCACCCGACAACCTAGGACCAAAACCGGGTTGACACTAACCTAGTACTAGTTAAAGAGACAACCTAGTCCTAATCTAGGATGGTCCAAAAGGTTAGTTATGTCCTAACAACTTAGGGGTACTTTAGTAATTACCCTAGGTTACCTAATTAATTAATTTAGCAACTTAATTAATTAATTTAAAAGAGCTAAAACCGAAACTAAAAAGGAAATATTTAGATTTCGGTTAAAACAAGAAAGGGACAACTTAGTACCTAACCTAGGATGGTTCAAATGATTGGTTATGGTCCTAACGACTTAAGGGTACTTTAGTAATTACCTTAGGTCACCTAATTAATTAATTGGCAATTTAATTAATTAGTTTAAATGATCAAAACGAAATTCTTACACTAACCTAGTACAACTCAAGAAACATCCTAGTACTTAACCTAGGATGGTCCAAAAGGGTTAATTTTGGTTCCAATGACTTAGGGGTACTTTAGTACTTACCCTAGGTACCTAAATTAATTAAATTAAGTATTTAATTAATTAATATAAAGTCAAAATGTTGACCAAAACCATAGTCAACACCAATTTCCAGATTTGACTAAGTGTTATGTTCTCCTATGTTTAGTCAACTTAGGAGGGGCTTTTTGGTAATTGGTTAATTAGTTTATTAAATTAACTTATTAAACCTAAGTTTTATAATTCAATATCAGTCCTTAAAGCTAAAAATCACGTTCAAACTCATAGAAAAGGCGACGTAAAAACAGCAAGCAACGAACGAAAGAAAAACAGAAAAATTTATCGATTTCTGTAGGGCAATTTCAAGGTTTCTTCAAGGTTTCGTTCAAGGTGGTCTTCGTAGATTAAGTTCTACATAAGTTATGGGTTTCTCTCCTGGACTTTTTTCTCCAAGAGAACTTTCTTTCAAATGATTCAAAGATCTTGAAAACTAGGGTTGTTTCCCGTCGTTCTTGTCGAACTCGTTTCCCTAGTATCCTTGTTACGATTTCAATGTTGAATAGGTTAGAAATCATGTTGTTGGTATGTGGTGCTGACTTATCTTAATGTATATATTTTTTTTTATTTAATAATTATTGAATGAACCTATTAATTTGGACTCGTTTGATGCTAAGTGTTATTACATGAATTAAAAGGATGATACTATGTTAAAGATATGTTTGAAAATGTTATGTATGAAGATGTTACGGTCTGTTGTGAATGCTTGCTGTTAATATGACGTTATGAAGATGATATATTAATCAAATTCTAATATGATGCTGTCCAAGATGTTTAAAAACATTATGCCTAAAGTTATGTTATAAGGTTGGCTAAAAACATCTCCATGAAATCATAATTTGAGTGAATGTTTGGCTTACGCCAATAAAATGATTAATAGTACATTGTTCAAAATTTAAATGGGATTGTCTATAATGTAATCTTTAAATAATTGAAAGATTGGATAATGAAATATATGTATATATACCAAACTAAACATGAACGAATGTAGAATTGGCTTATGCCAACAAAGATGGTTATGTAATCTATGCCCAATTGTTTATGCCAATACTAATCGTATGCCAATAAAATGGCTAACAATGTCTTGCCCAAAAGTTGAATGGAATTGTCTTACATTATTGCTTTTAAATAATGATGGAAAAATTGGCTAATGAGAATCTCATGAAACTATATTTGAATGAATGTTTGGCTTGTGCCAATAAATTGGCTATGAAGTCATTTCCAAATTTTCTAGGCCAATACTAAATTTACACCAATCTTATATGCCCAATATAATGTAATGTCAAATTAAGCATGACCAACAGAACAAAATGAATCCATACTAAGGGTATGTCAATCAATAGGACAAGTCCCAACACACCCTATATTATCTTATATGACTAAAATGCTGGAATGCCAAATGAATAAGCACATCTAAAGTAATTCAATGAATCCATAACCAAGAGCATTCCATTCATTGGGACAACTCCCAACATGCTCTAAAAGAATGACATATGAACTCATATGTAACTCATTGAAAGAAGTGCTCATCGTCCATAAACGATGAAATGAAGCTACTACACTAAAGTAAAGATGTAACGTGAGTTATAACATAATTAAAGGGGTCTAAATTAAGTAAGTGACCAGAATGGGGTGTTAAAGGAAGTGAGACAAGTCTTACTTACACCAAAGCTAATTTGTTAAAAGAATACTCACAAATGAAGGTGTTAGAATGTGTGAGACTAGTCTCATTAACACCTAAGAATGATATGTAAGGACAATTCACATTCATCAATGTAAAGTAAGGATGATATGTAAGGACAATTCACATTCGTCAATGTAAAGTAATGATGATATGTAAGGACAATTCACATTCATCAATGTAAAGTAAGGATGATATGTAAGGATAATTCACATTTCATCAATGTAAAGTAAGGATGACAAGTCATCAAAAGAGTAAATAAGTCTCAATCATACTCTATATGTAAGTGTAAGGACAATTCACACTTAATACTAATGATGAGATGAGAAATCATCTAATAAGCTATGATGTCCTCATGCTAGAAGCCAGCTTCCATGATGTATGAGTTGAATGTAATGGAACTTTATACTGAGCACCGATAGGCTAGCTATGAGTGGTGATGCCTTACTTCGAGAAGGGCGGAGGTTCACGTAACTCTCATGAGATGAGACTGTCCGGCATGCCGGGTATGGGTCTCCTTATATCTCCTAGTCTTTGAACCTATACTGCCAATATAGGAATCTAGCATGGTTCAATTTCCCTATATACGCTAGCATGTTTCGGTTTCACCTTGGCCAGTGACTCCACCTCTTCTCGGTGTGGGGAAGACACTGGATTTCATGATGCTCACATGATCTATGTCGGTTAAGGTTGAAGTTCCTCAAAGTATGAAAGATAATGAAATGAACGATACCGAAGGTGTTTGTGCAAGACAATCAGGAGGTGAAATCAGATTCAAGTAATGACATTAGGTCATTCTTGGTCATTGCACTTCATTATCCCGATGAGAGTCTTAAACTTCATCCTAGGTATAACTGGTGTTTACATCAGCCTACGAATGAATGAAATGAATAATGTGAAGTACGAATGAACGAATGAAGCAGACTTTGTGTTTGCTAAAAAAGGCCCTCGGGTTGAGGTCCCAAATGTTGGGCACTCACTTGAGATGTCTTAATGCTATATCAACGATTCCAAGGTCTCGTGTATATGAAATGGATAATATATAAAACATAAAAGTAATGAAATCAATGGCATAATCAATAGAGAATGGCTTATGAAATGTAATGAATACTTGATGTAATGAATAACTTGTTGTAAGGATAGTCAAATCATTGCTAATAAAGTTTACAATAAGTAAAGGGCATAGCTAAGAATGAATCCTCATGTTATGAAAATGATAAAGCCAAATAAATTGGCTTATAATGAGTTTATATAATTGGCAAAAGATATTAGCCAAATAAGATTGACTTATAATGACTTCTTACATTAGGCCAATAATACAATAATAGGAATAGTCACTAAAGATTGGTTTATAAAGAATTCATACCCAAAGTAAGCAAGATCATAAGCTTTAATGATATGCCCCAAGAACTATGCACATTATGCAATCAACTAAAGAATGAGTATAGTCAATAAGTATTGACTTATAAATATATTCATGCCCCAAATTGTAGTTCAGTCATTTCCTTAATCTCTTGAATTACTTACTTGATTCATTGTGGGTATGGGACTACAATGAATCATTGCACTTGTAAGTAAAACATAGGACCAAAGGAGTTATTGAACTACACAACAACAAGAAGAAAAAGACTAAAAAATAATCTAAGTGTACAAAGAGGAGCTCTCGGGTTTGGAGGATCAAAAATTTAAATCTTCGCCCGAGTGGTTCTAAAATTATGTTGATGATACTAATGTCTTGTAATAATATAGAAAATGAGTTGTGTGATTTGAATTCATTAAAATACATCATATTCATACCACAATTCACAACTAACAAATTAGGAAAGTCTAATGACTAGACTTTCCAGAAATGACATGTTGCTTAGGAAGAGCTTTCATTGATCATGCATAGCTTTATGTGTATGTGTGCATACACCCATACTTAGTACAAGTGGTGTACTAACCCCCTACTATTTACTATTTTTATAGGTGCAGGTCAGAGGACAGGTTGACGACACTTGCAGCGGTTTGGACTTCAGCGTTTCTCCAAACCATTTGGTAGGTCCTCATGATTTTGAGGATGCTACAGTTTTAGTCTAGCCTTAGTTTTAGACATAGTTAGTGGATGTTGTCCCTAGCGTTTCTTTTGTACTTTCATTTGGAAGCTTTGTAATAAGGCCGTGTTTGGCAAACTATTTATGATATATTCATCTTCAGTTTCAAATTGATTCTTTATAATAGATGGTTGTTCTATTGATGTTGAGCTTAGAATATAATGTTTAATACGTAATGACTATATGAAGTCTAAGTAAACTTCATACGTTTAAAAAGTTTTAAATTTTCCGCAAATTTGACTAGATGAATGTGATGAATGCAAGATGAGGCTTGTCTGCGACCTCTGAGAGGTCAACGACGCCGGTGGCGATTCGGATTCAAGAATCCGGGTCGTGACAAACTTGGTATCAGAGCATGAGGTTAAATTACCTAGGATCTAAAGCTCAACACAACCACGTTACGTAGTTTCTAACTTATGGTTGTGAAGCGCGCCATAATTATGACTTAGAGACTACGCGATGATAGGAAATTCTCCCTTCTTCTACTCTTTGTCGTGCTATCTAGAGCTTTGACACTTTGTGTCATTCTAAGTATCTAACTTCCTTCTTATGTGAACGCGTAGAAGAATACACACAAGAATTAAGATGACCAAGTGGTCTAAGGCACCAGACTCAAGATCTGGCCTTCCCAAGAAGGGCAATGGTAGAAATGCCCAGCGTGACTGAAGGATGTGTAGGAAGGATGACCGTTCACATGGAGATGAATACATGGTAGAGTCTAAATGCATGCTGCTGGTATTAATGAAGAGGAGAAGTCTAAATTGGCTGCATACGAGCCCAGGGATGTGGCTCAGGTATGGATTGTCTCCATAAAGTATTATGCTACTATAGACTGTCGAAACAGGATAGTGAGAATCCAGTTCCCAAATGAGTTAGAGCTGGAATGGGAAGGACGTGGTTCAAATCCAGTAGGCCAAATCGTTTCACATTTAAAAGCCAAAAGATGATAGCTAAAGGGTATTTATACCACTTAGTTAGAGTCAATGACTTAGAGCAAGAAGTCCCTTCCATAGACTCTGTGTCAATAGTTAATGAGTTTCAAGATGTCTTTCCGGAGGATTTACCAGGAATCGCTCCTAAACGTGAGATTGATTTTGGTGTTGACTTAGGTCCCAACACCAAGCCAATTTCTATTCCCCCATATAGGATGGCACCATCCGAACTCAAAGAGTTGAAGTTGCAGTTAAAGGATCTACTTGATAAGGGCTTCATCCAGCCGAGCATATCCCCATGGGGTGCTCCAGTATTGTTTGTAAAGAAAAAGGATGGAACCCTTAGAGTGTGTATCGATTATCGGCAACTCAACAAAGTCACTATAAATAACAAGTATCCTCTTCCCTGAATCAATGATCTCTTTGATCAAGTCTATTTGAAGATATCACCCATGAAAGGGGTGATGAGGTTTGGTAAGAAAGGGAAGTTGAGTCCGAGGTACATAGGTCCTTATGAGATCTTACAGAGGGTAGGAAATGTTGCCTACAAACTGAAGTTACCACAATACATGGCTTCTGTTCATCCAGTGTTCCACGTATCAATGCTTATGAAGTGTTTAGGAGATCCAGAATCCATCCTGCCTGTTGAGGGGTTAGGAGTTGATGAGAACCTTTCTTACAAAGAAGTTCCAGTTGAGATTTTAGATCGTCAAGTGAAGCGGCAAAGGAACGAGGAGGTTGCCACCGTAAAGGTACTATGGCGAAACCACCTTGTTGAGGGAGCAACGTGGGAGGCCTAGGACGATATGAGATCCCGTTACCCTCAGTTGTTCAGTTCTTGAGGTTAGATATACTCTTCCTAGATGTGATTTTGGTTAAGGAACTCTGAGATTTTAGTTCATTAGTCGATTTGGTATTTTAAGTCCATAATCGTGCGTTTTATACTTGCATTAAATGAGTTAAAATAAGTTCATGCGTGCATTATGTTGCTGCTTTTGTATACCATACACGTAATTTTATGTGTTGCATGAGTTTTGATGTGCATTAAGTTAAGTGTGATTGAGAAGAAAGTTCCTCGATCTCGAATATAAAGCTTCAGATAAGCTTGAGTAAGAATGCATCATCCAGAATATGTGTGAATCAGATGTTCACAAACGATAACGTGTTAAGTATGTCTAAGTGTTTTCGAAGTTCCCTCTTGTTTTAAAATGATGTGTAAGTGTCATTCGGGGACGAATGTTCCTAAGGGGGGGATAATGTAACATTCCGGAAAATTTCATGTCTAGTGAAGAGCCCAATAGAACTTTAAGAATGTGTATTGGGGGTACATAGGCATCCCAATGCCCAATATTGAGAAATATTGGGCATAGTATAGAAAATTGGCTAAGGGGTATTAGCCAATTTCTATATAATACCCAAATAAGAAAAATATTGGGCATATTAGAAAATATTGACTTAAAGGGTGTTAGCCAATTTTCTAACAATAATGAGCTTGTCCAAGAAATGTACCTGCAATGAAGACCCTAGGATAAAATGCTTTTTCCTTTAACTCACAAATTGGGTATGAGGCATCCAAGTGTCAAGCCTAGATACCATAGCACATGACCATTTAAAATGATCATGTAAATTAAGCAGTGCCCAAGGACATAGTGAGGATCCTTGGGACAATAAGTATACATTCCCAAATGAACCATAAATAATAGTTAGTTAGGAAAGTACAACCAACACATGTGCAAGCACATGTGCAAGACATGTGAAGAAGCTGTCAAAGGAGGGGACCACCCTAACCGAATTCGGTTAGGGTAGTTAGGGGGGAAAACGTGTACAAGGGACCCCTCCATGTGGGGCATAACTTCCTAACTAATTCTAGACTCTAACCTACTGCCCTAAATAGATAACTAACCTAGGACCAAACAAAATAAACTAATTAGTGCACCCGACAACCTAGGACCAAAACCGGACTGACACTAACCTAGTACTAGTTAAAGAGACAACCTAGTATCTAACCTAGGATGGTCCAAAAGGTTAGTTATGATCCTAACAACATAGGGATACTTTAGTAATTACCCTAGGTTACATAATTAATTAATTTAGCAACCTAATTAATTAATTTAAAAGGGCTAAAACCGAAACTAAAAAGGAAATTTTCAGATTTCGGTTAAGACAAGAAAGGGACAACCTAGTACCTAACCTAGGATGGTTCAAAGGATTGGTTATGATCCTAACTACTTAAGGGTACTTTAGTAATTACCTTAGGTCATGTAATTAATTATATTGGCAATTTAATTAATTAGTTTAAATGATCAAAATGAAATTTTTACACTAACCTAGTACAACTCAAGAAACATCCTAGTACTTAACCTAGGATGGTCCAAAAGGGTTAATTTTGGTTCCAATGACTTAGGGGTACTTTAGTAATTACCCTATGTACCTAAATTAATTAAATTAAGGATTTAATTAATTAATATAAAGTCAAAATGTTGACCAAAACCATAGTCAACACCAATTTCCAGATTTGACTAAGTGTTATGTTCTCATATGTTTAGTCAACTTAGGAGGGGCTTTTTGGTAATTGGTTAATTAGTTTATTAAATTAACTTATTAAACCTAAGTTTTATAATTCAATATCAGTCCTTAAACCTAAAAATTACGTTCAAACTCATAGAAAAGGCGACGCAAAAACACCAAGCAACGAACGAAAGAAAAACAGAAAACTTTATCGATTTCTCTAGGGCAATTTCAAGGTTTCTTCAAGGTTTCGTTCAAGGTGGTCTTAGTAGATTAAGTTCTACATAAGGTATGGGTTTCTCTCCTGGACTTCTTTCTCCAAGAAAAATTTCTTTCGAATGACTCAAAGATCTTGAAAACTAGGGTTGTTTCTTGTCGTTCTTGTCGAACTCCTTTCCCTAGTATCCTTGTTACGATTTCAATGTTGAATAGGTTAGAAATCATGTTGTTGGAATGTGGTGCTGACTTATCTTAATGTATATGTTTTTTTTATTAAATAATTATTGAATGAACCTATTAATTGGACTCGTTTGATGCTAAGTGTTATTACGTAAATTAAAAGAATGATACTATGTTAAAGATATGTTTGAAAATGTTATGTATGAAGATGTTACGGTCTGTTGTGAATGCTTGCTGTTAATATGACGTTATGAAGATGATATATTCATCAAATTCTAATATGATGCTGTCCAAGATGTTTAAAAACGTTATGCCTAAAGTTATGTTATAAGGTAGGCTAAAAAGATCTCCATGAAATCATAATTTGAGTGAATATTTGGCTTATGCCAATAAAATGACTAATAGTACATTGTTCAAAATTTAAATGGGATTGTCTATAATGTAATCTTTAAATAATTGAAAGATTGGCTAATGAACAATATATGTATATATACCAAACTAAACATGAACGAACGTAAAATTGGCTTATGCCAACAAAGATGGTTATGAAATCTATGCCCAATTGTTTATCCCAATACTAATCGTATGCCAATAAAATGGCTAACAATGTCTTGCCCAAAAGTTGAATGGAATTGGCTTACATTATTGCTTTTAAATAATGATGGAAAAATTGGCTAATGAGAATCTCATGAAACTATATTTGAATGAATGTTTGGCTTGTGCCAATAAATTGGCTATGAAGTCATTTCCAATTTTTCTAGGCCAATACTAAATTTACACCAATCTTATATGCCCAATATAATGTAATGTCAAATTAAGCATGACCAACAGAACAAAATGAATCCATACTAAGAGTATGTCAATCAATGGGACAAGTCCCAACATACCCTGTATTATCTTATATGACTAAAATGCTGGAATGCCAAATGAATAAGCACATCTAAAGTAATTCAATGAATCCATAACCAAGAGCATGCCATTCATTGGGACAACTCCCAACATGCTCTAAAAGAATGACATATGAACTCATATGTAACTCATTGAAAGAAGTGTTCATCGTCCATAAACGATGAAATGAAGTTACTACACTAAAGTAAAGAAGTAACGTGAGTTATAACATAATTAAAGGGGTCTAAATTAAGTAAGTAACCAGAATGGGGTGTTAAAGGAAGTGAGACAAGTCTTACTTACACCAAAGCTAATTTGTTAAAAGAATACTCACGAATGAAGGTGTTAGAATGTGTGAGACTAGTCTCATTAACACCTAAGGATGATATGTAAGGACAATTCACATTCATCAATGTAAAGTAAGGATGATATGTAAGGACAATTCACATTCATCAATGTAAAGTAATGATGATATGTAAGGACAATTCACATTCATCAATGTAAAGTAAGGATGATATGTAAGGATAATTCACATTTCATCAATGTAAAGTAAGGATGACAGGTTATCAAAAGAGTAAATAAGTCTCAATCATACTCTATATGTAAGTGTAAGGACAATTCACACTTAATACTAATGATGAAATGAGTAATCATCTAATGAGCTATGATGTACTCATGCTAGAAGCCAACTTCCATGATGTATGAGTTGAATGTAATGGAACTTTATACTGAGCACCGATAGGCTAGCTATGAGCGGTGATGCCTTCCTTCGGGAAGGGCGGAGGTTCACGTAACTCTCATGAGATGAGACTGTCCGGCATGACGGGTATGGGTCTCCTCATATCTCCTAGTCTTTGAACCTATACTGCCAATATAGGGATCTAGCAAGGTTCAATTTCCCTATATACGCTAGCATGTTTTGGTTTCACCTTGGCGAGTGACTCCACCTCTTTTCGGTGTGGGGAAGACACTGGATTTCATGATGCCCACATGATGTATGTCGGTTAAGGTTGGTGTTCCTCAAAGTATGAAAGATAATGAAATGAACGATACCGAAGGTGTTTGTGCAAGACAATCAGGAAGTGAAATCAGATTCAAGTAATGACATTAGGGCATTCTTGGTCATTGCACTTCATGATCCCGATGAGAGTCTTAAACTTCATCCTAGGTATAGCTGGTGTTTACATCAGCCTACGAATGAATGAAATGCATAATGTGAAGTACGAATGAACGAATGAAGCAGACTCTGTGTTTGCTAAAAAAGGCCCTCGGGTTGAGGTCCCATATGTTGGGCACTCACTTGAGATGTCTTAATACTATATCAACGATTCCAAGGTCTCGTGTATATGAAATGTATAATATATAAAACATGAAAGTAATGAAATCAATGGCATAATCAATAGAGAATGGCTTATGAAATGTGATGAATACTTGATGTAATGAATAACTTGTTGTAAGGATAGTCAAATTGTATCTAATAAAGTTTACAATAAGTAAAGGGCATAGCTAATAATGAATCCTCATGTTATGAAAATGATAAAGCCAAATAAATTGGCTTATAATGAGTTTATATAATTGGCAAAAGATATTAGCCAAATAAGATTGGCTTATAATGACTTCTTACATTAGGCCAATAATACAATAATAGGAATAGTCACTAAAGATTGGTTTATAAAGAATTCATACCCAAAGTAAGCAAGTTCATAAGCTTTAATGATATGCCCCAAGAACTATGCACATTATGCAATCAACTAAAGAATGAGTATAGTCAATAAGTATTGACTTATAAATATATTCATGCCCCAAATTGTAGTTCAGTCATTTCCTTAATCTCTTGAATTACTTACTTGATTCATTGTGGGTATGGGACTACAATGAATCATTGCACTTGTAAGTAAAACATAGGACCAAAGGAGTTACTGAACTACACAACAACAAGAAGAAAAAGACTGAAAAATAATCTAAGTGTACAAAGAGGAGCTCTCGGGTTTGGAGGATCAAAAATTTAAATCTTCGCCCGAGGTTCTAAAATTATGTTGATGATATTAATGTCTTGTAATCATATAGAAAATGAGCTGTGTGCTTTGAATGCATTAAAATACATCATATTCATACCACAATTCACAACTAACGAATTAGGAAAGTCTAATGACTAGACTTTCCAGAAATGGCATGTTGCTTAGGAAGAGCTTTCATTGATCATGCATAGCTTTATGTGTATGTGTGCATACACCCATACTTAGTACAAGTGGTGTACTAACCCCCTACTATTTACTATTTTTATAGGTGCAGGTCAGAGGACAGGTTGACGACACTTGCAGCGGTTTGGACTTCAGCGTTTCTCCAAACCATTTGGTAGGTCCTCATGATTTCGAGGATGCTACAGTTTTAGTCTAGCCTTAGTCTTAGACATAGTTAGTGTATGCTGTCCCTAGCGTTTCTTTCATAATTTCATTTGGAAGCTTTGTAATAAGGCCGTGTTTGGCAAAATACTTATGATATATTCATCTTCAGTTTCAAATTGATTCTTTATAATAGATGGTTGTTCTATTGATGTTGAGCTTAGTATATAATGTTTAATACGTAATGACTATATGAAGTCTAAGTAAACAACATACGTTTAAATAGTTTTAAATTTTCCGCAAATTTAACTAGATGAATGTGATAAATGCAAGATGAGGCTTGTCTGCGACCTCTGAGAGGTCAACGACGTCGGTGGCGATTCGGATTCAAGAATTCGGGTCGTGACAAAACTAGAAAGGATAATATCATAAAGTTGGAGAGAAGAAGAATACCATTATAGAGGGATAAACATGTAAACATGATGGGCCAGGGAACTCTTCTAGATCTATTTGAATCGGTATTGAAAAAATTCATTGAATTTTTTCCTAAACTTTCTAAGTAAATCTGTTTTGTTATTCTAAAATGAGCCACAAGACATTATATATCTACTACACGTACTTAATGCATATATACTTATGTTTATAATATATGTACATATTGATATTTTATCCACATTGTGAATAATTCCGAAATGAAATAAAAAAGGCTGCCTTACACTACTTATTTATCTTGCCTGCCGCCCTTGGAAACAACCTCCTTAGCTTTCGCTTTCCCAGAGGAAAAAAAGTTCTTTAATTTGAATCTCTGTACTCTTTTGAAAATGGACTACACCGTCTCAACCACCCGCCTTTCCCTTTATTTGTTTATTCTTTGCCCAAAAATGCCCGTTCGCTTGTCATTGGGGATCCCAATAAAATATCTTACAACTAGGATCCCTCTTTTTTTCGATCCATTTTCTCCACCAACGCGAACCCCAATTAGATTTAGACATGCTACACTTTTTATTTATTGGGAGAACCCAGGTACTCTCTTTCGAATTCAGGGTAAAACTCTCAGAGATATTTTTTCCTTTGGGAAGATACAAGAGCGAAACAATGAACTTATTTGTATTAGATAAGAAGACCCAATAAATTCTTCCGATATATCATTTCTGGCTCCTATGGAATTCATAGGTATCGAAATAAGCCCTATAAAATAAGAGAGATTTGGTAGTTGAAAGAAAGTTGTTCATGATGGTTAAGCCAGAGCATAACGAAGTAGCTCACTCAGAAGCGAATTCCGACTACTAGCCCTTGCTTATTGCCCCTTATTTCAAACTCAAGGCACTTACGTATCCTTCGATTATTAGTCATGATTAATTTGATTAATGTGCATGCAAATATAACATTACTCTTATCGATACAAATATTGTCACGCTCGAGCTACCCCCAAGACGCGGACACGGGACCTAGGATCACAAGTGACCTCAAGATAATCTTACTAGCATGACATAAGCATACTAAGAATAATAATAACTAATGCGGAAACTTAAATATCATAAAAATGAAAGTGATGGGGAATAACCACTCTAAAACTGAATGTATAAAATCTGAGAGTTTAATACAAGAGAAATATCAAACCCAAATACTAAGTTGAATCTAACTATGTTTGAAATAATCCTTTAAACTAACTAAAAATGTTGGGACATGCCCCAACTAGATCTAGCAAAAACTGAAACTAAAGACTAAAATCGATAAGATAAACATGTCATTAGTCCTCGAAGAATGAGGACTCACCACTGATGCTGCTAAGCTGAAGATCGAGGACCAATCTATGCGTGATCTGACCTGTAAGGACCTGAACCTACATCACGAAAAGATGTAGAACAGAGTATGCTTCAGTAATTGAAAGTCACAGAGCATGTAGGATAGAATATAACTGAAATAAACAAATAATTGAACAAGCATTAAAGTGTCACGACCGGGGAGCACCCCCCAGAAGTAACATGGCGTACTTGACCTCTCGGAGGTCTTATACAAGCCCATAGTTATCATTCATCGCATTATAATAGGTAAATTTACCAGAAAATTTAAAAATTTCATAGCACATCATATGCTAGAACGTCACTTCCAATATATATAAAATATCATAATACATAGTTAAAGACTCTAGTCTCTTTTTGCCATCCTAGACTAAAAGTTATTAGAGTATATCAGGGAACGTCCCTTATAACGTAATTCATAAGTAAACTTATTATATAACTTTACAGTAAAGTAAGACTTAGGAAATCCTTGGACTTAAGGATTCCTTTCCTTGAGCTTGGTAAACACATATAAGGCTCCTCGTCATTTAACGACATCCCTTAAGCATCCATAACCTACACTTTATGTAAAAAGGTATAGAAGAATGGAGTTAGTACAAGAACGCACTAAGTATGACAACCATGAAACAATATGCATTTAAAAGGGACATTTTACTTGAAATCCTTTATCATGCCTTTTTGTGAAATGTTCATAAAACTTTGATACAATATATTTATACAATTCACATACTTCATATAGGCATATTCAATGGTCATTAATCATATAAAATCTTACATTGCATTTAAGGCATTTTAGAGTCATATCACAGTAAGCAATTTTCTTTTTTACAGTGAACTCCTTTCTATTTACAGTGAGCTTTTTCATACTCTAACTTCTTGACTTTCCTAAGTAACCCTCTAGTGACACTTGGTGCAATGCATAGATAATGTCCCATAACACTATCCATACTCAAGCATCACCTTAAGACAACAAGGAAACCATGCATACAACCTTTCAACTCAACACTACAACCATAGGACCATTCAACATAACAAGGAAAATACTTCACATTGGACTTAACATAAGACTTTACTCACAATCCTAATCTATGTCTACTAGTGCAATGTACATCTGAAGCCCCATAACCTCACACATACTTAGTAAACCTATCATACAAACAAAAGCATCATAACATTCACTTCATACATTAACATGTCAATCATAGACAACTTCATTCATGCCAAGCAAGATCTTCATAATATAATCATAAATACGAAGTTTATGTACATAGGATAATACCACTTCATATAGATCCATTTGGACTCATACCATGCATATCATGAAAACAAGTAGACAATACTACAATGTCATGCATAAAGACATAAACATAGTCATATACTTTAGAACACCTTTCTAGAACTTCCCTGAAGAGCTACTTGTGCGATGCATAGGTGAAATCCCATACCCCCACCTACACTAAGCAACTACCCTTAGGTTATCCTAGTTAGGGTCCTTACTTTACTTCATTTGTCCATTTTACTTTAAGAAAACTATAGCCTTAACGGACACTGAGACCATGAGTGCTAAACATGGAATTCGGGATTGTAGAGCCTTCACCAAAGAAAGGTGCTCTATCTAGCAAAGGTAGACCATTAACACATGTTAGCATATTAAGTGAAATCACTTGCTAGATCCTATGTGTCAAGCATAGTTTAAGGAACTTGGATGTACATGTGGAAACCCTATTTATTCCTATTGAGGCATTGTAATTATCCACTTATGGAAATATCACTCTATGACATTTGGCTATGAGGCTAACCACCTCGTGAGGACTATGGTGACCTACCTTCCTACAATGGGAAGGGACACCCCTCATATTCAAGTTCACTTGGTGCTAAGCTAGTTCCCTTTATTGAAATCCTTTATTACATTACTTTATCAAACATTAGGCTTTACGAGATTGACTCCTCATATGCTTAGCTCATAGGTCATAGATGAGAGTTCATCAACCTATATCATTTGAGAAATCCTTTCACATGGACATAGCATATTCAAGCACCATCTAGTTTAGGGTACACTTGATATCACCTTTCAAGGCCCCTAAATTGACTAGAGCATCATACATGTGTGTATGTGTATACATATATGTGAGCAAACCTTTCACATAACTTATTAAGGCCACACATATTCATACTTCATTTCATTCATGCATAAGTGTACAAGTGTAACTATATGAGCAGTCCTTTCATATAAAAACATTTAGACACTAGGTATAATCATACTTCATCATACCATATAGTTCACATTATAGCACATAAGACATCTTCATAACATACTCATGCATTCAAATTCTTGTGCATAGGAAACCAAACCTAGGAACTATCCTATCAAGGCACACATGTGAAATTCATAGACAAGGTTCCATATCCTTGCCCATACTAGTACACCTATCAAGTCATCCTAGTGAATGATACATCACATAA
Organism: Solanum sitiens; assembly: GCA_016801875.1. Taxonomy (NCBI): domain Eukaryota; kingdom Viridiplantae; phylum Streptophyta; class Magnoliopsida; order Solanales; family Solanaceae; genus Solanum; species Solanum sitiens. The sequence goes on along the minus strand of JABWTJ010000526.1, from coordinate 55,080 downwards.
CATCTTAGAAGGATAACATAGCATAAGACACATTTACTCAAGACGTACAATATCATTACTGTAAACTCTAGTCATTATACACCTATATTAACATTACTTCACATAGAACATTATAAGACCTTCATTATAGGCAGAACATATACATAACCCAATCATAACCATTCACATGCTCATTTCATTAGCAATACAACCTAGATCATAACTAGAATAGGAAACTAGGCATAGGCTTCACATAGGGTGATCATCACCACCACATATTCAAAATACAGTTTCCTTCAAGGCCATGTTCACATCACATATATATTGACAATAAAGTAAACACCGCCACCGTAAGTGGACCATACCACACAATGCAATACAAGGCTTCATCAACTAACAATTCTATAGAAAAGTAGAGGGGAAGAGCCATTCTAACCAATTCATCAACCTTTGATCCTCTTTGATCAATACTCCTTTTTCATTAACAATACAATACAAGGCAGTAGCTACAAGTATCTTTACATAAATGAGACCCTACATTCATGTACTATAAAGTCGAAATCACAGTGAATACATTACATTCATCAATCGATAGGGCAGTAGATAAAGAGATAATAACCTAAGCTAGATCATGCTTCATCTAACCTATAATTTAGATCATATCATGTACATTACATTATCAATCTATAGGCTAGAAGAACCTAGATCAATTCTTACCAATTCAATTGTATCTAATCACCATTGGATCAATTACACCTAATTTACCATCATATTACAATATCGGCAGTAGCTAAGACAATTCATCATGACCGAGTCACATAACAATCATTCTAGCATCAAGATCACAAGATACTACATTATAGACTAGCCTTACTCCAACCCTCAAACCTTGATCCACATGGATCACTCATCAAATATTTACCATCAATACACATACTAGGCAGTAGATATAAGCATTTTAACATAATTTAATCACAATTCGATTTACATAAGATCAAGATCACAAAGCCCATAAATAGGCTAAAATGAGAATCATCATCCAATTGGATTGGAATTCAATTTACATTAAATAGATTATAACCAATTCATCATGAGAAATACTTTGAAAAACGTTTTAAGAAAGAACCGATGGCTAGATTGAAGAATACACAATTTGATCAAGAAACTTCTTGGAAAACTTTGAAAGGAACTCTATAGATGGAAGATTAACTAGAGATGAAGGATCACCATACCTTTATAAGATGAATAAACCATGAAATCTTCATAAAAATCCATGGGAATGCAATCTCAAAGTTGTTCTTGAGCTTCACCTCCAATGGAGGTTTCTTGAGAGAATATTTTGGGAGAGGGAAGTCTAATTTGAATTGAGGATTGAGAATGGGGTTGCCACATTTTTGATCAACTAAATACACCCCAAAATAATCAAATAAACCAACTAGGGTCAGGTTAGGACGTGGGGTAAATTTCCTATTCACCCCACAATGAGACAGCGTGCATGGCAGTTAATTGTAGCCTGCATCGACGGTCTCAAACGACGCCCAGTAGGTCCATCGACGGACCGTATTGCTGGCCGTATTTTTGGTCTGGGGCTTGCCAACTAACTTGAGATATTCACCAGGCTAAGTCTAGGATGACTCCCCCCATCGACAGGGCGTAAGACAACCGACGAGGCGTCCTTTGGCTTCATCGATTGACACTGTCAAGGCAGTGTCTCTACAACCTTTGAGTCCTCCTTGAGGGCCTCTTGCGGGGTCCTTGTGGAGTCGTAACCGGATGTTTCCAACGGAAATATAAACATTAACATGTCAATGACCTTCCAAATCAGTTTCACCGAAAACAAACACTCGCAACACCTTCAAACATGCTAGGCACACTCAAGTCGCACATGCACGTCACAAGGGCTAACTGTCGAACGTCTTGGACGTTCTTGGACGTTTGAATTCCAAATGACTTCAAATTAATCATGCATACTTTAAAACACTTAATTAACATGTTAACAAACTTATAAGCGTATGTGAGATTCTAGACATCTTAACTTATTTTAGGCGTCTTACATAAAGTAAGAGAATAATTTGAACATGATATGGATTTTGAATACTAATCTAACAAAATAGAATAGCCAATTTATAACATTCTGAAACTGAATACTGGCTATAATAAAATGTGGTCAATGCAATGGAGTTTGTCTGGACTATAGGAGCTACTTATAACTGATAATAAAACAACACGAGCTAGATATGGAGTTTCATGTATACGCCCCATCGAGAGGACCCAATATACCCTACAAGAAGAATAGAGGCATGCCGGCGTGATCACTAAAATGAGGCTTAAAAAATGACTTACAACCTACATGGGTCGTAGTTGTGGGATTATATGGGTGACAGACCGTAGTCCAACTCGGTATTATGCTACTCCCAAGATATTAAGTATATTTACACATTATGACAGAATTTTTGTAATGTACTGGATAACTCAAACTAACATGCAAACTAAGAATGCACTATAATATACTAATAATGACACATTTAATGCTAAGGCACACATTTGACCTAGAATGTGTAATTCAAGAACTAAAGAAATACATAGCTAAGGTTCTGAAATTCATGAAAGAAACAACGTAATAATATGATGATTTAATTTGGAACATTAAATTAACTAATTTATGATGAGCTACTGAAGTTCTAAAAACCATAGGTCTAGTTCTGATAAGGGATTCAAGAATCTGACTGAAAACTAGGGACCTAATAGGCAAAAGGAACCCACTAGTTAAAGCCCACATACCTGGTGACGAATCCCACATATAAATCTTTTGATTTCAGGGCTAGAACTGATTAAATCTACGTTCTTGAACTAGCATTGGTTGCTTCTTCCTCTCTATATAATCTAAATTTCTATTTTTTGATGAAATATTTGACTTAGGTAAGTTCTAGTTATGTTTCTGGCTAAAACTAATCAAAATCATGTACTTTAGGGTTAAAACGACATAGTTTAGGGGTCCAACAAAATAGGAAAATACCAAAAGACCCCTGACTTAAATTGGAGATGGGGGCTGGCCATGTAAACTTCCAAAGACTATGAAAGGGACCACGGAACATGGGACCGGTCGTGGTCCTTGGCTAGTGGTTTCTGATTTCCGAGGTCTTGCTTACGCGTCCTACCACAAACCATGAGGAGGACCACAGAGCGTGAAGGTTCCCGTGGTCCTCACTTGGGATGGTGGTCTTATGACTTATGTTTAGGGGTCTAATGGTTTGACTTATCGGACACCCCCACAACTCGTCGTAAGGACCACAGACAGTGAAGGTCCTCGTGGTCCTAACTTAGGCGTGGGGGTCCAAGGTCTAGGCTTGGGGGGATACTGGTTTTGTAAGATCCCAAAAATGACATAGGTGAACTAGAGCCTAACATTGTTGTCGGCATGATCTAAGGTCCTAAAATAGTCTATATAGTGTTATAGAGCAGTAGCTAAAGTATTAGGTGCATTGGAAGTTAAACATTAAGGGACGACCAAGACGTTCGACGACTAAGTCACCTATGTGTCTCGTATGTGGTTCTATGTGCTTATGTGTGATTCATAATGTTGTGAAGTCCTTAAATGAGTTAATATTATGTATAAAGTCAGTGTGTTAAGTTTCGAGAAGTTTGGAGGTCAAACACTAAAGAACGTGTATGACGTTCGAAAGATGTGCCTTGAAGTGACCTTATGTGTCTAGGCATGTTTCATCGAGTTTTACGTGTTCATTTTTGATGAAATTCATGTGAGAGGTCTTAAGCTCATATACGAGAATTTTTGGGTTTGAAACTTCTGGGAAAACATCCCTAAGGACCATCCAAGGGTCCTTGAGGAAGGACCCAAATTGGTGGCCAAAACTGCCCAAGGCAGTCCACCTACGGATGGCAATCGACGGCCAGTGGCCTGGTCGACACCCCGTAGGTTCTGGGCGTCGTTTGGGACTTAGCCTGGGGAGCTAATATCCAATATCCAAGTCTCTAAACCCATCGACGGAGGACAGGATGGCCCGTAAGTGGACCTACGCCCCGTCGATGGGCAACCGTCGATTGGCATGTGTTTCCTGCGCAGGTCACTGTTAAGTGAGGGGTGAAAGTGTAATTTCACCCCACTTCCAAATATAGAGTTTGTTGGTTCCTAAGGGGTATATTCGATATTTTAAAGGTGTTTATAAGTCATTAACACTTAGAAGATTTCATTCTTCAAAATCAAAACCCCAAAATCCCTTGAGAATTCCCAAAGACTCCATTGAAGTCCAAAATCAAGGAAAAGCTTGGTGTGACGAATTGAGTGTAGATTCTTCATCAAATTTAAGAATTATCTTCATTGAGGTATGGTTTTTGATACTTGAAACTCATTTCATCAAGGAGACCAACTTGAAAGATGTTTTCTAAGGTTTTCAAAGATGAATTGTCAAATTTCATGATTCTACCATGTGTTCTTGAATTAATGGTTTTCAAACATCTATTATGGATTAGATTGATGTTGTATTGATGATTTTAAACTAAATTACCTATGAACCCATGAATTTGATGAACCCTAGATTTTGACTAACTTATGGGTTACTTAATATTGGTCTAATATTGACGGATTCATGTGTAGTTTCTTATGGGCTTTCTAATGGTGTAAGAATTGTATTAAATTGTTATCTAATTGATCTTATAATGTTGAATCTATGTTGAATTGGCTTAGATTTCATTGATTATCACAATTGTGTATTGAATTGGTGTTCATGGCCATGGGTAAGGGCCTTATGATGTTGAATTTGCTGATTTGGTATTGGCTTGAAGTGTTGAGAATGAAGAGGTGGTACATGTAACATCCGGGGAGCACCCCCTAGAAGTAACATGGCGTACTTGACCTCTCGGAGGTCTTATACAAGCCCATAGTTATCATTCATCGCACTGACATAATAAATTTAGCGGAAAATTTAAAACTTTTAATAGCACATCATATGCTAGAAACTTCATCTCATATATAGATAAAACATAAGTCATAATACATATATAGACCTTAAGTTTCTTTGCCATATTAGACTCAATAACATTAGAGTACATTAGGGACACGGCCCATAAGACACATTACATAACTATACATTATTTAAAGACTTTACATTAAAGACATAAGTAGGAGATTCTTGAAGTTTAAGGATTCCTTTCATTGAGCTTGAGAATCATCTAGCAATCTCTTAACCATTCAAGAAATCCTTTAAGCATCCATAACCTACAATTTGTGTAATAAGTAGAGAAGAATGGGATTAGCACAAGAATGTACTAAGTATGGCTACCATGTAAAAACATGCATTTAAAAGGGACATTTTCTTTGAAATCATACTTCATGTTTTTTGAGTAAATCTTTATAAAACATTTAACCAATAGCATTTATATCATTCACATACATCATATAAACATATTCAACGACCAAACATTACATAAGATCACATATATGATTTATTACATTTTTAAGCCACTTTACAGTAAGCTACCTTTACCTTAACAGTGAACCCTTTTTCCTTTAACTCATCAACCTTCCAAGTAACCTTTAGTGATACTAGATTCAATGCATCACCATAAGGCCACAAGGAAAACATACATACAATCTATACAAGGCAACACATACCATCATAGAAGTATAGTACAACATATACCCATTTAAGCCAAACTATAAAAGACATTATGTACATATACTTATTTTACTTCACATGGTTCCTCATAAGACCTTACTCATAATCCCAATCTAAATCTACTAGTGCAATGTACATGTGAAGCCCCATAATCTCACATATACTTAGTAGACCCTTCATGAGACCACAAGCCATACCACTTCATACATCAACATCACAAGTAAAGCCAACTTCATTCATGTCAATACAAGACCTTCAACATATAGTCATTAAGACAAACATAGTGCACATAAGGATAAGATCACATCATATATATTCCTAGCAAGCACATCTTCATAACAAGTAGACCAACACTACAAAGTCATACATATGAACATAATCATAATCATACACATTAGGTTACCTTCCTAAGACTTCCTAAGGAGTCACTTGTGCAATGTATAGATGGGTTCATTACTTCCACCTATACTAAGTAGCCTTCCTTAAGTCATCCTAGTTAGGATCCTATTCCATTATTTCCATTGTCCATTTTATTTTAGGGAAACTATAGCCTTTAATCGACACTAAGACCATGGGTGCTAAACATGAAATTTGGTGTTGTAGAGCCTTACACCAATGGAAGGTGTTCCTACCTAACCAAGGTAGAACATTAACAAATATACTAGCATATTAGGTGATATCACTTGCTAGATACTATGTGGCAAGCATAGTTTATGGAACTAAGAGATAGGTATTCCCTCTACATATCATTTGATAATTGGGGCCTCATCTCATGAGAAAACATGGGTGAATCTTCCTCAAAGGGAAGTCAACACCTCATGTGGGTCCATATATGAATATTCCTCAATGGAAGTCAACACTCTACAAGGGACAAATGGTGAATATTTCCTCAAGGGAAAGTCAACACCTCTCAATGTCAAGTTCACTCGGTTCTAAGCTAAGTTCCCTTTATTGAAAAGCCTTTAATTATATTTTCATAAAACATAGGCTTAAGATATTCATATGTATATATATGCTTATAGCATATTCAAGAACCTATCTAGTTATAGAGTATTCTTGGGCACCCCTATCAAAGCCCCTCTCATTTACTAGATCACCATCCATGTGTGTGTGTATACATATATGTGAGCAAACCCTTCACATAACACATTAGGTCACACATGTTCATAGATCATGTTCATATATATAGAAATCCAAAACTAGAACTATCCTATCAAGGTACACATGTGCAATGCATAGGCAAAGTCCCATACCCTTGCCCACACTAGTATACCTATCAAGTCATCCTAGTTGACGAAACACATCTCATACTTTCATAAACGTCATCTTAACATGCATAGAAGTAGACATTAGTGAATATGAGAACTACTTTTCATTAGACACTATGAACCTTTACTACCTATAAGAATGCATAAAGTGTGAGTGTGTGTACATTGGTCACATGATCACATAATGGCTATCAACAACCTATTGAGGCAGCCACTCTCTTAGACCACAATATTCTTCAAGCTTAGACCACACAACACACAATAGCATAGGAGACAAGTTAACTTCATAGAACAGTTTGAGACTCCTATCATTAACTATTCACATATTCACATAGGGGTAAATGGGTAGGGATCATCAACCATTATCACCTAAGACATGGCAGCACCTACACATGATATTACACATCCCTTCACATGCTCATAACAATGGTAACATAACCTAGATTCACAACTCAAATAGAAGACTAGGCACAAGCTACACATAAAGTGATTATCATAACCACTCCTTCATATATTCATCAAACTTTCCTTCAAGGCCATGGACAACACATATATAATGACACAAAGTAAACACCGCCACCATAAGTGGACCATACCACACAATGCCACTCATGGCTTCATCAACACTATTATAGAGGAATAGAGAAGTAGAATAGTAGAGCAATGCTTACCAATCCTTTAGCCTTTGGTCTCCATAGACCATTACTACTTTAGAATAGTAGAGCAATTCTTACCAATCCTTTAGCCTTTGGTCTCCATAGACCATTACTACTTTTTTACCAATAAGTCAAGTATAGAGCAGTAGCTTAATGTATCATGATCATACATGAAGTTAAGCATAAGCCACTACAAGGTCGTGTTACAACTAATACGATACATTAACATGCTAGAATGTAGAAGAACATAAACCATTAGCCAATTTGACTTGTATGTATTGTAGATCAAATTTCATCAACAATATCCATCTAAGGCAGTAGCTAAAACAGATACTTAATCACATCAAAATCATGATTACATCTACCCTAGGATTAGGATCACAAAATGACTAGATTAAAGTGAATATGCTACATTAGAGGAACATGAAAGATAGAAGAATATAGGCCAAACCAACCTTGAATCACATGAATCACATCCATATAATTCAACAATAATATACTAGAAAAATTGTAGGTACAATCATCCCTACAACATTGAATTTCGCATTAGATCATTTAGGAACCAACGTTACAGTGAATTCAAGTAAAACTAAGCTAAACATGTTCAAATCTTCCTTGATTGATCCACATGGATCCATTACATATAATTCAACAACAATTAACGTAAACAGCAGTAGATATAGGTTATTTAACGTAAGAACATCACAATTCAATCGATAACAAGCCATAATCACATTGCCCATGCAAGGGCTAAATCGATTTAAGGAAGGGACATGGGTTCATCATGTAATTGGAGTAAATTCACGTTCAAACCAACATGTTAACATCAAATCATCATGATTTAGTCATTAAGAATGTTTTGAGAAAGAACCCATGGATAGATTGAAGAAGAAGAACTTGATCAATTTTTCTCGTTGAAATCTTTGAGATTAACTCTCTAGATGAAAGGATAACTAGAGATGAAGGATCACCATACCTTTAATTAGTTGAAAACCTTTAAAACATGATGATTCATCCATGGAAATCGAAGCTCCAATCTGTTCTTGAGCTTCACCAACAATGGTGGTTTTAGAGAGAACATTTTTGGAGGGAAAGGTTCAATTTGTGTGAGTTGGTTTGGGAATGGGTTGATCACGTTTTTATCACTTAAATGCACCCAAAAATAACCAAATAAATCATGTGGGGTCAGTTTATCAAGTGGTGTGAATTTCCCATTCACCCCTTAATAAAACAGTCCGCTAGACAGTAGCTACAGACCACCATCGACGGAGGCACTTACTGGCCGTAGGTCAGTCAACGGACCGTACCTAGGCTTCTGTCGATTGGTACTTAGACAATATTTGGATTGAGACCTGCCCAATGTAAGTGCCAGTTGACGAGACCTGGCCAACGGGCCGTTGGTTGAACAACTGGCCGTCGTTTGGTCCGTCGATTGACATTGCCCGGGCAGTGTCTCGACCAGCCTTGGGTCCTTCTTGTGGGCCCTTTTGTGGGGACCTTTAGAGGTCCTACCCGGACGTTTCCAACGTTAAAGCAATCCTTAACAAGTTTTAGATATTTCACAAAAGTTTCACCAAAAACAACCACCTGTAACTTGTCCATACAGGCCAAGCCCCATCAAGACACACGTTGAACGTCTTAAGGGCTATCTTTCGAACACCTTGGACGTTCTTGGTCGTTTGACCTCCAAACTTCACGAAACTTCATATACTACCATTTTACATCATTTTAAGCCATTTAATACTTCATGAGATCATGAATCACACATAATCACATAGAACCACATATGAGGTATTTAGGTGACTTAGTCGTGGAACGTTTCGGTCGACCCTTGACGTTTGACTTCCAAATCACTTCAAACTTTATACACTGCCTATAAGCCATATTATAAGTCATTTCAGGACCTTGGAACATTAAGACGAGCATGTTAGGCTCTAGACACCCTAACTCATTTTGGGGGTCTTACAATATCCCCCACTTGGGAACATTCGTCCTCGAATGACACTTAGAACAATTTAATCACAATAAGGACTTAAATGAATCATAGAGAATTTCATAGCATTTATAACATCATCAAATCATTTTAGATCTCAACGCACACAAGCAAGCAAAACCATTACTCACTCACTCTTTAATGCATCAAACACAAATACTCTTATCATGTTCATAGGAGGAATATCCTTCTCCTAATCATAACATGGTCATTAAACCTCAATTCATTAAGAGATCATCTTGCAACTATTATTTAAGTCACACTTAGGAAGATTTCAACAACACTCAAGAAGCAATTAGGTACTCATACTTCAATGCACAAAGACTTAAATTATATCCAAAATATAAACAATTGAATATTACTAAAATGGATAACCAAGAATTAGAAAGATTAATAGATACTATATCTAGAATAGAATATAAATATATAAAATATTAAAACTAAGATGAATAAAGAATATAAAGAAGAACTTAATAACATAATTATGGCAAAAAGAAATGAATTGCAACAAAGAGAAAATAGGCTTAATTATAATATATTTGCAGGAGTTTGTAAGAAATCTATAATAATACAAAGAAAGGCTATTTTGCATCTTGAAATACAAATAAATATGCTAGAATATAAACTACAACATGGTTTATAAATGAATAAGGAAGAATATGCAATAGACGAAAAAATATTTGAAAACTATGAAGGATTAAAAATAAAGATCATATTTTCTAATCTAGGAAGAAGATATAAGAAAATAGGTGATAATTTAAGTTTAATGTTAGAAAAAGAAACGATAAAATTAGAAGATAGTTTAACTGCTATGGTAAGAATAGCAAAAGAAAATGAAGAAATAGATAGAAAAATGGAAATTGAAAAAATAAAACAACAAGCGAAAAAAGAAGTACAACAAATAGAAGAAGTAAAAAATAAAGAGATTTTAGAATTAGAAAAAGAACTAGCAATGTTAAGAGAAATGTATGAAATAAAGCAAAAAGAAAAAGAACTAAAAAGAAAATTAGCAACTGAAATAAATAAATTTAAAGAGAAATTGCAATTAGAAGAAAAATTAGAAGAGAAAGAAGAAAATCTACTTAATCTACCAGAAATAAGAATTGATGATATTAATGATGATTTAGAAGAACAACACTCAGAGATAAGCGAAACATATACAGAACTTTTAGAAAATATAGATAATACAAAAAACGTAGAAATAAACACGGGAGATATAGACAAGAATGAAAAACCTAGTACATCAGGGGTAAAAAATCCAAAACATTTAAATCCAACATATTACAATAATAGTTATGAAAAATATGATAGAGAAAAAATTTTATGGGATAAAAGATTAAATAAATGGACACCTAAACCAACAACTGATCAACACAATTTTTTAGATTTAGACTGTGTAGCAGATATAAATAAAACAATTCAATTATGGATGGGATATATATCAAAACAGTTAATAGACAATAAAATAGGAATGACAGAAGTACCAGGATATATAGAAAGAACACTTATAGGAACAGTAAAATTATGGTTACAAAATTTATCGGAAGAAAGTATAAAGACTTTAAGAAATAATAAAAAATTTAATGGAGAAACAGCTACAACATCTATGGAAATATTAGATAAATACGAAATAGCTATAAGAAATGAATTTAGTAGTATGACAACAGAAGTAGAAGAACAAAATAAAGAAAAAGTTATAAATAGAAATTTAATGGCAAAATTGGCAATATGTAATATGTGTTATATAGATGAATATACATGTGCATTTAGAGAATATTATTATAAAGGAACATATAACAAAGAAGAAAGTAAGGAAATAAGAAAATTATATTTTACAAAATTACCAGAACCTTTTAGTTCAAAAATAATAAAAAGTTGGAATGAAGCAGAATTAACAGATACTTTAGGAGCAAGAATAAAATTCTTACAATGATGGTTTACAGAATTATGTGAAAAACATCAGGAAGATATAAAAATGGAAAAAGTATTAGTAAAAAACTTAGCATGTTGCAAAAATAAAATAGCACCTCAATTTGGTTGTACAGATAGATATTATAAAAAGAAGTATAATAGAAATAAAAATTATAAAAAATATAGATCAATGTATAAATATAAAAAACCAAGAAAGAGATATTATGTAAAAAATTATAAAACTAAAAGACCATTTAGACCAAAAAGAAAATTGACGGAATGTACTTGTTATAATTGTGGAAAACTAGGACATATAGCTAAAGATTGTAAATTGCCTAAAAATCCAAAGAAAAAACAGATATCAGAAATAATTATGGAAAATGAAAAATATACACAAATAGAATATGTCGATTATGATTTAGAAAGTGAAGATAACATATATGAAATATCAGAAAATGAAATAGATAATGATATAGAATTAGAATCAGATAATGAATTCTATAATATGAAAAATGACTGAAGCAAATATACAAATAATAAATAAAGAAGAACATCAAGATGAAGAATCTTTAGAACAAAAAATAATATTTGATAATAGTATATTTGAACAAATAAAAGGAAAAAAATTAGATCTAAGTGTAGAAAAAATATTAGAAGTACCAAAAATAAAAAATTGGTTTAAGCGACAAAAAGAAGAATATTATGTAGTAAGCCAAAGAGAACATATCATAGATTGTAAGTATACTAAAGGAAAAGCTAAAATACCAATAATCAATAAGAGAATAATTAATAAAGAAATACAAGAGATAAATGCAAAAAACCCAATTAAATATGTACATTTAGGAGGAACTGAAATACTAATAAAAGCATGTTTTAGAGAAGGAATAGATACACCTATAGAAATATATTTAGCAGATGATAGAATTATACAACCCATAGAAAAAAGTATAATAAGTGCAATAAAAGGTAATTTAATATACCAAAAATTTAAATTTATAATAAGTGCTAATTACTAGTAGCAATTAATGATAGAAATATCGATAAATCATTAGTATTATACTGGAAAATATCAGGAATAGAACTAGCACCTGGAATTAAAATATTTACAGCTAGATGTAAGAATTTATATGTTTTAACAACAAAACATAAGATAACAACAAAAAATAAAATAAATAAAATAAAAATAGAAAACCCCTTTGAAAAGATAGTTACGGTTATAGATAATAATGAATATAGTTATAATGAAATTGATATAGAAGAAGACTTAGAGATAGTACAAGAAAGATTAGGTACATCAAAAAGAATAACTAATAATGATATATCACAAACATCATCAAAAATGAGTACTTCAAATAGTTCCAAAAGAATAAATTTAATTTCACAAGAATCCATAGAAGAAATAAAACCGCATCATTATTATATAACAGGAATAATGGAACAAAGAAAATATTTAATACTAATAAATACAGGACAAGAAGAAAATTATATTACCAGAGAGTTAGTAAAGGAAGATAAAATAATAACTACAGAACACTCATGTTCAGAATTACCAAAAGTATTAATAAATATTGAAGAAACAACGGAACAAGAAATAATAATTGGAGGTATACCAATAATAATAAAATTTAAAATATATCAAGGAAATGAAAATATAACACTAGGAATAAAATGGTTAGAACAAGTAAAACCATATAATATAGAAGATAAACAACTAACGATAAATTATCAGAATAAAAAAGTCATAATAAAAAGAACTTTAATATAAAAAATGAAAATATATATACTCGCGAAGATAATAATAGAGGGATACTATAACAGATATTATACACCAATGATAGACACAGGAGCAGAAGCTAATATATGTAAATACAATTGTTTACCAGATGAAAAATGGGAAAAATTAAAAACACCGATAGTAGTAACAGGATTTAATAATGAAGGAAGTATGATCACATACAAGGCAAAAAATATAAAAATACAAATATGGGATAAAATATTAACTATAGAAGAAATATATAATTTTGAATTGACAACAAAGGATATGTTATTAGGAATGCCATTTTTAGATAAATTATATCCACATATAATAACAAAAACACATTGGTGGTTCACAACACCATGTAAACAAAAAATAGGAGCGAAAAGAGTAGGTAATAAAAGAAGAAAAACAACAGAATGGATTAAAGGCAGTGAAAAAATTACACAAAAATTAGAAAATATAAAGGAAGAAGACTCTAGAATAGAATTAATTATATTTTCTATAAATAAAGTAAAAATAATCCAAAAAAAATTAGAATTATTATATAATGAAGATCCTTTACAAGGATGGGAAAAACATAAAACAAAAGTTAAAATTGAACTGATTGATGAAAATAGTATAATAACACAATAACCATTAAAATATAATTTTAATGATTTAAATGAATTTAAAATACATATAAGTGAATTACTAAAAAATGGATATATACAAGAAAGTAATAGTAAACACACAAGTCCGGTATTTATTGTTAATAAATATAGTGAACAAAAAAGAGGAAAAAGTAGGATGGTTATTGATTATAGAAATTTAAATGCAAAAACTAAAACATATAATTACCCAATACCAAATAAAATATTAAAGATAAGACAAATCCAAGGATATAATTATTTTAGTAAATTTGATTGTAAATCAGGATTTTATCATTTAAAGTTAGAAGAAGAATCTAAAAAACTTACAGCATTCACAGTACCACAAGGATTTTATGAATTGAATGTATTACCATTTGGATATAAAAATGCACCAGGTAGATTTCAACATTTTATGGATAACTATTTTAAACAACTAGAAAATTGTGTAGTATATATTGATGATATACTATTATATTCTAAAACACAAGATGAACATATAAGATTACTAGAAAAATTTATGCATATAATAGAATACTCAGGAATAAGTTTAAGTAAAAAGAAAGCAGAAATAATGAAAAAACAAATAGAATTCCTAAGAATACAAATAGACAAAAATGGAATAAAAATGCAAACGCATATAGTACAGAAAATAATAACTTCGAATGAACAATTAAATACAAAAAAGAAATTACAATCCTTTTTAGGATTAGTTAACCAAGTAAGAGAATATATACCAAAATTAGCAGAAAATTTAAAATCATTACTACAAAAAATAAAAAAGGATGTAGAATATCATTTCGATAATAAAGATCAAATACAAATACAAAAGATAAAATTATTATGTAAAACATTACCAAAATTATATTTTCCGGATGAAGATAAAAAATTTATTTATATAGTAGAAACTGATGCAAGTGAAAAGAGTTATGGAGGAGTATTAAAATACAAATATGATGACAATAATATAGAATATCATTGTAGATATTATTCAGGCACATATACAAATACAGAAATAAAATGGGAAATAAATAGGAAAGAATTATTTTCAGTATATAAATGTTTATTAGCATTTGAGCCATATATTGTATATAACAAATTTATTGTAAGAACAGATAATACACAAGTAAAATGGTGGTTAACCAGAAAAATACAAGATTCGGTAACAACGAAAGAAATTAGAAGATTGGTATTAAATATATTAAACTTTACATTTACAATTGAAGTGATAAAGACTAATAAGAATGTTGTTGCAGACTACTTATCAAGACAAAGCTACTCAGACTGAGAACAAAGAAGAAGATACAATTGAAAAGCTACGCAAAGCCATTACTACACTTTGTACTAAAGTGGACAGTATGGACAATGAGATACAAAAGCTAAAGACTAATGAAGATAACCTGAAGTCTAAAGCTAACATAAGTGAGCAGCATGACTATAAAAATGCGGAGCTATGTCGATCGGAAGACATTAAAATTCCAGAGATAAAAGGAGACGATGGGAAACTCCCTAAAACCCATAATGTTTGTTTAAATACAGCTGCAGGTACAAGCAGAAAAGTTAGTGAAAAACCATGAAATACCAATTTAAACCAGTTATTTATAAAACCATTTATTCAAAATACACAAAAACAAATACCCACAGAACCACAAACTTCTACATACGCAGTTAGTATACAAAGTGATAAAAAGAGATACAATTATATTACCCAATCTTACATTGAAAACATATATAAGATCCAAACATTTTTAAATTTAAACCCCAGATCTACACAAACCAAAAATCCAAATGAAGATTATACAACCCAAAAACTACAAGGATATAATAGATTGATTGCACAACCCAAAACTAGTTCAAACTTAGTTAAAACATGTTACAGTTATGGATTACTCAGTACCGTATACACATATGATGGAGAAGAAATAAGTGGAATACCAGAGTTATACAAAGCATTCATTATATATAAGAGAGTTACTAAAGGAAATTTATTTTATATTAAATTTTATACAGCACCAGCTGAGATATTGTATGAAGAAATCAAGTCACCAATTCAAGTTATAAAGATAGGTTTGACCAAAGATATAATAATACCAGAAGATATAGAAAAACAAGCTGAAATACCAAAGATAGAAATACCAAACTTTTATGCAAATAAAAGAATAATTGGTATATCAACAATTATACAAGAACTAGCTAACAATTATTTAAACGGCAATGCTATTTGGAGTTACTATGCAAGAGACAAAGTTATGATATATTCAAACTCAAGGGAATTAAGAAGAGAAGATATGGATGAAGTTCAGAGATGGATTTTATCATTATTGAAGCCAGAAGAACAACCTACAACAAGAGCTTTAAAGAAACAATTTATTTCAGACGATTTATTAACTAGATATTGCAAGTTAATTGGACACAAATACCCTGATCATCAATGTTCAAAATGCAATGGAGAAGATAATATTATTCCAGACGTTGATTTGGAGTAAAGATGATAAAGATAAGGACAAAAACAAAGACAAAATGACCAACAAAGACATAAAGCTGATGGCAAGACATGACAAAAGAAAGAGATAAGATATGATGGAGAAAAAGACATAAAGATAGATACAAACAAAAAAGGTAGCAGGTAAAGGATAGATATCTTTGAAAAAATATAAAATTAAGAGATAAGATTCCTTTGTATAGTAAATAACTTTTACTTTTTTGAAAGGCCAATGTGTATAGCCGGCCATTTGTTAAGTTTTGTTTAAAAAGTCTTAAAGTGTACAATAGACGCATTAATGTGCATTATTGTATAGTGAATAGTATAGGACTAGAATTTTGTATATATATGCTCAAATGTAAATAAGAAAGGCAGGCAATGCCAACCTAAAGCTGAAGTTAATAAAAATCCTTTTTCAAAAAACCCTCTCTCTAAAAAGATATAAACAAAGTTAAAAATACGGAGAAATCTGAAATCCAATCAGATATTTCAGATAGCATAGAAAATCAAGAAACAAAGGTATATTGTTTAACAATTATGCAGAACTAATTTCATATATTCTTGAATATCATATATATAATTGATTAAATTTATGTTAGTTATTATATACTAGAAATATTTGAATCATGAATTCTAGTTTGCTAGTAAACGGGAAACAGGGAGGCCTGGTTTTATTTTACCTGGGCCAAAGACTGTCCCCTCTGCTCTTCCGGGAAAAGTCGCTTCCTTTTTTCGGGGACTTTTCCGCAACTCCGTCCATATAAGAGTAGCTGTTTTGTCTTTAAGGGCCTTTTGTAAATGAGGTTGCAGGCAATCCAGTCTATTAGTGGGTACTTTTCTTTTATTTCTTCCCCTTGTTCTACCCTTCGAACTCGGAGATTGTGTTTAGGTTTCTGAGTAGCTAAAGTTAAGATAGAATAGGTCATCACATCCTGGGGTTGAAGAATGAGCAGCTTTAAAAAGGAAATGGGTAAGAATCTTAGCGGAAGCTCTTCTTTTGCCAGCTATTCCTATGTCAGCTACTACTTTGTCAGAGGCTAAGTTCCCTCGTTTGGGATGTAGATGGGCCATTTATCTGGTTCGTAGAACTGGTCCGATTACGCGTATTCCTAATCCTAAATGGAATGTAACGATGTAGGGATCCATATGTAAACATAGTATCTACTGATTCATTGGAAATCGAAGTAAGGGAATTGGAGACTTCCCCAATCGGAGAGAAGAGGAGTGACCTAATCACACCTACTAAGATGAGAAATTCCCCGATAAAGCTGCTCATCTCGAGGGGGGGGGGGCGCCTGGGTTCCAACCAGGGGTTCTATTCCTTTAAAGATTATCTTTTCCATTAGCCGAAGCTCTTTCTGTTGCTGAACATAAACCTACTTTAGATCCACTAGAGGATTCATGGACAGAAGCTGCGGGTAAACTGGGGCGGAGCGTAGACGAGCGAGCAGAGCCCACGAATATGCAGGCTAGAAAGATGCTATTTGCCCGTTTACCGGGGCTTCCATTCAAAGCTTATAACGTACGCTTTTAGTTCCTTTTGGCACAACAAAACAAGGTAGTAATACGGGAGAAGGTGGTCCAGTAATCTTCTCCAGCAGGGTGGCAATATTGACCGGGCAAGTTGCTGTGCGGAGCATGAATAAGGTGGATTTTTCCGTGGGTCGAAGATGAGTCTTTATTCGCCTTATCAGGCATAGTTTCTTTTCAAGAAAGAGGCAGAGGATATGAGCTTGACACCGCAGCTAGGCGTGGGGTTCTACCCGAATAGTAACCATTTCTTTCTCTGTTCCTTTTTTCTTTTCCTGTTCTTTTTTCTGTCCCTCTTGGAGAAAACTGCTAGACTATGCCATCCCACAGTGGAAACCGGTAGGCGAGGGATGCCGTTAGGGGAGTACACAAGGTTGAGGCGCTGATAAGCAGTAATATCCGCTAAAGTACGATGCTAGTAGTGACCGGAAAACATGATAACAATACTCTAGTTTATAATAAACTAATATGAATTTAATTGAATTATGGATATGATAGGAAGGAATAATTGAAAACAAACCTGCATAAATAAATAAACATGATTACTATGTATGATGAAATAAAAAGCTATGAAACTTTGATTTTATATATACTTAAAGATATAGAAATTGTTGACATAAAAAGAATTATATGGGAAAAAATATTTGATTATGATTTAAAAGGTATAGTAAGTCAAGAATGGTATGAAATAGATTTACACGAATTAGAAATAGAAAGAATAGATATATACGATTTAGAAATAGATTCAGATTAAAATGAACTATGAATATTTAAAATATTGGATAGAAACTATGGAAAATATAAGATTGACAAATCATTTAATACAAGAAAATTTATATATGTATCAAAGAAATCAAGATATGTTATATATAGAATATATAATAAATAATCTTGAAGAAATAATTAGATTAAAACAATTATCAGAAGAAATTTATGATAAGATATATTTTACTCTACAATATATGTATCTTATTCTACGATGAATTCTGCACCCCCCAAAAATGGTATCAGAGCTAAGTATGAAAAAACTAGTATAGAAAGAAAGAACCACGTTCACAGAAAGATAAGTAAATTAAAGAAAAAATTAACTAATTTATTTATTAGACCTAGTGCTATGAAGGTCATACTCAACCATAACATGCTTCGTGGTGTCCATGGAGTAATGTCCTTCTCCTCAACACACTTACATGTATCAGGAGTCCACACCTTAACAAGGTACAAGGTCAATTCTTCTAAAAATGAGAATTCTCAACTTTTCAAACCAAGACATGAGCATGTATTCTCCCTAGTGAAGTCTAAATGATAAGTCTCACCAAATAAAACACAACAAATAGGAAGCCATTTTACAAAAATTCAAATTTTTATATAGTACTCACCTTCACAGTAAGCATCATACGGGAAAGACAATGCAAGTTACTGGCACACACATGAACAATTAGCTAAAAGATGCTTCCCCATTTCAACAATGAGCCTACATTAATGCTTCCCAAATCATACAAGTCACATAAATTTCAAGAGACTCTACACTTTTCATGTTAGAGACTCAACTCTCATTATAAAGCTAAACATTACACCTCACATGTGACTATTTCCATGTTTCTTATCTTACCTCATGAAGTCAAATGCACAATTATGATAGAAAAGTAGGCATAGACTTCTCATAGTATCATCATAAGCACATATTTATACTTTATGCAAAACTCTATTCATGAACAAGCTTACTAAGAATTCATTAGATTCAAGTTCAAGACAAAATAGAAGGTCAATGGTAGAAAATATCTACAACCTTACTATTCCATCACCATCCCCCACTTAGGGTAAACCCGAATTAAGAGAATCTTAATTAAACAACCTTCATTTTCATCACTAAAAGTGATTACAACTTTAAAAGGGTTTATAGTAAATTAACATATGAACACCAAGGTCATATCTCATTAGGGGAAGGCAACTAGGAGACTCACAACACAATAAGAAGTTAAAAACAAATCTATGACTCATCATGCCATAAGACTCTCATTCTTCATTCCAAATAGCAAATCCCCTTTTTACATTCATTATCATGCTCATATGCATAAATTCTATACACATTTTAACAACTTCTAATCAAAGAACAACTTAGTTGCTTTCCCAAAAAATATTACAGTAAGCTGCCTAGCATTTACAGTGAACATGCTTCAGCATTCCAAAAATGCAACACTTAGGCAATTGATTTGAAAAGCATGACAATATGAGATACAAAACTTTACCAAGACAAGCATACTATCATCACACCTAAGATCAAGTCTATACAAAGGACTCCAATCCATACTAGGCAACTTATCAAGGACCACCTATATGCCAAGGGAAACATTGAACACTTTTTAAGCACACATTCTTAGGGTAGAATGCTTTCATAGGTAGTCACTAAGCATTTCAAGCTCAAATCATAATATAAGTCACCAACATGTAAAACCATATAGTAACACACCATTTCAAAAGAAACTCATGTCACCTATATTAACTTCTAACATGATTTAACTATATCATAACATATATTTCTCAATATAACATGTTTATTCACATAATTTTCACATCTAGCCATAATTGGAATCACATCATCAAAATATGCCAAAATTCACCTTCAAACATATTCATTCAACCATAAAACCAAGTTAGGCATTAACTCACCTTTTTCTCCCTCAAGCCTAGAGACAACCTCATCCAAGCAATCACATCTAAAAGACCACCGAACAAGAAAACATAAGAGCGATAGATCTCATAGAGTTAAGTTCTATGGAACGATATGAGAATAATGAAGAAGGGAAACTCTATTGTCCTATAGTATCTCATACCATTTGATGTATCGCGACTCACCACCAATGCTATGAGACTCTACTAGACGTGGCAATATGAGACTTTTAGAACCTAAGACCACTTTATAAACCTCATTCTCTGATACCACATTTGTCACATCCGAGGAGCACCCCTAGAAGTAACATGGCGTACTTGACCTCTTGGAGGTCTTATAAAAGCCCATAGTTATCATTCATCGCATTGACATAATAAATTTAGCGGAAAATTTAAAACTTTTCATAGCACAGCATATGCTAGAAACATCATCTCATATATAGATAAAACATAAGTCATAATACATATATAGACCTTAAGTCTCTTTGCCATCTTAGACTCAATAACATTAGAGTACATTAGGGACACGGCCCATAAGACACATTACATAACTATACATTATTTAAAGACTTTACATTAAAGACATAAGTAGGTGATCCTTGAACTTTAAGGATTCCTTTCATTGAGCTTGGGAATCATCTAGCAAGCTCTTCACCATTCAAGACATCCTTTAAGCATCCATAAACTACACTTTGTGTAAAAAGTAGAGAAGAATGGGATTAGCACAAGAATGTACTAAGTATGGCAACCATGCAAAAACATGCATTTAAAAGGGACATTTTTTTTGAAATCATACTTCATGCTTTTTGAGTAAATCTTCATAAAACCTTTAACCAATAGCATTTATATCATTCACATACATCATATAAACATATTCAACGACCAAACATTACATAAGATCACATATATGATCTATTACATTTTTAAGTCACTTTACAGTAAGCTACCTTTACCTTAACAGTGAACCCTTTTTCCTTTAACTCATCAACCTTCCAAGTAACCTCTAGTGATACTAGGTGCAATGCATCACCCTAAGGCCACAAGGAAAACATACATATAATCTATACAAGGCAACACATACCATCATAGAAGTATAGTACAACATATACCCATTTAAGCCAAACTATAAAAGACATGATGCACATATACTTATTTTACTTCACATGGTTCCTCATAAGACCTTACTCATAATCACAATCAAAATCTACTAGTGCAATGTACATGTGAAGCCCCATAATCTCACATATACTTAGTAGACCCTTCATGAGACCACAAGCCATACCACTTCATACATCAATATCACAAGTAAAGCCAACTTCATTCATGTCAATACAAGACCTTCAACATGTAGTCATTTAGACCAACGTAGTGCACATAAGGATAAGATCACATCATATAGATTCATAGCAAGCACATCTTCATAACAAGTAGACCAACACTACAAAGTCATACATATGAACATAATCATAATCATACACATTAGGTCACCTTCCTAAGACTTCTTAAGGAGTCACTTGTGCAATGTCTAGATTGGTTCATTACTTCCACCTATACTAAGTAGCCTTCCTTAAGTCATCCTAGTTAGGATCCTATTCCATTATTTCCATTGGCCATTTTATTTTAGGGAAACTATAGCCTTAACCAACACTAAGACCATGGGTGCTAAACATGTAATTTGGTGTTGTAGAGCCTTACACCAATGGAAGGTGTTCCTACCTAACCAAGGTAGAACATTAACATATATCCTAGCATTTTAGGTGATATCACTTGCTAGATCCTATGTGGCAAGCATAGTTTATGGAACTAAGAGATAGGTATTCCCTCTACATACCATTTGATAATTGGGGCCTCATCTCATGAGAAAACATGGGTGAATCTTCCTCAAAGGAAAGTCAACACTTCATGTGGGTCCATAGATGAATATTCCTCAAGGGATGTCAACACTCTACAAGGGACAAATGGTGAATATTTCCTCAAGAGAAAGTCAACACCTCCTAATGTCAAGTTCACTCGGTGCTAAGCTAAGTTCCCTTTATTGAAAAGCCTTTAATTATTTTTCATAAAACATAGGCTTAAGATATTCATATGTATATATATGCTTATAGCATATTCAAGCACCTATCTAGTTATAGAGTATTCTTGGGCACCCCTATCAAGGCCCCTCTCATTTACTAGATCACCATCCATGTGTGTGTGTATACATATATGTGAGCAAACCCTTCACATAACACATTAAGTCACACATATTCATACATAATATTTATATATATAGAAATCCAAAGCTAGAACTATCCTATCAAGGTACACATGTGCAATGCATAGGCAAAGTCCCATACCCTTGCCAACACTAGTACACCTATCAAGTCATCCTAGTTGAGGAAACACATATCATACTTTCATAAACGTCATCTTAACATGCATAGTAGTTGACACTAGTGAATATAAGAACTACTTTTCATTAGACATATGAACTTTTACTACCTATAAGCATGCATAAAGTGTGAGTGTGTGTACATTGGTCACATGATCACATAATGGCTATCAACGACCTATTGAGGCAGCCACCCTCTTAGACCACAATACTCTTCAAGCTTAGACCACACAACACACAATAGCATAGGAGACAACTTAACTTTATAGAACACTTCGAGACTCCTATCATTAACTATTCACACATTCACATAGGGGTACATGGGTAGGGATCATCAACCATTATCACCTAAGACATGGCAGCACCTACACATTATATTACACAGCCCTTCACATGCTCATAACAATGGTAACATAACCTAGATTCACAACTCAAATAGAAGACTAGGCACAAGCTACACATAAAGTGATTATCATAACCACTCCTTCATATATTAATCAAATTTTCCTTCAAGTCCATGGACAACACATATATAATGACACAAAGTAAAAACCGCCACCATAAGAGAACCATACCACACAATGCCACTCACGGCTTCATCAACATTATTATAGAGGAATAGAGAAGTAGAATAGTAGAGCAATTCTTACCAATCCTTTAGCCTTTGGTCTCCATTGACCATTACTACTTTTTCACCAATAAGTCAAGTATAGGGCAGTAGCTTAATGTATCATGATCATACATGAAGTTAAGCATAAGCCACTACAAGGTCGTGTTACAACTAATACGATACATTAATATACTAGAATGTATAAGAACATAAACCATTAGCCAATTTGACTTGTATGTATTATAGATCATATTTCGTCAACAATATCCATCTAAGGCAGTAGCTAAAACACATACTTAATCACATCAAAATCATGATTAAATCTACCATAGGAATAGGATCACAAAATGACTAGATTACAGTGAATATGCTACATTAGAGGAACATGAAAGATAGAAGAATATAGGCCAAACCAACCTTGAATCACATGAATCACATGAATCACATCCATATAATTCAACAATAATATACTAGTAAAACAGTAGGTACAATCATCCCTACACCATTGAATTTCGCATTAGATCATTTAGGAACCAATGTTATAGTGAATTCAAGTAAAACTAAGCTAAACATGTTCAAATCTTCCTTAATTGATCGACATGGATCCATTACATATAATTCAACAACAATTAACTTAAACAATAGTAGATATAGGTTATTCAACGTAAGAACATCACAATTCAATCGATAACAAGCCATAATCACATTGCCCATGCAAGGGCTAAATCGATTAAAGTAAGGGACATGGGTTCATCATGTAATTGGAGTAAATTCACGTTCAAACAAACATGTTAACATCAAATCATCATGATTTAGTCATTAAAAATGTTTGGAGAAAGAACCCATGGATAGATTGAAGAAGAAGAACTTGATCATATTTTTCTCGTCAAAATCTTTGAGATTAACTCTCTAGATGAAAGGATACCTATAGATGAAGGATCACAATACCTTTAATTAGTTGAAAAACTTTAAAACTTGATTATTAATCCATGGAAATCGAAGCTCCAATCTGTTCTTGAGCTTCACCAACAATGGTGGTTTTAGAGAGAACATTTTTGGAGGGAAAGGTTCAATTTGTGTGAGTTGGTTTGGGAATGGGTTGATCACGTTTTTGATCACTTAAATACACCCAAAAATAACCAAATAAATCATGTGGGGTCAGGTTAGCAAGTGGGGTGAATTTCCCATTCACCCCTTAATAAAACAGTCCGCTAGACAGTAGCTACAGACCACCATCGACGGAGGCAGTTACTGGCCGTAGGTCAGTCAACGGACCGTGCCTAGGCTTCCGTCGATTGGTACCTAGACAATATTTGGCTTGAGACCTGCCCAAGGAAAATGCCAGTCAACGAGACCTGGCCAACGGGCCGTTGGTTGACCAACTGGCTGTCGTTTGGTCTATCGATTGACACTGCCCAAGCAGTGTCTCGACCATCCTTGGGTCCTTCTTGTGGGCACTTTTGCTGGACCCTTTAGAGGTCATAACCGGACGTTTCCAATGTAAATAGAACCCTTAACAAGTTGTTCACATTCCACAAAAGTTTCACCCAAAACAACCACCTGTAACTCGTCCAAACAGGCTAAGACCCATCAAGACACACGTTGAACGTCTTAAGGGCTATCTTTCAAATGCCTTGGACGTTCTTGGTCGTTTGACCTCCAAACTTCACGAAACTTCATATATTACCATGTGACATAATTATAAGACATTTTATGACTTTACAAGATCATTAATCACACATAATCACATAGAACCACATACGAGGCATTTAGGTGACTTAGTCGTCGAATGTTTCGTTCGACCCTTAAAGTTTGACTTCCAAATCACTTCAAACTTTATACAATGACTATAAACCATATTATAAGTCATTTCAGGATCTTAGAACATGAATACGAGCATGTTAGGATCTAGACACCCTAACTCATTTTGGGGGTCTTACAGTACACTGCCCTAATTACTTTATTTTAATGTTAATTAGAATTCAATTATGTTATGATTGGTTTGGTCTACCTTTGGTGGTGGTGTTCTGTGAATTGATGTGGCTTTGTCGGCGTTATTTTAGGTACATTGATAATCATGGCCTTGTCGCCACTACTTGAAGTTATATGGCTATTTGTGTAGTTGATTTGGTGATTTATGATCATATCTACTTATATGTGAAAGTATGTATTAAACTATTGATACTATTTAGGTAATCATGTTATGCTATGACTATGTGTTAAGTGTGTAGTCTTAGAGTTGATACATGGTTGTTCCTAACCTAGCTATATGAGTCTATAATGGTTATATTAATTATGTTAAGGTAATGAATATGTTGACTAGATTATGTTAAGGGTCATTCCTAAGTGTCTAAAGAAAGATAGTCTATATGTGTTAAATGGAAGTATGTTGTGTCTTGTTTAGGTAGACTTGTGTCCCTTACTTGATGCTTATGAGAATATGTGGTGTCTTTAATTAGGAACCTAAAGGGTCTTAGTCTTTAATAAATGAATATAGGTGAGACCTTGAATGATGATACGAGGGTCCTTTATGTGCAACCTTGAATCAAGTGGTAAGGTTATGAAACTTGAAGTTGAAAGCCGTAATGGTATCCTTCATGTAATGAATGATGGACTTAAGGTTGATTGGCTGGAACGACATCACATCAATCCTTGAGCTTCGTGTCGCCATAGTGAGATAGCCCTAGCGGACCTTGCTTTGGTAGGGTAAATGTAATTGGGTCATGAACTTGATATGGGACCCATTTGTATGAACCTTAATGTGACTTAATCTATGAGAACGAAGGCTAGCACCAAGTGAGTATGGTAAGGGAAGTAGTTCTAGTTAAAGAGTGAGACTAGAATACAAACAAGCCCTTCATATTTCCTTAACCATGTGCCTACATGGGATGTTTCTAAGTTCTACAATTGGCAAGTAGAACAACCTCATCGGAGTAGGATAGAACTCCGGATTCCATGCTTTTCTATCATGGCCTATGTCGGTTATTGTCTATTCTCATAATATGGGATACAAATTAGCATTAGAGAAGTTCTATGATGTTTAGGTGGTGGTATGAGACGCTATCTAGACATTGCACAATAGGCTTTGAAGGTGTTAGTAAGAGTCCCTAGGTCTTGTCAAAGACCATTATTTGAGTGTCCTTTATGTGATGTATGTCACTTAAATGAACTAATGAACTAATGATTTAATGATATAAAGTATGTAAATGAATAAGTACCTAATCTAAAGTGACTTAAGAATTCCTTAGTTAAAGTGTGAAGAGGTCATAAAGGATGATCTCTTCATGTCTTATCTATGGAAGTCTTGAGAATGACTCTAGTTAGGGAAGATGTTTGGTGTTGTAGACATGATCTAAGCCTTAGGTAGTCTTAAGGACAACTTAGGTAATCTTGAAGAGGTCAATCATGGACGTTATCTTCTTGATTTACTTAAGTAGGTCTTTTGATATCCTTTGGAAGGAGAATGTTATATCATCTATATGTTGGTGTGTTTAGTGAGAATGATTCTATCATAGGGAGTCTATAGGATCTCTTGAGTGTGTGTGTAAGGGATTGTATGGGCGGTTTCTTCACAACTCACTCAAGTGAGACTTAGAATTCACCTTTGGTACAAGAATATTACATTTATTTTTATGATGTTTGTAAGTGTGTATGTGACTAATTATAGGTAATCTTGAGGGTCGTTTAGGCACATCTAGAGAGGGTGTATGGGCGATCTCTCTTTGTGTGACTTAAGTGAATATTAGGATAACTTTCAGTGAGGGAATTACATGCTAGGAAGTGTTAAAAGGGAAGACAAGAGAATTCACTATAACAGTGAAGAACTTCACTGTACAGTGTATTGAACTCACTGTAGTGTGAGTTCTAAAAATGTAATTTTTGGTTAAATGCTATCTTATGTGTTTCTAAGTTGATAAATGTTGCTCTTATGATTATAATATGATTTCCAAATGAAAAGATGCATATTTTCAATAAATGTCCGTTTTCATGATTTTTATGCATTGTGGTTGTACTAATTCCATGCTTTATTTCTATCTATATAGTTCTTGGTAGGTGAAGAGCTTTGGGAAGAAGACTTGGACTAGGAGATCCTTCAAGAAGAGTTTGAAGTATGTCCTCACTTGTCTCGAGGGCATATATGTCATATTATGTTTCGTTTAATGAAGTATTGTAATAGACTATATAGTAGTATGTTTTCAAATTCGTATGGGCCGTGTCCCAAGTATTCTTGTGTCTTAAGATGATGATTCGAGACTTAGCATTTCCTATTACTACATATATGAAAGAGTTTTAAGACTATCTTATTGTCTTTATGAAAAGTTTTAATTTCACACTACTTTTCATTATGTATATGCGATGAATGATATGATTCGATTGTGTGAGACCTCTGAGAGGTCGAATACGCCGGTCGCAATCCAAGATTGCACCTTAATCTTCTAGGGTGTGGTTTTGGGATGTGACAGGTTCAGTCACTACAGACACCACCACAATTTTTGTCAAGACCAAGACCCGTGAAGGTTCCTATAGTCTCACATCTGGGCCTAGTGGAGTTTGACTCCAGACCACAAGTAGGTCAACGGACTGTTGACACTGTTACGTACCGTGAACCCTGCCGTGGTTCACTGTTTTCAGGTAAGTTTCTGCAATTTATTTCTTGATATGGTTTTTGAGGTGTTACAATATCTCCCACTTACAATCATACTTCCTCG
The DNA here is from genome assembly GCA_016801875.1 of Solanum sitiens. Lineage (NCBI taxonomy): Eukaryota > Viridiplantae > Streptophyta > Magnoliopsida > Solanales > Solanaceae > Solanum > Solanum sitiens. The sequence goes on along the minus strand of JABWTJ010000526.1, from coordinate 26,886 downwards.
AATGAAGACTAATCTAATATAAATGGAAGGGATGAGCTGCAACTCTACTACTAAACTCTTGGAACTAGTTTATGACTAACTAAGTTCCAAAAACATGCAAATACGCTAAAAATTCAAATACATACTAAAGGAATATGATACTAAGACTGAATCTACGCATGAATGACTGAATAACTAAAGAGGAACTATTACCTCAAGCTGGAGTTGAATCAGAAGGAAAGAGGTGAGGATACTTAGACTTCATGGCTGCTTCTGCTTCCTAAGTACTCTACGGACTAACTCCTCAACAAAACATTGACTGAAGTGACTTCTTTGTTTCTGAACCTTTTAACTTGAAGATCAAGAATATAAAATGGTACATACTCATAAGAAAGACTCTCTAATTGCACTACACATGCTAGATCACCCACACAATTCTCTAATAGTGAAACTTGGAAGACTGGATGCGGTGCTTCTAAATTTGTTGGGAACTCTAAGTCATAAATCACTTTTCCAATACTTTTCAAGATCCACTAAGGGCCTACATATCTGGGAATAAGCTTCCCTTTCTTTCCAAATGTCATAACCCCCCTTCATAGGCGAGACCTTCAGGAAAACCCAATCATCCACTTGGAACTCTAGTTCCCTTCTCTTTTAATCTGTATAAGACTTCTTGCGACTCTAGGTTGTCTTAAGTCTCTCTAATGAGTTGCACTTTCTCTATAGCATCAAGAACCGAATCTGGACCTATCAAGGCCGCTTCACCTACTTCGAAACAACTAATAGGATATATATATCTACGTCCATAAGGGGAAATCTAAATGCTGGAATGGTGGCTATTATTGAAGGCAAACTCTATAAGAGCAAGGTGATCATCCCAAATACCCTTGAAGTCAATCACACAAACTATAAACATGTCCTCTAAGGTCTGAATGGTACACTTTGCCTGGCCATCCGTTTGTTGATGAAATGTTGTGCTAAGATTAACCTGAGTACCAAGACCTTTCCGAAATGACTTCTATAGAGTTAAACCGAGGATCTCTGTATGTGATGATAGACAAAGGAACCCCATGCAAGCTAACTATCTCATTAATGTAAAGCTTGGCGTGAAGGTCCCCGTAGTCCTCTGCTAAATCTGTAGTCTTGACCACCAAAAAGCGAGAAAACATAGTAACTCTGTCAACTATCACCGTAATAGAGTCATGTTGTCTACGAGTATGAGATGATCCTGTAATGAAATCCATGTTGTTCACTTGCCACTTCCAAATAGGTATGTCAATCTCCTAAGTCATACCGCTTGGTTTTTGATGTTCTACCTTTACTTGCTGACAATCGTAACACTTAGCCACAAAGTCTTCTATTCCCTCTTCATGCCATTCCACCAAAAGACTTCCCGCAGATCACGGTCCATCTTAGTGGCGCCTGAATGAATAGGATACCTGGAGTTATGTAATTTTTCAAGAAACTGTTGTCTCAACTCTCCTACATTAGGAACACATAATTGACCCTAATAGCAAAACACACCATCTCCCTATTGGATAATACCTCTACGCTTTGTTGATGGACTTTACCCTTGAGTTTGAGCAATATCGGATCATTATCCTGCTTTCCTTAACCTCTATTACCAATGAAGATTTTGATCCACTTTGAATTGTCACACCACCCTATGATATTCTCATAAGAATAACTCCAAAACGAGCAATCTTGTGAACATCATTTTCTAGCTCTTTTCTTTCTTTCTCAAGATGCGCTACACCACCCATAGATAGTTTGTTAAAGGCAACTGCTACTACATTTAGCTTACCCAGATAGTAATGCACACTCATATCATAATCCTTGAGGAACTCAAGCCCTGTTTTCTGGCGATGATTCAACTCTTTCTAGGTGAACACATATTGGAGGCTCTTATGGTCATTGAATACATGTACATGAACACCATAAAAGTAATCTTTCAAGATCTTGAGTGTAAACACCACTGCTGCAAGCTCGAGGTCATGAGTTGTATAATTCTTCTCATGCAACTTAAGCTATCTATAAGGATAGTGTATCAACCTTACCTTGTTGCATTAACACATAACCTAGGCCGAATAAGGGTACATCACAATAAATCACAAAATCGTATGAACCCTCTAGTAGAGTCAAAACAGGAGTTGTAATCAACCTAGTTTTTAATTCTGCAAAGATATTCTCACAATAATATGACTACTGAAACTTGACCATTTTCTGAGTCAACTTAGTCAATGGTGAGGCTATGGATAAGAATCCTTCCACGAACCTTCTGTAATAACCCGCTAGACCTAAAAAACTTCTGATATTTGTAGGAAAGGTAGGCTGGGTAAATTGTTTCACTGCTTCTATTTTCTGGGATCTACTTAAATCCCTTCAATGGATACTATATGCCTAAGGAAAGCAACGATTATAACCAAAACTCACGCTTGTTAAATTTGGTGAATAGCTCACGATCTTTGAGAGTATACAGAACAACTCTCAAATGAATCGCATGTTCTTCCTCATTCCTAGAGTAAATGAGGATATATTCAATACAGAAGATAACTAACAAATACAAATATTGTTCCAAATGACATAAATACAAATTCATAATGACCATATCAAATTCTGAAGGTTGTCTTTAGAATGTCACTATCTCTGACCTTGAGTTGATGATAACCCAATCTAAGGTCTATTTTTGAGAATTGACTAGCACCCTGAAGTTGGTGAAACAAGTCATCAATCTTGTGTATGGGATACTTAATCTTTATCGTTACCTTGTTTAAATGCCTATAGTCAATGAACATTATGATAGAACCATCTTTCTTTTTCACGAGACACACTGAGTCACCCCATGGAAAAATACTTGGTCTGATGAAGTTGTTATCTAGAGGGTCTCTCAATTGCTCTTTCAATTTTTTAAGCTCATATGGAGTTATCACATAGGGAGGACTAGAAATAGGCTTGGTCTCTAGAAGGACATAAATTCTAAAGTTGATTTCTCTTTTAGGAGATACTCCGGGAAGATATTTTGGAAAAACCTGTATAACCTCAGAGCTTGAATCCTTATCCCAAACTAGATGATAGAGATAACTCTTACAGATCATATTTCAGCATTTAAGGTAAGAAATGAATCGACATATAGGCGCTAAACTACTACCCTTCCATTCTAAGATTGGTTCATCTAGAATTGGAAACGAACAATCATAGTTCTACAATCGATTAATGCATAACAGGAATGTAACCAAACCATTCCTAGAATTACATCTAAGTCTATCCTTTCTAACTCTACAAGATTTGTTGAGGTGACATTCTGAGAGACTGTGATAGGGTAGTTTTCGTAAGCTCGCCTAGCATAACTAGGTTACCTATTGGAGTAGAGACGGAGAAAGGTTTTGGACTAATACAGAATTCGACTGCTATATGAGGAGTTACAAAAGAAAGAGTAGACCCTGGATTTAACAAAGCATAAACATTAAGATCAAAGACTCGAAACATACTAGTGACTACTTAAGGAGAATCATCCTGATCCTGATGAGTCTAGAGAGTATACAACATGTTTTGGCGTTGTCCGCCTCTTGTACAAGAAGAGTTACCCTGCTGAGTCTGGCAACCTATTGGTGCAGCTAATGTTGTAGACTGAGTTTTACCATTGTTACCTCCTTGACCTTGGCTAGAAGGAAAATCTTTCAACCTCTGACCTGACCACATATAAAGCATCTTTCCTTTCGTGCAAGGCACTCGCCCGAATGGTTCTTACCACACTTAGGACAAGTTGGATAGGTTTAGGAGCCTAAAACACTACCTTGAGTCTTAGAGACAGATGCCATACCCTTATCATCATTACGGAACCAGGAGGATAGGACACTAGCTGATGAAGGTGCTGGAGTTGAAGACTTCTGCTGAAATTGCTAGTGATTTCCACCACCCATTTTCTGTTGAGAATAGTCATAGTTCCCAATTATATCCTTCTTTTTCTTCTTTGCCTGTTCCCTAAGCTTTTTATCCTTAACCTACTGAGCGTGAGTCATAATAATTCCTACATATTTTTTTCCACCAAGTCTGACACTTCATAAAGAAACTTGTTCATCTGGGCCCAAAAATCAGCAACCATGTGAGGAGCATACCTAGAGAGTTGAGTAAACTTGAGTCCATACTCTTGGAGTGTCATGCTACCTTGTCTTAAGTTCATAAATTCTAGAGATTTTGCGTCTTTTATGTCATATCCCGCCACTGTCCGAGTCAAATTTTGCAGCCAAATAGGCATTGAGGATTCTAGAGTTGTGGAGAGGCTTGCGGAAAACTCTAGAACCCTTGGATTCGAGGCTGTGGAAAGTCCTAGACAATGTAGATTTTTCTAGAAAAAGGACCAATGTGTAAGCATTTTAGGGACTTGTAAAGTATATTAATTGCGCTTTAGTTCTTAGGTGGTAGTATAAATAGAGGTGTCATTCATTTGCAAGCAACTAAGAAAAGTTATAAGCATTCTTCCAAGCTTAATACAAAGCCTTCTTCCAAACATTCCAAATCTTTCTAAGTATTTCTTTGATTTCTCTTAACGTTATATCTGAAAGGGATTACTTGAGCTTACAATATAATGAAGGTTCGTGAGTAAGTTGTCAAGTTCTACAGAAATATTAGTAAGACTCTAACTCTGTGATACCGTGGTATCAAAGCCAATTTTGGTTCTAAAGGTATGGCAAAAAAAGGAGACATAAACGGTGCTAGCACCACAAACATCTTTCTAGAGAGAGGAAAGAAGAACCACAAGGGAAAGAAGCACCAAAACGATATTGAAGAAATGCTACTTGATCCCACCCCAAGAGAGGTGCTAACATCTCACCCGTGTTCGACCACTGAAGCAAGTGACAATGAACTTGGTGAGAAGGCCATCGACATCACCCCTGGAGAGCAATGGGTCGCAATGGTTGAAAAGGCAAGGTAGGGTGTGGATATATTAGGACGACATTTGAATGTGGCCAATGGCAAGTTCAAGACCCTCAAGGACTTCACCCTTGAGTAAAGTGACAAGCTTCGCAAGGAGTTAGAGTGACGCCAGCGGGCCGACTTCAAGATGAAGGAGGCCATCACTTCCTTGGAGTGACGGATCATGGAGGCCCTAAACACGATTGAATTTCTGAAGGCCGAGGTGAAAACACTCAAGGAAGGCGCGGAAGCTGGAGTATGTATGCCATCCTACCACGATAGGGAGGCCAGCTGGAGCTCCCAATCCACCTATATTCAAAGGCTTCTGTGATGTTCTAGAGGTGCAGAACTTTTTGTGAAACTTTGCAAACTACTTCAACTGTAGTCGGGAGAACAATTACTAGAATAAGATCAAAACTTTAGTGTTGTATCTTTTGGAGATGGCCATGCTATGGTGGAGGCGCAAGGAAGACGAGATAGAAAAGGGGACGTGCACCATCAACACGTAGGAGAAGTTCCGTGAGGATTTAAAGAAATCCCTTTTCCCTAACAACGTCATCTACGAGGTCAAGCGCAAGTTTAGGGTATTAAAGCAAACGGGAAGCATTCGAGTGTATGTGAAGTAATTTACAATTCTAACGCTTCAGATTCCATACCTCACGGACGAAGACATGTTGTTCTACTTCATGGACGAACTGCAAAATTGGGCCAAGATGGAGAACAAATCAAGACCATAGATTAGTCAATTACACAAGCCGAATCCTTGACTAACTTTAAGCATGACAGGCACGACAAGGCAAAGGCGAAGGACATAAGGAGTAGTCATGCTAAAAGTGATGGAGATCATGGACGAAGGACAACTCCTACAAGTCGAACGACAAGCAGTTCAGGCGCCAAAACTTTACAGAGAGAAAGGTGTAAACCACGAAGGGAGATGGTTGCTACATATGCAGTGGACCGCATGGCATTGCCAGGTGCCCCGAGATGAACAACTTTGGTGCCAACTTATGCAAGCGGAAAAAGCAGGACGCACAACAACAAGGGCAAAACGCAAGCACAACACAGTTGTGAATGGTAGGACTATGCGGTGCCATAGCCAAGCAAATGGAGAAGCCGAGAGACTTTAGGACGCCTTATGTAAACATCTCTATAAATGGAAGACCAACTCGTTCCATGGTAGACTCCGGGGAAGAAGTAAATATCATGACCAAGTCGACGACAGAGAGGTTAGGGCTGAAGTATGTTCTAAGCAACACACGCATCAAGACGGTCAACGCACCCCCAAAATCTATGAGTGGAGTAGCCCAACGAGTGAGCATCACGTTGGAAAGTATCAAGGTAAGATGAAATTTTTCATATCTCCTTTAGACATCTTTGATATCATTCATGTGCAGGAGTTATTCCACCGCTGTCACACAATGATCGACCCTTACCTCTAATGACTCATGGTCATGGAGCGGAAAGGGTCGTGCATGGTGTCACATCCGGGGAGCACCCCCTGGACATAACCGGCGTAGTTGTCCTCGGAGAGGACTAAGACTAGCCTGTTAGCATTCGTCGCTACATTTCATAGGTTAAAAAGTGCGGAAAATTAAAACCTCTTCATATACTTCTTATAGAATGAGGTTTACATAGACCTCTTGCTTACAAATCATATATACATAGGGAGTTTACTTAAAATCATCGCATAGGAATCTTACATAGGCTTCTACTTTTATGTCACATATACAATATACAAAATATAGTTTAATAGGAAAGTCTCATATAAATCAATCTAAAGCGGAATAGAACAATTCGAGCATAGCCCTTACACAAATGAATAATTGCCACTTAGGGCTTACAACAATGTCTTGAACAGTAAGGGTGAAACAAATTTCCTTGGACTATAGCAAGTAACATAGGTAGAATAAGGAAAGGCATCATCCTCAGATCTTGAGGACCTACCCACACTTTGAGAAAATAATACAAGTCTTCCTTAAAAATTGGCCACAAATCCTTCAACCATCGGAACATAAAATGTTTGGGTAAAATGGAGAAATATGGGTTAGTACACCACTTGTACTAAGTATGGAAACATATGCACACATAAACATAGAAATCATGCTAAAGGGGACATTTGTTTGAAACCATGCTAAGTTTCTTCGAAAAGCCTTATGCACAACCAAGAACCCATATATGCCAATAATAACATTTCCTTAAGATAACACCATTTACAACACAATACCAACATCATCAAGTAATGTCAAGTCAACAACCCATATATAAGAGTTCATAACATTACCACATATGCACGACCCTTACTCATAACCCATCATCAAGTCTAAAAGAGTAATGACCAAGTAAAGTCCCATAAGCTCACTCAACCAAGTTTACCAAACAAATGATCACAAGTAATGCGTAACTTCACATAACATAGCATCAAGAGTAGTCATCATATTTAGCAATATAGACCAATAGCATATTAATAAGTGAAACTAACATCATATAGGATCATCAACATGGAAAGTCAACATATACATATCATTTAATTTATAAGAACATAAGAACAACCTTCTAGGACTTCCCTCAAGGCCAACTAGTGAAATGTATAGGTAGAATCCCATACCCCTACCTAGACTAAGTCAAACCACTTACGTCAGCCTATTTAGTGTTCACTTTATTATTTCATTTTACATTCGGGAACACTTGACTTAACCAAAATAGACCACAAGAGCTAGATGTGGAATACGGTGTCAAGAAACTCTACACCGAAAAACGTTGGTTGCTTGCCAAAGTAGTACCAAACATAAACATAGCATTTAGGTGGATCCACTAGCTAGTATTCCTATGGAGGAACCATAATTAAAAAACTAGGAGACATGTTTAAGACCCTCTTTATTCTATTGGCATTGTAATCTCTATCTCATGAGTACAATTTTGAACCTACCTTCCCTGCTTCGGAAGGGACACTCCTCACTACTAGTTCACTCGGTGCTAAGCTAGAGTCCTTTTTGAAATGTCTTTAAGTCTTTCTTTAACAATCATAACTTAGTTTAGGTAAGAGGAGACTAACCCCTCCTATAGTCATAGTCATTAGCTCAATAGGAATTGCATGAGAATACCCTTTCATTAGACCCTCACATGTGAGATTAGAGCATTATCATCATCAAGTCATAGTGAGGCACATATGTAATTCATAACCAACCTTATATCATTACATCTTAATCATAATCTCATAATCCACATAATAAAGACATTTCAATTGCATCATCATACCAACAACTACTTAATCTAATCACATGATACACTTTAATTGAACTTCACCATCAAGTACAAGCCATCTCAATTGAAGTAAAAGTTTAGGATAACAAGGTCTTACCAACTCTCCTTCAAAAGCGATCATTCATGGTTTTACCATCAACCAATCGATTTCATCCAACAATAGGTGTAATATCATCATTATAATTGTATTAACAAAATCTCTAAGTCAATTATATCATCCCTAATCAATTCAACATGAGTTCATAATCTAGGGTTAGGGAATTGAGGTCATCCCTATCACATACAAGGTTTAATATTAATAGCTTAATTAACCAATAATATATCATAATATAACCATAATAACCAATATAAATCAAGAACAACACAATTGGAAATATTAATTCCGGATTAGGAAGAAACCCATGTTCAATTCATCTTTTTCAAACCAATTTTGAAAGAACCCTTAGGGGAAAGGAATCCCAAAGGTGAAAGGTTCCCATAACTTGATAATCTTTGAAGATTGATGGATAAAATTGTTATTGAATCCCTAATTCCCTTGACCTTGGTCTTCAATGGAGTCTTCTTTTGGGGAGAGAGAGTAGAGAGAAGAAAGAGAGACTTGAGTTTGGGAATTATGGGTGTTCGGTTAGTTTAATTAGGCTTAGGTCTTTATATAGGTCCTTAATTAACTTAATTAGACCTCTCCTAACCCTTAATTAAGAAAGTAACAAACTAACTAATTAAATGACCCACTTAAAACGACCATAAAAAACACATGCCTTACCTACGAGACCCCGACCTACGGTCCATAAGTCAGTCGACGACCTCTTCACCCACCGTCCTGAACATCCATCGATGGTGTCATAGACTTGGTTTTTGGCCACTTTTTTAAAAGTGTCTAAGTGTTGCACTATGGAGCCATCAATGCCCCATCACTAAGATGATGCCCCGTCGATTGGCTTAGTAGGTAGCCACGGCCAGCAATGCCTAAATATGCATATTTGGGTCAATGCAAGGGTCCTCTACATGGACCCTTAGGGTGGTCCTTGGGGATTCGTACCCAAACATTTCAACAGTAAACAGTCTCTAACATTAGCTTAACACCTTTCCACCAATTTTCATGAAATTCCGCCTCCTAAAACCCTGTGAAATAGGCTAAGACACACTAGCACCTCTTTTCCCAAATCCCCGGAAATCATGGACGTCTCTTCACGTCTTGACTCTAAAACTTCCTAAATGACTTATAAACATTATTTTTGGTCTTAAAACAGTGTTACAAACCTTAGACCAACATGTAAGGCTCTATATTAGGTCTTGGACTTTCGGAGTGTTACATTATCCCCCCCCCCCCCTTAGGAACAATAGTCTCCGAATGATACTAAAATCTTGTGAAGGAAAAGGATACACTCAATACTAGCAGCCCAACCAATAACATACATATTCAACATGAGTTACAACTCAAGGAAGTGCTTCACAACTCCATTCAACATATAATCATGGCATTTACACATAGCAACTCAAAACATCAATTTCTTACACATAAGAGCTCAAAATCACTACATGAGGAATTTCCTTCTCAACAACACTCAACACAACATCAAGAGTCACTTATGCCAAAATTACTTTCAAAACACATCAACATGCTCAATATCATTTTAATGTAGGCAACAACATACCAAATACACAAATAAGTGCAAATCAATAAAAAGAGCATTTTTCCGTGAAAATTTATTTAAACAAAAGCCTTTTTACTATAAACATGCATAGCTTTGAAAAACAAGTCAAATACAAATTTAACTCATTATTTTCATCATTAATAGGAAATACTAACCTTAATTAGCAAAGAGATGAGGATAACGAGACTTCATGTCGGCATCGCCCTCCCATGTTGCTCCCTCAACTAGGTGGTTTCTCCATAGAACTTTTACGAAGCCCACCACTTTGTTCCTCAACTTCTTCACTTGTCGATCAAGGATTTCCAGCGGAACATCTTCATAGGAGAGGTTCTTATCCACACCTAGACCTTCAATAGGAAAAATGGACTAAAGGTCACCAATGCACTTCGTAAGCATGGAGAGATGGAATACCGGATGAACCAAAGCTAGATCACTAGGTAATCTCAACTCATATGTAACCTTGCCAACACTTTGAAAAATTTCATAGGGGCCCACATAGATAGGACTAAGTTTCACTTTCTTGACAAACCTCATCACCTCTTTAATGGGTGAGATTTTCAAATACACTTTATCACCATCTTCAAACTCAAGGTCCCTTCTCCTGTTGTCGATATAAAAATTTTTTTAACTATAGGCCATCTTTAATCTATTCCTTATCATACGAACTTTCTCCAAAGCGTCATTGATCAATTCGGGACAAAAGAGTGAAGACTCACCAACCTCTAACAACCCAACCGAAGATCTTCATCTCCTTCCATACAAATCTTCAAAAGGATCCATGGATATAGTGGAATGGTAACTATTGTTATAAGAGAACTCAACCAAAGTCAAGTGTTCATACCAACTTCACTTGAAGTTAATAACACAAGCTCTAAGGATATCCTCAAGGGTTTGAATAGTACGCTCCGCTTGTCCATCCAATTGGGGATGAAAATCGGTGCTTAACTTCACTTGAGTACCTATCATTTTTAGAAAGACCTCCTAAGTCGAGAAGTGAATTGAGCACCTCTATCCGAGATGATGGATAATGGGATCCCATGAGGACACACGATCTCATTGATATAGATCCTTGCATACTAGTCCTTAGAATATTAGACTTCATGGGGATAAAGTGAGCGTATTTCGTCAACCTATAACCACCCATAAAGAGTCATTTTGCCTTCGAGTTCGAGGCAAATCCACTACGAAATGCATGTTAATGTCTTCCTACTTCCAAGTGGGAATTTGTATATCTTGAATTAACCCACTTGGCTTTTGGTACTCGACTTTCACTTGTTGGCAATTTGGACACTTTGCAAATAATTCTGCTATGTCCTTTTTCAAGACATCCCAACAAAATACTTCTCTAAGTTCATGAAACATCTTAGTAAACCACGGATTAATAGAATAACAGGAACCATGAGCTTCCTTAAAAATATGGTTTCTCAAATCATCAACATTGGGCACACCCAACCTTTCTTGGTACCTCAAAACACTACCCTACCCTAAGGAGAATGACTTATTAATCTTACCAATAACCGATTCCTTCAACTCCATCGATGATGGATCAAGGTGTTGCTTATACTTCACCCCCTTGATTCACCCTAGTTAGTGTTCACTTTATTACTTCATTTACTTTCCAGAACACTTGCCTTAACCGGTACCCTAGTCGTTACAGGCGTCGTTGTTGTAACATTATGGAAAATTACATGTCTAGTGAAGATTCCAATAGGTCTTTAAGAATGTGTATTGGGGGTACATAGGCATCCCAATGCCCAATATGGAGAAATATTGGGCATAGTATATAAAATTGGCTAAGGGGTATTAGCTAATTTCTATATAATACCCAAATAAGCAAAATATTGGGCATATTACAAAATATTGGCTTAAAGGGTGTTAGCCAATTTTCTAAGTATGAATAAGCACTGCTTAAGATTTTACCTGCAAAGAAGACCATAAGCTAAAATATTGATCTCTAATGCAATACTCTGGGTATGAGGCATCCAAGTGTAAAGCCTAGATACCATAGCACATGATCAATTAAAATGATCATGTAGATTAAGCAGTGCCCAAGGACATAGTGAGGATCCTTGGGATAATAAGTAAATATTCCAAATGAGCCATCAAGAATAGTTAGTTGGGAAAGTACAACCAACCCATGTGCAAGCACATGTGCAAGACATGTGGGAATCGGCCAAGGGGGACCACGCAACCACCCTACCCAAATTCGGTAAGGGCGGTTAGGGACAAGCATGTGCGGACTGGTCCCTCCACGTGGGACCAACTTACCTAACCAACTCTAGGCTCTAACTAACTGTCCTAACTAGCTAATTAACCTAGGACTAACCGAAATGGCCCCAATGGTGCACCCGACAACCTAGGACTAAACTGGGTTGAAACTAACCTAGTAACTAGTTGAGGAGGCAGCCTAGTACCTAACCTAGGATGGTCCAAAAATGTTAGTTATGTTCCCAAAGACTTAGGGGTATTTTAGTAATTACCCTAGGTCCCTTAATTAATTAAAATAAGGATTAAATTAATTAATATAAATTCCAAATGTTGACCGAAACCATAGTCAATACCAATATCCAGATTTTCGGTCAAGTCAACATTCTCTTATGTTTAGTCAACTTAGGAGGGGCGTTTTAGTAATTAAATAATTAATTTATTAAATTTACTAAATTAGACTAAGTTGAATGAGTCAAGATCAGTTCCTAATAATAAGAACTCACGATCAAATACTCAGAGAACACAACGCTAATATGATACGCAAAAAGGCAGAAAGTTTCATAGACGTTCTAGGGAGATTTCAAGGTCTCTTCAAGGTTTCGTTCAAGGTGGTCTTCGTAGATTAAGTTCTACTTAAGGTATGGGTTTCTCTCCTGGAATTATTTCTCCAAGAGTACTTTCCATCGTAACAAATCCATGAAATCTCGAAACTAGGGTTGTTTCCCAAGGTTCTCGTCGAACTTCCCTTCTCCCTAGTATCCTCGTTACGATTTCAATGTTGTATAGATTAGTCTTGATCATGTTTTTGGTATGTGGTACTGCATGATCTTAATGTGTAGGGTTCTTGATTTGTAAATGTTGAATGAACCTATAAGTTGTACTCGTTTGAGGTTAAGTGTTCATTACGTGAATTAAAATATAATGCTACGTTAAATTGTATTCGAAAATGTTAAGTGTTGATGTGTTACGGCCCTATGTGTAGTTACTGTTAAACGTGACTTTATGAAGATGTTATGTTAATTAAAATGTTAATATGATGCTGTCCGAAATGACTTATCACTTTATGCTAAAGCTATGATATAAGATTGGCTTAAAAGATCTCCATGAAATTATACTAGAATGAATTTCTTGCCTTATGCCAATAAATTGGCTAACAATACATTGTTCAATATTTGAATAGGATTGGCTATAATGTAATCTTTATAGAATTGAAAGATTGGATAATGAACAATATACATACCAAACTAAACATGAACGAATGTAAATTTTGCTTATGCCAATTAAGATGGTTATGAAATCTTTTTCCAAATTTTCTAGGCCAATACTAGATTTATGCCAATCACACATAGCCAAAGATTGAAATGACAACTCAAGCACTCCTAAAGTAATTCAATTAATCCATATCCAACGGCATGCCATTCATTGGGACAAGTCCCAACATGCCCTAAACGAATGAACTATGAACTCATTGAATGAAGTGCTCATCGTCCATAAACGATGATATGAAGCTACTAAATGAAAGTAAGCAAGTAAAGTGAGTATTAACATAACTAAATATGTCTAGGTTAAGAAAGTGACTAGAATGAGGTGTTAAAATAAGTGAGACAAGGCTCACTTACACCTAAGCTACTATGTTAAAAATATTCACGAATGAAGGTGTTAGAACGTGTCAGACCAGTCTCATTAACACCAAATATGTTATGCAAGGACAATTCACATTTCATCAATGTAAAGAAAGAGATGACAAGTCATCAATAGAGTAAGTAAACCTTAATCTAGAAGCAATCTTCCATAATGTTTGAGTCAACTCTAAAAGATAAGAAGATAATGAAAGTGAGCAAAGCACCGATAGACTAGATATGAGATTGTGCTTGCACGTGTAAGTCTCATGAGACGAGTCTACCACCGAGGTGGATAAGTAGTCTCCTTATGTCTCCTAGTCTTCGAACTATGTCTAGCCAACATAGGAACTAGCCTGTGGTTTCCACCTAAGAGAGCTTGGTATGTTTCGATATCACCTTGGCCAGTGAGATCACCTCTTTTCGGTGTGGGGTAGACACTGGATTTCATGTTTAGATCACATGATCTATGCCGGTTAATGCTCAAAAGAATGTTCTTGGTTCACTATAGCCGTGAGCCACCCTTTTAGGTGTGGGTAAACACTTAACATGGATTCACCTTAGCCGGGAATCACCCCTTTTTGTTATGGGGCAGACACTTGATTTCATGTTAGCTCACATGATCTAGATTCATTTTGATCGGTGAATCACCTCTTTTCGGTGTGGGGTAGACACTGAATTTCATGTTAGCTCGCATAATCGTAATTCTAAAGATGTCTCTAAGAAAGCAAGAAAGAAAGAAGATGGAACATATGTTCAAAGTGAGCTATGAAAGTAAGATCTTATGAATATCAATCGTCAGTGTTGATACCAATGAAGTTTTTAACAAATAATGGGCAAAGCCAAATAAGATTGGCTTATAATGACTTCTTCTATTATGCCAATAAAGGGGAGTAAAATATAATAGCTAATCAATGCTTCCTAACCTCCATATTATGAAAGTGATGAAATAAGTGGCATAGCCAATAGAGACTGGCTTATGAAGTGTTCCTGCCTAATGAATGCAGAATTTAATGGATGACTTGTTACAAGGATAGTGAAATCATTCCCTTAGTCCTTGGGTTACTTGCTTGATTCATTGTGGGTATGGGACTACAATGAATCATTGCACTTGTAAGTAAAACATATGATCAAAGGAATCATTGAACTACACAACAACAAGAAGAAAAAGACAAAAAAAAAACTATGTATAAAAAAGGGAGCTCTCGGGTTAGGGAGTATCAAAATTTTAAATCTTCGCTCGAGTTGTTCTAAAATTATGTTGATGATTCTAATGGCTTATAATCACATATAAAATGAGTTGTGTACGTTGAATGCATTGAAATACGTCATATTCATACCATAATTCACAAATAATTACTTAGGAAAGTCTAGTGATGTTACTTTCCAGAAATGTCATGTTCTTTAGGAAGAGCTTTCCTTGATCATGCATAGCTTTATGTGTATGTGTATATACACCCATACTTAGTACAAGTGTGTACTAACCCTATACATTTACTATTTTTATAGGTGCAGGTCAGAGAGCAGATTGAAGACATCATTGCAGCGGTTTGGATTCACGGATCTCTAGACCATTTGGTAGGTCCTCTCGAGTTCGAGGATGCTACGTCTATCTTCATAGCCTAGTATTTAGACATAGATATAGGAACTAAAGCTCAAAACAACCACGTTGCATAGTTTCTAACTTATGGTTGTGAAGCACGCCACAATCATGACTTAGAGACTATATGATGATAGGAAATCTTCCCTGCTTCTACTCTTTATCGTGCTATGTGGAATTATGACATCTTATGTCATTCTAAGGATTTAAATCCTTTCTTGTATATACGTGTAGAAAATGAATACGAGGAGAAATGCAATCAGGAGAGTTGGTGAAGCAGCTGCTTGAAGAAATCAAGTTCTTCAACAAGCCTCAGCTGCTGAAGCTCAAGTGCCTGTCAACCCAGTTGTGTTGACAGATGGTGAAGTGAGGGAAGCATTGCTGCAGATGGTGCAGGCCATCATTACTTAGGCGCAGGCCATCACGACTCAGGCCACATGAGAGGGTGCTTCCACGGAGAACCCGCATGCTAAAACCATGGCTAGCAGACTGAGGGACTTCACCAGAATGAATCCTCCAGTCTACTATGGGTCCAAGACTAATGAGGATCCCCAAGAGTTCGTGGATGAGATCCACAAGATTATATGTGACATGGGGGTTGATGAAGAGGCAAAGGCTGGGATGACTGCATATTAGCTCAAAGATGTGGCACAGGTGTGGTACCGAATGTGGGCAGATGGCCGAGCACTAGGAGATGTCCCCATCACTAGGGACGATCTCAAGACTGCCTTTCTAGAGAGATTCTTTCCGAGAGAGCAACGAGAAGCCAAGGTTGAAGAGTTTATCAACCTGAGACAGGGAGGTATGTCGGTCAAGGAGTATTCCTTGAAATTTTTTAAACTCTCAAAGTATGCTTCTTCTTTGGTGGCAAATAGCAGGGACGAAATGAGCAGGTTTGTGACTGGCGTGTCGGAGGATCTTGTAGAAGATTGTCAGGAATCCATGTTGCATGACAACATGGATCTGGTCAGATTGATGGTGCATGCTCAGCAAGTGGAGGAGAGTCGTCGATAAAGGAGAATTCATGAAGGCAAGAAACCTATGGCCGCGGACTAGACTAGTTCTAGCTCTGGTAGGGGCTCATTTGGAGTGCAGAATAGGCCTAAGTTCAAGAGGTATTTAGGTAATTCTGCTCTTTCAGGAAATTTGAATGCCAAAGTGAACAAGTCTGGACAAAAAAAGGGCAATGATAGAGGTGCCCAGCGAAATAGCAAGCCTTGTGTTAAGTGTGGGCATTCGCATGGAGGTGAATGTTTAGTAGGTACTAACGCTTGCTTCGGGTGCGGAAAGAGTGGACACATGGTCAGAGACTGTCCTCAAGTGAGGAACCAGGCCAAGACAGATGCTCAGCCTCGGCCGAATCAAAATGTTGCAGCCGAACCTCTCAAGAGGAACATATTTTATGCACTGAAAGGTAGAGAAGAGCAAGAGAAGTCAGCTGATGTAGTCACTGGTACGTTGCATGTCTTTTCTTTCCCTGTGTATGTATTGTTAGATCCAGTATCCACCTTATCATTTGTTACTCCTTTGATAGCTAGTAGATTTGATGTGCTTCCTGAGATCTTGCATGAGCTGATTCTAGTTAGTACTCCCAAAGGGGACGACATTAGAGCAGAAAGAGTGTATAAAATTGTCCAATTAACATTCTTGATAGAATCACTCACGCTGACCTAGTGGAGTTAGCCATGCTCGATTTTGATATAATCCTAGGTATGGATTAGCTCCATAAGTGTTATGCTATGATAGATTGTCGAAACAGGGTAGTGAGGTTTCATTTTTAAAATTAGTTAGAGATGGAATGGGAAGGGCGTGGTTCAAATACAGTAGGCCAAATCGTTTCACATTTAAAAGACAATAAGATGATAGCTAAAGGGTATTTATACCACTTAGTTAGAGTCAATGACTTAGAGCAAGAAGTCCCTTCCATAGACTCTATGTCAATAGTGAATGAGTTTCAAGATGTCTTTCCGGAGGATTTACCAGGAATCCCTCCTGAACGTGATATTGATTTTGTTCTTGTCTTAGATCCCAACACCAAGCCAATTTCTATTCCCCCATATAGGATGGCACCAGCCGAACTCAAATAGTTGAAGTTGCAGTAAAAAGATCTACTTGATAAGGGCTTCATCCAGCCGAGCATATCCCATGGGGTGCTCCAGTGTTGTTTGTAAAGAAAAAGGATGGAACCCTTAGAATCTGTATCTATTATTGGCAACTCGACAAAGTCACTATAAAGAACAAGTACCCTCTTCCCAGAATCGATGATCTATTTGACCAACTCCAAGGTTCAAGTTTCTTTTCAAAAATAGACCTTCGGTCAGAGTATCATCGTCTTAGAGTGTGGCGATAAGATGTCCCTAAGACTGCTTTTCGTACTAGATATGGACATTATGAATTTTTGGTTATGTCATTTGGTCTCACTAACGCACTAGTCACGTTTATGGACCTTATGAATAGAGTCTTCCGTGAGTACCTTGATTCTTTCGTCATAGTATTCATAGATGACATCCTCATATACTCTAAGTCTACAGAAGAATATGATGTACACTTAAGAAAGACATTGCAAGTACTCAAAGAATATCAGTTGTATGCAAAGTTCAGTAAATGTGAATTTTGGTTGAGATCAGTGACCTTCCTTGGTCATGTTGTGACCGACCAGGGTGTTGAAGCTCATCCAAAAAAGGTTGAGGCAGTAAATAATTGGCCGCAACCCGTCACTCCTATAGATATTTGGAGTTTCTTGGGTTTGGCTAATTATTATCGCATGTTTGTGGAAGGTTTTTCCACTATTGCTGCTCCATTGACAACCTTGAAGAAGAAGAAGGTGAAGTTTGAGTGGTCTGAAAAATGTGAGAAAAGCTTCCAAGAGCTTAAAGACCGACTCACTTCAGCCCCTGTTCTCACGTTGCCGAGGAGTGGTGCATGATATATGGTGTACTGTGATACTTCCCGAGTAGGTTTGGGATGTGTTCTTATGCAAGATGGCAAGGTGATTGCATATGCATCAAGAAAGTTGAAAATCCACGAGAAAAATTACCTTACTCATGATCTTGAGTTAGCTGTTGTGGTCTTTGCATTGAAACTTTTGAGACATTACTTATATGGTGTACATGTTGATGTATTTACTGACCATAAAAGTTTTCAGTATGTTTTTACACAGAGAGAATAAAATCTTCGTCAGAGAAGATGGCTAGAGATGCTCAAAGATTATGACATGAGTGTCCACTATCACCCAGATAATGCCAATGTAGTGGATGATGCGTTGAGTAGATTGAGCATGGGCAGCATGTCTCATGTTGATGATGTGAAGAAGCAACTAGTTAAAGAGGTACACCAATTGTCTAGATTGGGTGTACGGCTGATAGATACACCAAGTGGGGGTGTTTTAGTTCATTCCAGTTCTGAATCCTCATTTGTTGTAGATGTCAAAGCTAAGTAGCATCTCGACCCAGTACTCATGGAGTTGAAAGACTCAGTGTTGAGTAAGCTGAATGAATCCTTTTCCCTAGGAGGGGATGGTGTACTCAGGTACCAAAACAGATTATGTGTGCCCAATATTGATAATTTGAGGCCTAATATTATTGCCGAGGCCCATGGCTCCAGGTATTCTATTCATCCTGGTTCTACCAAAATGTACCATGACCTTAAAGAGGTCTATTGGTGGGAAGGTATGGAGAGAGATATTTCGAAGTTTGTAGAGGAGTGCCCCAATTGCCAATAGGTTAAGGACGAACACCTTAAGCCTTGAGGTCTCACCCAGTCGATTGAGATCCCAACTTGGAAGTGGGCGGCTATAATATGGATTTTGTGGTTGGTCTGCCAAAGATCAGGAAACTACATAATTCTATTTGGGTTATTGTTGACAGGATGACTAAGTCTGCTCACTTCATTCCTGTGAAGTCTACTTACAGGGCTGAAGATTATGCCAAGCTGTATATTAATGAGATAGTGAGATGTAATTTGATTCCTCTGTCTATCATTTCGGATAGGGGAGCCTAATTTACTTCTCATTTTGGAGATTTTTCCAAAAGATCTTCGGTACCCAGGTGAAGCTCAGTACTGCTTTTCATCCCCAGACGGATGGACAAGCAGAGCGTACTATTCAGACCCTTGAAGACATGCTAAGAGCATGTGTTATTGACTTCAAGGGGAGTTGTGATCACTTGCCGCTGATTGAGTTCTCTTATAATAATAGCTATCATTCCAGTATTGAGACGATGCCTTTTGAAGCACTATATGGCAGGAGATGTAGGTCTCCAGTTGGGTGGTTTGAGGTAGGAGAGTCTTCCATCCTTGGCCCTGAGATCATACATGAGGCTGTGGAGAAGGTGAGAATGATCAGGGATAGATTGGCTACTGCATACAGTCGTCAAAAATCCTATTCAGATAACAGAAAGAGAGCTCTTTAATTTGAGGTGGGTGATCAAGTCTACCTGAAGATATAACCCATGAAAGGGGTGATAAGGTTTGGTAAGAAGGGCAAGTTCAGTCCGAGGTATATAGGTCCTTATGAGATCTTACAGAGAGTAGGAAATATTGCCTGCGAATTGAGACTACCACAAGACTTGGCTTCTGTTCATCCAGTGTTCCACGTTTCAATGCTTAAGAAGTTTCTAGGCGATCTAGCATCCATCCTGCCTATTGAGGGGTTAGGAGTTGATGAGAACCTTTCTTATGAAGAGGTTCCAGTTGAAATTTTAGATCGTCAAGTGAAGCAGCTGAGGAACAAGGAGGTTGCCACCATTAAAGTATTATGGAGGAACCACCTTGTTGAGGGAGCAACATGGGAGGCCGAGGAGGATATGAGATCGCGTTACCCTCACTTGTTCAGTTCTTGAGGTTAGATGTACTCTTCCTAGATCTGATTTTGCTTAAGGAACTCTGAGATTTTAGTGCATTAGTCGATTTGATATTATAAGTCCATAATCGTGCATTTTATACTTGCATTAAATGAGTTAAAATAAGTTCATGCATGCATTATGTTGTTGTTTTTGCATAGCATAGACGTAATTTTATGTGTTGCATGAGTTGTGATGTGCATTAAGTTAAGTTTGATTGAAAAAAAAGTTCCTCGATCTCGAATATGAAGCTTTAGATAAGATTGAGTAATAATGCATCATCCAGAATATGTGTGAATCAGATGTTCACAAACGATAACGTTTTAAGTATGTTTAAGTGTTTTCGAAGTTCCCTCTTGTTTTAAAATGATGTGTAAGTGTCATTCGGGGACGAATGTTCCTAAGGGGGGGGGGAATAACGTAACATTCCGGAAAATTTCATGTCTAGTGAAGAGCCCAATAGGTCT
This sequence comes from Solanum sitiens, assembly GCA_016801875.1. Classification (NCBI taxonomy): domain Eukaryota; kingdom Viridiplantae; phylum Streptophyta; class Magnoliopsida; order Solanales; family Solanaceae; genus Solanum; species Solanum sitiens. Next base: position 6,345 of record JABWTJ010000526.1, on the reverse strand, counting down.
TTAAGAATGTGTATTAGGGGTACATAGGCATCCCAATGACCAATATGGAGAAATATTGGGCATAGTATAGAAAATTGGCTAAGGGGTTTTAGCCAATTTCTATATAATACCCAAATAAGCTAAATATTGGGCATATTAGAAAATATTGGATTAAAGGGTGTTAGCCAATTTTTCTAAGTTTGAATAAGCACTGCTTAAGATTGTACTTGCAAAGAAGACCATAAGCTAAAATAGTGATCTCTAATGCAATACTCTGGGCATAAGGCATCCAAGTGTAAGGCCTAGATACCATAGCACATGATCAATTAAAATGATCATGTAGATTAAGCAGTGCCCAAGGACATAGTGAGGATCCTTGGGACAATAAGTAAATATTCCAAATGAGCCATCAAGAATAGTTAGTTAGGAAAGTACAACCAACCCATGTGCAAGCACATGTGCAAGACATGTGGGAATCGGCCAAGGGGGACCACACAACCACCCTACCCGAATTCGGTTAGTGCGGTTAGGGACAAGCATGTGCGGAAGGGTCCCTCCACGTGGGGACAACTTACCTAACAAACTCTAGGCTCTAACTAACAGTCCTAACTAGCTAATTGACCTAGGACTAACCGAAATGGACCCACTGGTGCACCCGACAACCTAGGACTAAACCGGGTTGACACTAACCTAGTAACTAGTTTAGGAGACAGCCTAGTACCTAACCTAGGATGGTCCAAAAATGTTAGTTATGTTCCCAAAGACTTAGGGGTATTTTAGTAATTACCCTAGGTCCCTTAATTAATTAAATTAAGGATTAAATTAATAAATATAAATTCCAAATATTTACCAAAACCATAGTCAATATCAATTTCCAGATTTTCGGTCAAGTCAACATTCTCTTATGTTTAGTCAACTTAGGAGAGGCATTTTAGTAATTAACTAATTAATTTATTTAATTTACTAAATTAGCCTAAGTTGAATGAGTCAAGATCAGTTCCTAAGAATTAAAACTCTCGATCAAACACTCAGAGAACACAACGCTAAAACGATACGCAAAAAGGCAGAAAGTTTCATAGACGTTCTTGGGAGATTTCAAGGTCTCTTCAAGGTTTAGTTCAAGGTGGTCTTCGTAGATTAAGTTCTACTTAAGGTATGGGTTTCTCTCCTGGAATTATTTCTCCAAGAGTACTTTCCATCGTAACAAATCCATGAAATCTCGAAACTAGGGTTGTTTCCAAGGTTCTCGTCGAACTTCCCTTCTCCCTAGTATCCTCTATACGATTTCAATGTTTTATAGATTAGTCTTGATCAGGTTTTTGGTATGTGGTGCTGGCTGATCTTAATGTGTAGGGTTCTTGATTTGTAAATGTTGAATGAACCTATAAGTTGTACTCGTTTGAGGTTAAGTGTTCATTACGTGAATTAAAGTATGATGCTATGTTAAATTGTATTCGAAAATGTTAAGTGTTGATGTGTTACGGCCCTATGTGTAGTTACTGTTAAATGTGACTTTATGAAGATGTTATGTTAATTAAAATGTTAATATGATGCTGTCCGAAATGACTTATCACGTTATGCTAAAGCTATGATATAAGATTGGCTTAAAAGATCTCCATGAAATTATACTGGAATGAATTGCTTGCCTTATGCCAATAAATTGGCTAAAAATACATTGTTCAAATTTTGAATGGGATTGGCTATAATATAATCTTTATATAATTGAAAGATTGGCTAATGAATAATATACATACCAAACTAAAAATGAACGAATGTAAATTTGGCTTATGCCAATTAACATGGTTATGAAATTTTTTTCCAAATTTTCTAGGCCAATACTAGATTTATGCCAATCACACATAGCCAAATATTGAAATGACAACTAAAGCACTCCTAAAGTAATTCAATGAATTCATATCCAAGGGCATGACATTCATTGGGACAAGTCCCAACATGCCCTAAACGAATGAACTATGAACATATGTAACTCATTGAATGAAGTGCTCATCGTCAATAAATGATGATATGAAGCTACTAAACGAAAGTAAGCAAGTAAAGTGAGTATTAACATAACTAAATATGTCTAAGTTAAGAAAGTTACCAGAATGAGGTGTTAAAAGAAGTGAGACAATCCTCACTTACACCTAAGCTACTATGTTAAAAATACTCATGAATGAAGGTGTTAGAACGTGTGAGACCAGTCTCATTAACACCAAAGATGTTATGTAAGGACAATTAACATTTCATCAATTTAAACAAAGGGATGAAAAGTCATCAATAGATTAAGTAAACCTCAATTTAGAAGCAAGCTTCCATAATGTTTGAGTCAACTCTAAAAGATAAGAAGATAATGAAAGTGAGCAAAGCAACGATAGACTAGCTATAAGCCTGTGCTTGCATGTGTAAGTCTCATGAGACGAGGCTACCACCGAGGTGGATAAGTAGTCTCCTTATGTCTCCTAGTCTTCGAACTATGTCTAGCCAATGTAGGAACTATCCTGTGGTTTCCACCTAAGAGAGCTAGGTATGTTTCAATCTCACCTTGGCCAGTGAGATCACCTCTTTTCTGTGTGGGGTATACACTATATTTCATGTTTAGCTCACATGATCTATGTCGGTTAATGCTCAAAAGAATGTTCTTGGTTCACTATAGCCGTGAGCCACCCTTTTAGGTGTGGGTAAACAATTAACATGGATTCACCTTAGCCGGGAATCACCCCTTTTCGGTGTGGGGCAGACACTGGATTTCATGTTAGCTCACATGATCTAGATTCATTTTGATCGGTGAATCACCTTTTTTCGGTGTAGGATAGAAACTGGATTTCATGTTAGCTCACATGATCTTAATTCTAAAGATGTCTCTAAGAAAGCAAGAAAGAAAGAAGATGGAACGTATGTTCAAAGTGATCTATGAAAGTAAGAGCTTATGAATATCAATCGTCAGTGTTGATACCAATGAAGTTTTCAACAAATAATGGGCAAAGCCAAATAAGATTGGATTATAATGACTTCTTCTATTATGCCAATAAAGGGGAGTAAAATATAATAGCTAATCAATGCTTCCTAACTTCCATAATATGAAAATGATGAAATAAGTAGCATAGCCAATAGAGATTGGCTTATGAAGTGTTCCTGCCCAATGAATACAGAATGTAATGAAAGACTTGTTACAAGGATAGTGAAATCATTCCCTTAGTCCTTGGGTTACTTGCTTGATTCATTGTGGGTATGGGACTACAATGAATCATTGCACTTGTAAGTAAAACATAGTATCAAAGAAATCATTGAATTACACAACAACAAGAACAAAAAGACAAAAAAAAATAAGCATCAAAAAGGGAGCTCTTGGGTTAGGGAGTATCAAAATTTCAAATATTCGCTCGAGTTGTTCTAAAATTATGTTGATGATTCTAATGGCTTGTAATCACATAGAAAATGAGTTGTGTTCTTTGAATGCATTGAAATACATCATATTCATACCACAATTCACAAATAATGAATTAGGAAAGTCTAGTGATGTCACTTTCCAGAAATGGCATGTTGTTTAGGAAGAGCCTTCCTTGATCATGCATAGATTTATGTGTATGTGTGCATACACCCATACTTAGTACAAGTGTGTACTAACCCTATACATTTACTACTTTTATAGGTGCAGGTCAGAGAGCAGATTGAAGACATCATTGCAGCGGTTTGGACTAAGCGATCTCCAGACCATTTGGTAGGTCTCTCGAGTTCGAGGATGCTATGTCTATCTTCATAGCCTAGTATTTAGACATAGATAGAGGATGTTGTCCCTAGAGTTTCTTTCAGATGTTTTCATTTAGAAGCTTTTGTATAAAGGTCGTTTTGGTAAACTTACTATGATACATTGATTCTTCCGTTTGAATTGCGTAATCTGTTGTAGATGGTTGTTTATTTGAGCTTATAGTATTTGAATTTATGTAAAGATTATATGAAGTCTATGTATACTTCATACGTTTAAACATTTTTAAATTTTCCGCAAATTTAACTATATGAATGTGATGAAAGCTAAGAAGAGGCTTGTCTGCGACCTCTGAGAGGTTAACGACGCCGGTTGCGAACCGGATTCCAGAATCCGGGTCATGACAGTTGTCCTCTAGTAGGACTAAGACAAGCCCTTAACATACATCATATCACATCATAGGTTAAAAAATATGGAAAAATTTAAAATGTTTCATCTCATGCGGTTTACATAGACCTCTCGCTTACACGTAGTATATATACATAGGGAGTTTACACATACTCCTCACATATGAAGCTTACTTAGGCTTCTCGCATAGACAACATAACCAACATATAGAAATTTAGTCTAATACTTTGTCTCACATTAAACCATCTATAACAGTATAAATATGTTTGGACATATCCAATACAAAACAATACGCCATTTTAGGCTTACAATGATTGTCCCAATTATAAGAGAGATAATAACGTTTCTAAATATAACAACATCATAGCTAGAGTGGAACTTGGCAACGTCCCCAAAAATGAGGACTCATCAATGACTCGGGAAAAGATCCAAGTCTTCCTTGAAATCGACCTCAAACTTCTTAAAGGCCCAAACCTAATATGTTTGGGATAAAGGGTAGAAATATGGGTTAGTACAAACCACATCTACTAAGTATGGCTTCTATGCACAAAATCATTAATGCATGAGAAAAGGACATTTTGGTCAAAATCATGTTTTCTATCAATTTAACTCCACATGCATATATAATAAGCATAATAAGTTGATTTAACATAATATCAACCCAACACATAAGAAACTCAAGCAACACTTGTGTAATGTAAAGAATAGAACCCCATAATCCCATTAAAACCGAAGTATCACATTAAACAACCCATTTCATACTTACAACAATATATCATACTTCATCGTGACATGATTAGTACAAAAATACTACTCATACCATATCCACATAGTCATAATCATAATCATAATCATAATCATAATCATAATCATAAAAGAACACTACTAGAGTCATCCCTTAGGATCCCACATGTGGAATGAGTAAGAGAAGTCCCATACCCTCCCTTACCCTATGTAGTAGCCTTCAAGACAACCTTAATCAGGGTTCACATACTTAACTTGTTCATTTACTTTTTACGTTAGGTAAAGAAGTGCAATAACCGACATGAGGCCATGTGAGCTACATGGAATCCGGTGTTATACTCCCACACCGAAAAGAGAGAGTTAACACTTGCCTAAGGTGTAACCATTCGTACATAGCTATCTAGGTGGATCCACTAAGCTAGAGTCTTAAGTGGGCACATAGTTAAGGGTGAAGGAGATTGTTGCTAGAAACCTTGACATACTAACGTAGAGGTTTCCATCTCATGAGACAACACATAATTTGGGAATCTGGACTTACTAACGTGAGGAAACCCACGTGGGAGGCTGGAATTACTAACATGAGACCTACATCTCATTTACATGCCCTTTCGGTGCTAAGCAATTATTCCCTTTAGTAATCATATTATTTCAACATAAAGTTCACATTAGTCTCTTCTAGACCCGTAGGTAAACATCTTATCATATCTAGCTCATAGGTCATCATAAGTAAGAACAATACTTTAACTTTAGACACCACTTCATAAGTGAGTAAACCTTTAACTTAAAACTTTATTATAATAATGAGAAACTAGTTTCAATCATATAATAACCATACCATAACATACTTGCATTCTTCATAATCAATTCAATAGTCTTTGGTTAAGGATGAGGAATACTTAACATCAACATCACAACCGCACATTAGACTTAGAAGCATTACTATCTAAGTAACTCATAATTCATAATTGACTCCAAGAAGAACCAATCAACATAACTCATTGCCCTTCCAAGAATCTTGATACTTCCATTTTAAATAATACATAACCAATTACATAAAGAAGGTAAATTTTAGAAGCAATTACATATTTAACAACAATGTAGTCAATCTACATGTTCATGATCTTCACAATTCACCATATCAATTCAAGGTTTTCAAGAAATTGGGGAAAGGACATGGGTCTAGGGAAATCTCACAAAAAATCATCAATTAACCATCAATATATACTTAAACAACATTAATTGATCATAATTTCTCACAATTTATTCGTAATTTCATTTTTCAAAGAAGACCCATGCGTAGAAGAAAAACCTAGATTTGGGGTTACAAATCATCTTTGGAGGGACCTATTGGGGAAAAGATTCCCAAGAGTGAAAGAAATCATACTTTAATGAAGATTAATCCAATAATTTGAAGTCAAATACTAGAGAAATTGGTCTTCTTATTCAAACTTTTTTCTTCCTTCAATGGAGTATTTTGGGAGAGAGAAAGTAGAGAGAGATGAGACCTTTTG